>CM049820.1:47022513-47197513 GCA_027422435.1 Schizopygopsis pylzovi
AATTTTTTCCCTCCAGAAATTGTTGTATGTTAAGTTTTCCAGATTCTGTTTTATAAATTTAATCAATTATGTAATCAAATGAATGCATAAAACGTATTAAATATCTAAACAGTAAATATTTTAAAATGCAATGACATTTAAAAATTTTTTTTGCAAATATTGAGGTTTAGTGTTAAAAAATAAATGATAAATTGTGTGATATGTCTTTAAAATATTTTAAGCGAGCGCCCACGTGAATCAGAGCCGACCGAGCACCTACGCAAGTTAGAGCCGCCCGAGCTCTCACGAGAGTCAGCGCTTTCCGAGCGCCCCCGAGGGTTGGTCCCATCCAGCTTATCTTCGTCTCCGCTGGTTCCGTCAGCTCACCTTCATCTCCACTGGCCCCGTCCAGTTTTGCGCTTCCCGAGCGCCCCCGAGAACCTGTGCTTCCCGAGTGCCCCCCCGGCAGGCGATCCACCAAAACATTTTGGGAGTGGGCTATATAACCCTTGTCTGCGTGGCCGGGCCTAGGACCAAGGCCACAGAACTCCCTGACCGGCCCTGGCCACCGGGAAAAAATAGGCCATGGCCACCCGAGAAACCCGATCCGCCCTGGAGGCTTCCCCAGTGTCCCTGCCCTGCATCAGCCTTCAGGGCGCCCACCCTCCCTCCCCGGTGTTTTTGTCACGGCGCGGGACGCGCTATCCGGGAGGGGGAGGTAATGTTACGTATTCGTCTGTCTGTCCTCCATCCCAGCCAATCATCATTCATCACACGCCCGCACCTGTCTTCACCTGAGCCTCAATCAAGCAGGGGCGTAACCATGGTATAGATATTGGGGGGGTCCAAATGTGAGCCCTCCCCCAGATATTTTTTTTTAAGTTCAGTCGCGGATCAGATTGTAAAAACAAACAGGCCAGGCCATCAACGAATGAATAGAGGCTTATCAATGGAGTGGGAAGTGCGGGAACTCCTTGGTCTGTGACTCCAGCAGTTCATTATTCAGACTATTTTCAGGGTATCATGCTAGAAACCTTGCTATAATACTGAGCCATTTAAACGTGATATTTTTTCACATTTATTCAAAAATGGCACTACTTTTTAGGTGTCTACTTGCTTACCGTCTGAAAAAAAAGGCGAATGTCCGCCTGTTCGTCCTGCTTCTTTCTTTTAACTCCTGCCTTCATTTCATTTCAGCACCAGTGACAGTCGGACTGAGCGGTTTTTTCAAACGATGCCGCGAGCCGGCGTTTACGGGCTCAACCAAGTGTACAATCGAGGGGGGGGGGTGGTCACACAGTTTTGTTTCCCTTGT
This sequence comes from Schizopygopsis pylzovi, assembly GCA_027422435.1. Lineage (NCBI taxonomy): Eukaryota > Metazoa > Chordata > Actinopteri > Cypriniformes > Cyprinidae > Schizopygopsis > Schizopygopsis pylzovi. The sequence goes on from CM049820.1 coordinate 47,023,808, forward strand.
TTTTCCTAAATTGAAAGTAAATCGGAAATAACAACAGATCCACTAGGCTACAACCAGGGTTCATAAAAGGAGGGCATATCATATGTCACATATTACAATATAATAGGCCTATTATTGGGGGGGACAGATTGGTATTTTTCCAATATTGGGGGGGCACGTCCCCCCCAAAGTATATGGTGGTTACGCCCATGCAATCAAGCACACCTGCACCTCATCTGATCCTCATCACCTCACGCTACTTAAGCACACACCTCTCCTCAGTCAATCGTCGGATCTTGTTACTATAACGCTGGACTCAAACCCCTGATCATCTACCTTTTGTTATTAATAAATATATTTACCATCCCTCATTGTCTCCTGGAGTCCATCCATAACACCTGTCTGCGTTTTCTACATCACAGAAATCATAGGGCCCTAGTCCGTAAAATTAGATGTACTTTTTTTGTGGTGCTTCATGTCTTTCTATCCATATTTTGTATTCATATCATCTCCTGCAGTTAATGTAATGATGTAGCAGTGTGAACTCTGAAACCAGCCTTTCGCTGTGAGTATGACTCTGTTATTTGTCTGTACTGGATGTTGTTTTTCTGTCCTAATTCAGGACGGGGGGCAGCAGGTGATTTGGGGGCAGATGTCCAGTCTAAGCCGACCATCATTGGAGCAGCCGCTCTGACTTCGGAAAGAGAAGAAACTCGATTAGAAGAAGCCATCGGGTATTGTTTCTTGCTTGTCGTCTTAGTGCAGTTTCTTGGATTTGATAATTCTTTGCATCTTTTTTTGCACATGGAAACCTTTAAGTAATAGTTCACCCTAAAATAAAAGATCTATACCTACATGTCATCCCAAACCTGCATGACTGAAGATAGTAAGTGCATAACCGCTCAAATCTTTGTGTGTTTGTCGCACATAAGGGTTCAGAATATTTTTCTTTTTATGTGCTTGTTACTTTGACTTTTTGCCCTGCTATATTTTTTGGGTGAACAATCAATAAAGGGAGTGGTGTGAACCTACACTGGTCTCATGGTTCGGTTCGATTACAATTATCATTGTATGATTTAGATCAATTCAATATTACTATGCATTAACGATGCACTGCATCCTCAATTTTATATTTTACTTCATGTATACAATTTTGTCAATAAATGCAAGCAGTCAGGTTTATGAACTGAACCTTAAATTTTACCTGCTCAAAGAAAACATGCTTCTTGAATGCATCAAATAAAAAGTCTGGGCACAGAAGACAATTGTGATTATTAAATATTGTGATCTGGAATTGCACGATAGCCTATATTTTAGTATGCATTTGAGACATGTTCTGAAATATAATGCATACATGCACGCACACTTTGCAGCTTTAATCACCTTTTTGGTAATGTCATGACTTAACTGACGACAGAACTACATCGTATGCTCATAGTTTCTTTTGGCTGGAGTACCTTTGGCGCTGAGGCAAAGCTGCAGTGCACGTCTGAAAAGTCTCCCGTTTGATTTGGATGCAAAATACACCGGTTCCGTGTCTTAATAAAGGCATTTCTTGTCAAGAAAAAGGGGACCAAAACTGCAGTTTTGAGCAGGGTGGCCAAGCTTAGATCAGTGGTGGCCATGCCCCCTTGGCTCCGCCACTGTTAACAGGTCTATTGTTCACGCAATCAGGCTGCACGTATCAGAAGTTAGCGCTCACACTACATGTGTGCCGTGCTCTAGTCTAACTGAACGGCACTCTGGCCCACCTCTTACAACCAATCCAGGGCCTGCTAAACGAACCGTGCCCGAGCCCTGTAGTCAAACGAACAGGGCTTTGAACAGAGCCAGTGTGAGCTGTACACCTTTAGAAAATAATCGCACAACCTAATCAATATTCTATAATTAAATCGTAATATTGGAAAATCGTGACCCATCCCTAGTAGAGACTAATCATTTCGACACCCTATTGCTTTTTTTGTAGCAGTTTCCTGGGCAGAGGATTTGTTGGTGTTGGGAGAGCTGCGTTGCCTCATATGAGTGTAGGTCGTGGACCGATTGTCCCGTCGGGCCCCGTGTCTCCCGGTGCGGCCCCGGTCTCCTTGCATTCTGCTGCCTCCGTCTCTGAAGAAGCCCCACGTCCTCCAGGAACACCCCCAAAAGTTGAAGTGAAAATCGAGACCGTGAAGTATGAATTCTCTTTCAGTCATTTCTTTTTAAATATAATTTCTGGAAGGTTTTTAATAAATTAATTCTTGGCAAGGACACATTAAGGTGATCAAGTTACTGTGAAGACATCTTTAATGTTACAAAATATTTCTATTTCAAACAAATATTGCATTGTGTACATTAAAAAAATGCATCCCAGTTTCCACAAACATATTAAGCAGCACAACTGTTTTCAACATTGATAATAATCAGAAATGTTTCTTGGGCAGCGAATCAGCATATTAGATGATTTCTGAAGATCATGTGACACTGAAAGCTGGAGTAATGATGCGGAAAATTCAGCTTTGATCACAGGAATAAATTACATTTTAAACAAAAAAGCAGTTATTATAATATTTCAATATCTTTGATTAAATAAATGGATTGTTTATTAACACAGTAACTTACTGACTCCCAACTTTTGAACTGTAGTGTACATTATATACATTGTATCTGAGTTATGACCCAATTCTGCCTAATCTGCAAATGATTTGTTTCATTGGTGCTGTTCTTATTAATGAATAAATCTAAGTTAGACCGGCTAATGTTTCTCTTCTACACTGTGTTTCTACAGGGAGCCTCTGCAGAAAATTGGAACAAAAGGCAGTCCCGTGTCCATCGGGTCAAACTACATCCCCATCTGCTGCAAAAATGAAGCTGTGTTTCAGTACCATGTTACTTTTACGTGAGTCAAAATATCGTTTTTAAGTCTTTGGTGGCTGCCGTATTGAATTTACTGTACATGGCCAGATTATTGTAAACAAGTTAACATCACCGTCACAGTAGGGCACTAATCATTTCTCCCATTGGAAACATTTACATTTATTCATTTAGCAGACGCTTTTATCCAAAGTGACCTATAGGAGTAATCAAAAGAGCAATATTATGCAAGTGCTGTGAGCAGTCTCGTTTAGCCTAACGAAGCACACAGCAAAGGTTTGTTTTATAATAAATAAAAGGAAACGAGTAGATGGAATACGTCTAGTGTTAGAGGGTTATTTAAAAAATAAAACTACTCCAAAGAATAGAGAATGCTTGTGATAGAGGGTCTTTTTATAATAAACAAAACGTTTTTTTTTTGTTTTTCTTTGTAAAGAAAAAAATAGAATAGAAATAGAATAGAGTGTGCAAGTGTTAAGTATTTTTTTATATATAAAGTAAACAAGTAGATAAAATAGAATTATAATAGAGTATGCTAGAGTTAGAGGGCCGAATGAAGATGAAGAATGAACTTCAGGCGTTACCTCATGCATTGTTCAGTGCTAATGCTGTGTAATTGATTGTTCCGGAAGATCAATAATCGCCAACAAAGTATGAAAACAAATTAGCGCACCTTCTCGTATGCATTTTTTAATAGGAACATGTCATCTGCTTCTGCCTGTCAGAATAAAGCAGATCATGTCTTATATAGTAACAGTATTGATTTTAGGGCTGCAGCTAATTATTATTTTTATCGTCGACTAATCTATCGGTTATTTTTCAGTTAATCTATTTATTATTTTCTCATCAGTTGATTGATTCTTTAGTTAAACTATCAATAAATAATAACAGTAAATTCTGGTATTAATCTTTTATTTTATTCAAACTTTTTCTCATAATTAATACAAAAAATAAAAAATAACAACAACAAAGAAAATAACAATAAAGAAAAGTGATAAGAAGAGAGAAAAAGTAATAACAACAATACAAATAAATATAAAATGAAAGAAAAATAATAACAATAAATAAAAAATAAGAAAAGAGAGAAAAATAATAACAATAAATAATAAGAAACAAAGAAAAATAATTACAGGGCAGTGATACAATAAATATAAATGATGTCTGTTTTCATAGTTATTGTTTGGGACTAACAGCGGTTGCTTACAGGTGAGAGACTTGAAATGTTTTATTTATTCAGTAGATTAAATCATCTGCTTGAATACATATCTGTATATGAATGAACAGCTGAAGTCACGACCGCATTCAGCACACGAGCGAGTCGCGACAGAATCAAAAATTGCGTCACAACACGGGGAAGTTTTATCACAGCTGACAGACGCTTTTAAATAAACGAGCCCAGTCGAGGCTTGTCCTGTCCATCACACATTAAACTACTAACAATGATTTGAAATGCTTCGTTAGAGAAGTGTGTTTGATAAATAAACGAGCCCAGTCGAGGCTTGTCCTGTCCATCACACATTAAACTACTAACAATGATTTGAAATGCTTCGTTAGAGAAGTGTTTGATCGCGAGAGCCCTGAGACGTGCACCAAACGTGCTCTCTGGACACCAGGGCCCGTATTCATGACAAATCTTAGTGCTAAGAGTTGCTCCTCGTAACACAATTCTAAGAAATTTCTTAGAAATGTGGGTGTTTCCTCTTAAATTTAAAGAAAATATCCTAGTAAAGAAAAAAGTAATTCAGAAAGCATCTTAACCCTTAAAAGAGGTCTTAAGGTCCGAAATTGTTAGGAGTACGGACGAGGACTTTTAAGAGGCTTAAGAGTTTCTTTAGCAGCGGAGAAAATGGATGAAACATGAAGAGGGAGAAGAAATGTGTTGCACACAATGCATGACCGTGAGTTAATAAGACGCTACACATTAGATCGTGCAGGGATCATGTTTGTGACAGATCTTATTAAAGACATGTTAACATCCCTGACACTGCGCAGAAATGCCATAGCACCAGAATAACGTAACGATTGGACGTAATCACTACATTAACTACATTAACATATTTGGCAACTGGAAAAATGCAACTATGCAGCAGCGATGATTTGGGTCTGTTACAGCACTTTCAGAACCTTATTGTGTCACTGTTCATTTCTTATAAAATACGTTAAGTATGACAGCATGGTAAATAAAGTGTGTGTGTGTGTGTGTGTGTGTGTGTGTGTGTGTGTGTGTGCGCGTGTGTGCGCGTGTGTGTGTGTGCGTGTGTGTGTGTGTGCGTGCGCGCGCACGAGAGAGAGTACGGTAAAACAGGAAAAATTACGCTTGTAATTTGAAAGTGAAGGCTTATAATAAACCCTACTCTTAAAAGCGCTCTTACTTCCTTCTTGGACAACCAACCAATCACAGTCTTCAAAAGACTGTGTCATAGCTAGCAACGGGGTCAGCCCCGCCTCCTCACTAAGATAAAAGGTTTTGTCTTTCCTCGCTCAGAGTTGCTCTCAGATTGAGTCCTGAATCACTTTTAAGCTAAGACTCCTAGCTAGAAATTTTTAAGCTAAATTAGGAGCTCTCTGAGAGGATTCTTAGAATCTTTATGAATACGGGCCCAGGGCTCTGACGGTAGATCCGGTGGATCTTAAGATGAACGTGAATCATTTCTCCTCAGTCTCTGAGAGTGCGTTAAACCCGTCATGATTATATCGGCATCTCGATGTCCCGTGCTGTCCCGGTCATTCAGCACAGCTTTGAATGCGGTTGTGAATCCGGATAAAGTCGTCAGTGCAGCTATATATACTGACGGTCGTATAATAACAGAACGCTCTATGAAGTGCTCTGTGATGTTGTCAATACTAGTCTTTACCTTCTGCTCTAGAGTCGTATTAGTGTTAAACATGGCAGAAAAACAGTCTTAAGTAGAGATAACTGCAGGCTCGCGCAATGGGCGACGCATCGACGCATGCTAATCAGCGTATTTTTATAGTCGACGTAATATCGCTGCAGCCCTAATTGATTTAATAATTCTGATTAGATGCATCTTTTTTTTAGAGAGAACATGATTAATGGCATTAATGATCCGCTGTTGAATTTCAGGCCGAACATCGAGTCTCTCGGTATGCGTTTCGGTATGATGAAGGAGCATCGTCCTACTACAGGAGAGGTGGTGGCTTTTGACGGATCCATCCTCTATCTGCCAAAACGCCTTGAAGAGGTTTGTGTGCACATTAGATGTCGTGTCAAGCACACGTAGTTACGCAGCCTTACTTTGGCTGTGCTGTGTAACAGGTTGTTCATCTTAAAGCTGAGAGAAAAACTGACAATCAAGAGATTGACATCAAGATCCAGTTGACAAAGATTCTGCCGCCCAGCTCTGATCTGTGTATCCCCTTCTACAGCGTGGTCCTACGGAGGTGTGTGTTCTTCATATATAATATATGGTTTCTCGAGACACCAAAGGTTGGATGTGTTTGTGATTTGTTCTTTTGCTCTTTGGTGGTTTGAAATGTCCTCTCTGAGAGAACACAAATGTGCTCTTTCATTAATGAATGGTTTGAAAAGAGTTTGATGTGTTACGTAGACATCATGTAATGTTCAAAGCTCCTTCCCTCATTCATCCAGAGCATTTATGGAAACTGAGCTGCAAAAACAGGTGAGTCACAAATGGTTAGGACATTATAACCAAGAGAAGAACTGTTCGGCTTGAACTACGTCGTTACATGAAGGTTAATCACTTATAAATGAGGTCATTTACACTACCATTCAAAAAGTCTCTCAGGCTCACAAAGGCTGCTTTTCTTTTTGAATTAAAAAATGCATTCAAAGTTTTAATTAATATATTTTAAGTTGACTTTTCAGCATCATTGCTCTAGTCTTCAGTGTGACATGATCCTTCGGAAATCATTATAATATGCATATTTGCCGCTTAAACTTTTCCTATTATTATAAGTGCTGAATATAGGCGTACTGCTAAAAAAAATAATCTTTTTTTTTTTTTACTGTGATTTGTTCTGGATTTTTTTTATTAATAGACAGTCCAAAACAATAGCATACAGTGTCACCTTTGCTCAATTTAATGAATCCTTGCTGAATAAAAGTATTAATAAAATAAAAGTGACCCTAAACATTTGAACGGTAGTTGCTTATCTGAATTCAGCATCACCACAATAATAATGCAGAACATAATCCAGCTGTCCCTAGTAAAAAAATATTTAAAATACATTTTATTTTATATTACATTTCAGATCTATTACCATATGTGGCATTGGACGACAAAACCAGTCATAAGAGTCAATTTGGCATTCCATTGGCATGATGTATGGTTTGTTATGAAAGGACAATATTTAAATGAGATGCAACTATTTGAAAATCTGGAATCTGAGGGTGCAAAAAAATTAAAATATTGAGAAAATCTTCTTTTAAAGTTGTTCAAATTAAGTTCTAAGCAATGCATATTACATATACACAAACTTATATTTGAGATATTTACAGTAAGAAATTTACAAAATATCTTCTTGTAACATGATCTTTACTTGATGTCCTAATAATTTTTGGCATAAAATAAAAATTGATAATTTTGACCCATACGATACATTTTTGGCTATTGCTACAAATATACCCCTGCGACATATTTACTGACATATCGCACAAGACTCACTGATATACAAATTAAACTTTATTTTGAGCATTACTTGTGCACAATGCAAATTTCTTATTATTAAGCCTAAAATGTGTTTTAATGTAACTGTTGATGAGGATTGTATGATCGTTGAATAATATTCAATATTTAAATGCATGATAATTAAAGTGTACCTGACGTATTCTGGCAATAGTTCCACTTCATTACAGTCAAATATACTTCAGTATATCTTTAGTTGGACTTCAGCACCACTTCCACACAATTAAAGTGCATGAAGCACAAAATGAACTGTAGTATGTACTGCACTGCAGTATGAAGCGTTATGAAACGTTATGAAGCGTTATGAAACGTATGTAATAAAGTGTAGTTTGTCAGACAAACACAGAGAAATTTGTAGTGCTGTTATAACAGGTAAACTATACTGATGAAATTATGATGCTAAATTAAAATAAATAATAATTTTGAACTATTCACCATTAAGTCTAAACTGAAATAGAATATCTAAATAATATAAAACTAAACTTTGACTGCTCCGGCCTCAGATAGGACACATCTCTCCCAGTGTTTTCAGTGAGCATAATTCTGTTACAGACGGAGCAATAATTCTTCCCTCTCTTGTAAGATAAATATTGGAGAAATGGGAAGAATGTCTCAACTTTTTGGAATTCTGTCGTAGGAACAAGATATTTATTATTTTAAATCTAGGCATGACCAAGTTGTGTATACAAGGTCTCTTATTAAACATACTAGATTAACTCCATGGACATTTATTGATGGGTGAAGAAGCACCTAAATGTCAATATTGTGAGGTGAAACGTGCTTTTGGTCTGCCCAATATTAATCTCATGAGACACAGGTTATTACAGGACAAACTCTTAAGGACTTGCAGACCTGTCAAACTGTACATATTTTGCATAACGGATACGCATTTTGACCTTGAACGCTGGTACGATTTGTCACTCTGAACTACGCAAAACCCTGGCTACGCCTCTGTCCACACGCAGTACTCAAATCAAGCAACAGACAAAGAGGTTCAAGGTTCTTTTATTCGTCACATACTCAATTATACAGGGTATAATCAGTAGTGAAATGTAAGTCAGGACAGGTCCGCTCAATGGACAGTGCAAAAAAATGAAACATAACACAAGAGAATATATATAAATATAGGTAAGAATAAAATAAAAATAAGGGGTAAAATGTGCAATGAAATTAAATGTGCAATACAGTATACTGTGGACTTAATAAATTATAATATAAACAGGGATGTGCAAGAGGAATGTGCAAACATGGTTGTACCGGGTATGTACACATTAAATTGAGTCTTGTAACTGTTATGAGACTGAGTTTGAGTTTAGGACCTGATGGTCTGAGAGAAGAAGCTCCTCCTCAGTCTCTCAGTTTTTGCCATCATGCTCCTGAAGCGCTTGCCAGATGGCAGTAAACAGAAAAGACGGTTATCGGGGTGATTCGAGTCTTTGATGATTTTAGCAGCTCTGCTTTTGCAGCGTTTGAGGTAGATGTCCTGCAGAGAGGGGAGAGCAGACCCTGAGATGCGCTCAGCTAAGCGCACGACTCTCTGTAGAGCTTTGCAGTCCTGGTTTGAGGAATTACTATACCACACTGAGATGCACTGAGTTCGACCAATTAGAGCTTTCTTTCAGTTTTGCATTTAAATCATATTCGTGCGTTTTATTTCTCTCCAAACTGTCTGTGTGTCCGTGAGTCTACGCGCTCCTCCCGCTTATACCGTGCACACGTGGAACATCTTCCCTAACGAGAAGCGTTTCTAAACCTGCTGTCACAACAAGAGAGAACATTATAACATACTAAACCGCATCAGTCGAATGTTAGAAATAACTTACTTTGGGGATCTTTTCACAGAATGAGGAAGAAATATATATCTTCTACTAATAAAGGTTATGTCGATTAGCGATGGATTATAAATATACTTAATTATTATGAAAATACCCGAGGTGGTTTTAAGAACACAGACAAACTATACATTGTCACAGTCTAGTGTTTATTCGCTTAATATTTCATAATTCAAAGGCAAATCGATTCTATCTTCATTTATTCAGTTACAGCGATAGCTGGATGTTTTTGTCCATAATAATAGGATTTCTGGAGCGGTTCTTTTGCTTGTGTATGCATATTATGTGGATTTTCTGCACGAGGGTGCCCTCTGGCGTCCAGTATGAATGAACACATTACCTTTGTTTATAGCACTAAATAATGGCAGTCCATAAAATAATACATCTCACCTGTTTTCCTGCAGCATTTAGTTTTTTATCATTTAAATAGAATTTTAAATATATCATTTTTTAATTTTTTTTATAACCCCAGAAACCCCCCCCCCCCCAGTATTTTTGGTACTCAAAAATATTTTCCAAGGTTGGCAGGTCTTGTTTTATAAGATGGATCGAGAAAAACTCACAATTTATTTCAAAAGTGAATTTAAAGAATCATTTAAAATTCAATGTACAAATGTTTGTTTTATAATAGCTTTAATTTTCGTATGTTGTATTGTTTACCACTGTATTCAGGGCTCTAGACTAACTTTTTGCACTGGGTGCACTGGTGCGCCTAACTTTTTTTCTTAGGTGCACCAGCACAAAAGTTAGGTGCACCCAAATTTTTATATAGGCAATATTGACTAGTAAAACGACTAACTAACAATCTGGTCAACATAACGTTCTTTATTTGAAGCACAATTCTACAAGAAAGGTAACTTACTGAAAAAGTGTTGGTGCTTAAAGTGCTTCACTGAGCAGAGATTTAAACTTAAAACATCTCAAGATAAATAAAATCTAAATTAAGTGTTTTAAGGGCGTCAAACTGAACATCTCATGGCTCAATGTATTATGGACTATCCTCCATTGCAGTCACATGCCCCTCAGATGGCCAACTCCTGTAGTTTAGCTTTCTTGATCTTTGTCCTTGGCTAAACCAGCTGGCCACACTCTCTCTAGCATCAACATCTTCCAGACTTGCCCCTTCTACGCTGAGTCTTATCAGATCTTCCACTGTGTCTGAACGAAGGGATGCTCTAGTGCAGTGCTTCTCAAACCCCCCCCCCCCCCCCCCCCCCCCCCCTTAAACCCATAAAACAATCCTGCGCCCCATCCCACCACAGACTACCAAATAATTGCACTAAACATAATGAAAAAAAAAGTATTTACAGTTTTTATAACCAATTCTTACTATGCAAAAAAGAAGTATACTTAGGCCTTTAGTGTTATGTTAGAAGCATTTTTATACTCATACCTTTTCTTGATTTAATATTTAGATTTTTTTTTAGCTTTATTTTCATTTAAATGTTTAGTTTTGAAATGTTGTATGCATTTGTCATGTTTATTTCATGTCTTTTATCTTCTTAAATGTGTGTATATATTATGTATAGTTTTAACTTTTAATTTTAGTTACTTCTTATTTGTAAGCCGCTTTGGATAAAAGCGTCTGCTAAATGACAAAGTAAAGTAAAGAAAAAAATAACTGTTCTGTTCTGTCTAATCGTCTCTCTGTACTCATACTGTATTTTAATGCAGCCAAATTCTCAATAAAACTGTTTTACTTTATATATTTGACTGTTTATGTTGTCAGTCAACAGGATAAATATGAAATAATGACTGAAACACGTCCCTTTAAGAATTCATAACCAGCTCTCCCTTCCAAGAAGCTAGTCTGCACAAAAATACTAATTTATAATTGTATTGAGCCGTTGTCTGATGAAATCAAATAAGACACAATATAAGACAAGACAATTCCAGTGCTGTGATTTCTTCTATATTTGCATGTACATTTAGAGAAGCAATAATATCTGTTTTAACTGAACGGGCTCCTCTCAGACGCTTGCTGAACAGAGCAGATGCAGAGAAAGCACGCTGATCTCGCGCCGTTGCGGCGATCACAGAGACACTCTGAGAGACTCGATTTGTCGCTAGAACAAAAAGTTGCTATGGGGGTCTACAAAGGTGCTAAATGTCGCTAAGTTGGCAACACTGCATGCATCTCTACTACTCACCTCTTTCTCTCTGTCTGACTGCAGCAGCACACGTGACGCATTTGTCAACGCGCACACACACATACAGGAATATCTGGACCACGGCCAATCAGAGGGGGGGTCCGCCCTTCACTATCTCTGATTGGTTTAGACCACGATATAAGCCTAACGGGAGTGTCTTTTGTTGAGTTTCTGAGTCGCGGATACTTTTTTTTCTTTTCTCGAATGGCTGGACGCACCAGTGCGCCCTGGGATTTTTGTTAGTCGCACCCGTGAGAAATTAGGTCGCACGTGCGACCAAATTGGTCGCACTCTAGAGCCCTGGTATTGTTTTCTAATGTATAATCTTTGTTTGCCATGAAATAGTCTGTGAAGCTGATGTGGCAAGTCAAGTCTCTTGTAAAACAAACCCTTAGCAGTCGTCTCGCTCCGCGGATTCCCTCGTGTGGTGTCCTGGAGTCTCCGCACCGAGTCTGTCTGAAGTCAACCATGTTTGAAACGATGAGCTGCGGTCTCGGTGGGGACTGAACACCCGGTTTGCTCTTGATAGCCAGGAGTGAAAACATGCTCCGCTCCATTTCCCTCCACCGCGTCCGTTAGAGATCAGAGATGGGGTCATCAAGCAAATTTGTCAAATTAAATAAGTGTAATCGCTTTACGGGCTGTGTGACGCAACATCACGGAGAGGACAGACTGTGGCATCCGTTCTGTGTTACGGGTTCAGTACAAGTTAAACTCATTCGACAGCATATCTGGCAGAATGTTGATTAGCACAAAAATACATTTCGACTTTAAAAGGCAAAAAGCGAGGTTATTTACAATAGAAAATGAATGGGAGGAAGGCAGGAGTGATGCTTTTATAATACTAGTTTAAACTGTTGTTTTTGCAGCGGTACAAGGTTCACATTAGGTTGTCATGGCAGCAAACTTGTACAATTTGTTTGGCTAAACAGAAAAGGTTATCACAAAATCATGTTAATAACCATGTTTATGTATTGTGTCTGTACTGTTTGAACAAGTATTTTAATTTTTACAGACTAGTCCCATTTGCAATTCTGCTGTGACGTTGGAATTATTTTTTTTGTGGTAATCAAGAGTTTAACCGGTGTTATTTTAGTATTGTTTATACCATTATATAACACTTTTTTTCCCCTTTTTTTATATTTTCAGTTCATTTAAATTTTTTAGTAATTTTGTCATGCTTTCACTATTTGTCTTTTTTTTTTTTTTTTATAGGTTTAAATGTATTTTAGTTTTAGTAATATTTCTGCTTGCACTTAAGCTTAATTTCAGTTCATTGGCAAGGCAATATTTCTCAAGTTTTTCATTAAAAATTTTATTTTAACTCTATTTTACAGTAACAAACATTTTATGTAAATGTCAAGTTTAAATATTGTCAAACTTGTAGTCAAGTTTGTAATAATTCTCAAGGACTACCAAGAACCACTGTGTAATTTATGGTTATTAAAACAAACATTCAGTCAGGTATTGGAAACGCTGCCAGTGTGAAAACACGACGTGAGCCAGCTGCTGTAGTTAAGCTGTTCACTTACACACCACATGAGCTTGCGGTGCGAAACAGGCCATATTGTTGAGCCCTGTGGAGTATTGCTCCACTTGTTCTGTGCATAGGAGAGAAGTCTTGAGCTATAATGGCTTGTTGACTTTTCCTGCTGCTTTCCACTCATTCTTTCTCTCCGCTCTAGAGTGATGAAATTACTGGGGCTGAAGCTGGTGGGCAGAAACCATTACGACCCCAACGCTGTTGTGATTCTCGGCAAACACAGGTATTTTGCACTGAACTGATTGTCTGCGATTGCAATCCAACCAAAGTTGCCATGCTCCACATTGTTTGGAATGCAGACTCAAGATTCTGTATGTTTCCACCTGACCTATGATTACCGGATGTGTTTGAACCGTCTGCTTATATGCTGTGCATATTGCTTGTCTGTTCAGGATCCTTGTTGTAGTTTGTCCCTAACCGTGTTTGTCCATCAGGCTCCAGGTGTGGCCTGGATACTCCACCAGTATCAAGCACACTGACGGCGGTCTCTACCTCATTGTGGACGTCTCCCATAAGGTGCTGCGAAATGACTCTGTGCTGGATGTCATGTGAGTTTCAGTCGTAATCAATCATTCTGATAAGCCCACATGTAAGACGTCAGTGCCATTTCGTCCGCTGCATGCTTCGTTCCACTCCAAAGCTGGAACAAAATCTAGTGCGTTGCCAATCTAGAAAAAAAGGAAAATATGTAAAAAAAAAAAAAAATTAGATTAACATAAAAAATGGGTAACACTTTACAATCAGGTGTCATTTATTAATATTCGTGTATGAACAATGCATTTATTACACTATTTATTAGGGGTGTGACGAGACACTTATCCCACGAGACGAGATTTTTAGACTTCTTTTTTTTTTTTTTTTTTTTTGATGAAATGTATATGGGAAAAACACACAAATGAGAATACATTTTTTATATAAATTGGAGATCACCATTCTGAAAAAAAAAAGAATAGAAAACTAAACCAAATAACGTTATTTACAAGTAGTTCTGACAAAATGGTAATTGATTAAGTCTTTTAAAAATGTATATTCATTTAAACAAAATAAAAATTCAATGGAGTCACTAAATAACTTCTTTCTCTATTGGAATCTCCCGAATGAATGATTCAATGACAAATACTTTTTAAACGGGTCGTCGTTAACAATACAAGTGTTAAGATACTTTCGTTTTGATCGCTACTGTAGAGTACTTGTACTCGCTACCGCTACTGTTTGATCGCTACTGTAGAGTACTTGTACTCGCTACTGCTACTGTTTGATCACTACTGTAAGTGTTTATACCCAAACTATAAACTTCTATCCCAGTACTTCTTAGGGATGCACCGAAACAAATCCTTGGCTGAAGCTGAACAAAATGAGAAACAATCAATTACAAAACAACAATTTAAAAATATTTACTTAACACTGAACTATTTTTTACATTCAATCAGACATTATACCAACAAAGCACAATTTTTGGCCATTTCTGAGACCCCCTTCTTGAATCATGCTTGTATTTTGTTCTGTACAAATAAATGCAGCCTTACTGAGCAGAAGAGGCTTATTTTAAAACATTAGAATACATTACAGATCCCAATTTGAACACTGTGTGAATGTTATAATAAATGTATTAATATAGCTGTTATAGGGTAATTATTATTGTCTTTTAATTTTATTTTACAGAACAACATAAAAATGACAATACTAACATTTATGAATGTTGATGAGCTTTTATTTTGGCAGAAACCCGCAGGAAGACCTCAGTGCTTCTTTTGTTGGCATCAGATTTATAAATGATTCTGATTAGTTTGGGAAGATGTTTGTCACATGTATCATTGGCACATGCCTTTAAAAAAACTAATAAAATGTTACTGAACAGCTGCCGAGTAACAGTTTTTGTGCAGATTTTTCTCGCGCTTTGGACTTATAACCCTGGCGCCGCGAGCGTGTACAGCGCTTTTTTAATAACTTGCATGCAATTTGTGCTTGTATTATAAAACATACAATTCTGCAGTTTATTTACTAATCGTTTGAGGCCATTTCACGATTTCAATCATCATCCACCCTTCCTCTTCTCATCGGAGACATGAGATGCATTACTAAACAGTCCCGCAGTCGATGCTTCGTGCTTGTAATGAGTTTTGCGTCTTTCTCTGACAGTTTTAAATACTTCCACACTGCAGACACGCTTGCTGCTTTAGCATGCGCCACTATTTAAACGTGTCACGTCATTGTTCGGTACAATTTATTCAGTCTTCTCACTTATTCGGCCACAATTTCGGTTGCCGAACATTCGGTGCATCCCTAGTTCTTCTGTTATTTAAATGTCTAACACAGAAATAAAATACTTTGTGTTGCTCTTTCTGGACCAGCAGCAGCATGAATGCAGATTTGAATGTCTTTAACACCTGTTTCACGTCGTAAGCATCAGTGGAGCATGAGCAGCGTGTGTTTTGTTGCCGCCCATATCAGTGAATGACAGCGTTCACATCAGAAACATGATGATGGCCGACCCTCTGATTCATCAACATGGGCGGCGACAAAACGTGCTTCTCACGATCCACTGACACTCGATAATAGACATAGCTGAATCGTTGTCATTCAGGAAAAAGATCACGTGGGTGTTTGAATCAAGATTTTTAATAATTAATGGTGCAGCTCTAATGTAAACACTTCAAAATGTTTTGCAAGGATATACGAGATCTTGTCACATCCCTACTATTTATTAATCTTTGTTAATTAAAATACAGTTCATTGTTTATTCATGTTAGTTCACAGTGTATTAACTAATGTTAACAAACACAACTTGTGATTTTAATAATGCATTAGTAAATGCTGAAATTAACATTAACTAAAACTGAACAATACTTCTACAGCATTTATTATTCTCAATGTTTACTATTGTAAAGTGTTACCAAAATATTGTAGTGCAGCTTTAAGCATTTCTTGTTTTACTTGCATTGTATTAAAATTATCTTAAATTTAAGGATTGAGGATTTTACCCAAACATTATGTATACTACACACTTCTTGAAGTAATGCATCTTTACTTCATAAACTGAGTTGAAAGATTGAAAGATCTTCTGCTTTATGGAAATTCTTTCAGAATTAGTGTTTTGTGTCATTGCTCTGCTTTTGCCATCAGGTAGCATTTGGATTATACAAAAATAATTTAATTTAAATTCAATAATAATAAATTGATCTGCATATTTAGTTGCATTTCAGTTAAGATGCTGGTGTAACCTTCATTTTAATTTCATTGAGAGTTGTCCATTTCTGTCGACACAAGTGTTAGAGACCATCGGTGATGTGACCGAATTAAGCAGAGCTCAACTTTCTAAGCAGCATCACATTACAGAGCAGCAGCCAGGAGCTCAGAGACCGTCTGATCTCCAGCGTATAGGTTCAGATCAGAACTCTGTATAAAATGCTAAAATCAGTGCAGTGATGTCATTTACTTCACCCTGCTGTCTGAATAACCGTTTGTCTGCTGTAGGAACCTGATTTACCAGGGAAGTCGTGAGAGCTTTCAGGACGAATGCACGAAGGAGTTTGTCGGCTCAATCGT
This sequence comes from Schizopygopsis pylzovi, assembly GCA_027422435.1. Classification (NCBI taxonomy): domain Eukaryota; kingdom Metazoa; phylum Chordata; class Actinopteri; order Cypriniformes; family Cyprinidae; genus Schizopygopsis; species Schizopygopsis pylzovi. The sequence goes on from CM049820.1 coordinate 47,040,375, forward strand.
CATCACGCGCTATAATAACCGCACTTACCGTATCGATGACATCGAGTGGTCCAAGTCTCCCAAAGACACTTTCACCTTGGCTGATGGAACCGTGACCACGTTTGTCGATTACTACAGGTTCATCTGCTTCTCTGATTTAAGACCCAAATGCATGTAAAAGCATAACAACTTGTATAACTGGAGATATATACGATGCACATATTGCCAAAGCTCATACATTCATAAATAATAGCTCATTATAATGTAGGGCCCTATGAAATCCGTTTTATTTTTTCCCAAATTCAGTTTTATTTTTTTTCAAAATTCATTTTTTTTTTTCGTTTTTTTTTTTGGATTCCGATTTATTTATTTTTTTACATTTTTCTGGACTCCTTTTTAATGATCAAATAAATGTATTAATCAAAAAGCATGTTTAATTAATTAAAATCATGAAACTTATACAATTTAACTTATTAAGTGTAACAAAAATGACATGTTTAGGACCATATAATTTTTTTTTATTTTTATCACCTTATGTTTTATTGTTACCAAATTTTAGCATAAATATTTGAATGCATACAAAAAAAATATGTATTCTTACAATAGCCTTTTATTTCCCCCTCAGAAATTCAGTGTTGTGTATATATACATTTTACTGGTTATCAGATGAAGGCATAACACATTGATTTAATTTACATTTGAATTAATGAAAATTAAACATTTACATTTTTGGCAAATAAAGGGGATTAAAATAAAAATATTTTGTGATTTATTTCTTAAAAAAATATTTGTATTATTTTTCAACAGTAGTAGTAAGTCATAGGGCCCTAATAATGGCAGAGACAGATATATGCTAGTTTAAAGTGACAAAGTACTATTTTATTGTTTGTTTTGTCAATTGTCTAATTAGCATTTTATATGCACAGCAAGAACTATGGCATCACCATAAAGGAACTGGACCAACCGCTGCTCATCCACCGACCGAAAGAGAGGTCCAAACCCGGAGGAAAGGTGATGAATGCTTCTCAGGGTTTCTGGAGCAGAGTGTGGTGCTGTTTTGTTTGTTGTTATTAGACCGCTTTAGATTGACAGTGACGGCTCATGTTGGTCAGTGGTGGATTGAATAGACCTCATTCACACTCCTTGCTGCCTTCTAGTGGTGTCTTTGGGTGCTGTGCTTTAACAGTGGTTCATTTGACCTGATTAATCGTAGATAAAGTGAAATCACACATCTGGGTGACAGGTCAATTAAAGAAATATATACACCAGTCATATACACTTCCACTTAAAAGATTGGAGTCTAAGATTGAATGTTTTTATAATGTTTTTCAGGAATTGCATTCAGCATTAAATTGATTAAAAGTAACAGAAATATTTTATAAAATTGTAAAAATATTTAAATATATTTACCATTTCAAACAAAGGCTGTTCTTTTGAAGTTACAATTCATCAGAGTATACCTGATTTTTTTTTACAAAAATATTAAGCAGCACAACTGCTTGTAACATTGATAATAATTAAAAAATTTTCTTAATCAAATCAGCATATTATAATGATTTCTGAAGGATCAGGTGACACTGAAGACTGATGTAATGATGCTGAAAATTCAGCTTTGCATCACAGGAATGTATATTAAAATACAAATATTTTAGATATTTCACAATGTCTGTTTTTATTGTATTTTTGATTAAATAAATGCAGCCTTGGTGAACAGAAGTGACTTCTTTCAAAGCATTAAAAAAAATCATACTGATCCAAAACTATTGTATAGTGTATATAGTCTTCAGTATACGAGTAATTCGGTGCCAAATCAACCAAATGTCAGAAACTTCCCCAGCTCAAATCTTGTATGGTGATGAAAGCCAAAGTATTAAATATCACAGATATCAATCCACTATTTTCACCTGAGATTCAGAGGCAAATTACAGGGTGGTCAAAATACTTCAGAAAGATGGCGGCATCATATTAATTTTTACACTGAGGTTGGTTGGTCTGTTAGTAAAATCTGTCGACTTGAGCAGTCTGTTGCATTACAGTTTGTCCCAATGGTGACCATTACAAAAAATGGGAGAAAAAGCTCTTTGCAAGCTTTTTCTCAAGTCTTCATGCCTATAACTCAAGAAGTATTAAATATATCTTAATTCTCTTTTAGATATTTGGTCTTTAAAAATGAAGATGCCAAAAGGAAAGTTTAAGGCCCTATAGTTCAGTTCCAGAGATATTAGACTTTCAATACGGCTTCAGAAGTAAATTGTACACATTTTCAGTGGTCAAAAACCAAATGTGGGTCACTTGGCATACACGATACTACTTATTTAAAGAAGAATATCTCCGTAACAAATAATGTTGAAACTAGAAATGTATCTAATTTCCTTTTGTCAAAATAGCTGTATTGAACACACCTGTCTGAGTGACATAAATAATCTTTTTCTTAAGTACTAGGATGTGAGTTTATTATGTGTAATATTAAGATGTGAATTTGATAACAGGTTATTACGGGTGAAATCCTGCTGCTGCCAGAACTCTCCTTCATGACCGGCATCCCTGACAAAATGAGGAAAGACTTCAGAGCCATGAAGGTACGAATCAGTCAAACCTGGCTCAAACACAGTCAGTGTGATGAACTCTTTATTTTACAAACCGTTCAGAAATGTGACCCTGGGCCACAAAACCAGTCACGAGGGTCATTTTTCTTTTAATTGAGATTTGAGAAATAATTGAGAAAGCTGAATAAATAATATTTCCATTGATGTATGGTTTGTTAGGACAATATTTGGCTGAGATGCAACTATTTGATGCATGGAATCCATATTGAATCTGGAATCTGAGAGTGCAAACAAATCTAAATATTGAGAAAATCATCTTTAAAGTTGTTCAAATGAAGTCCTTAGCAATGCATATTACTAATAAAAAATTATGTTTTGATATATTTTTGGTAGGAGGTTTGGAACATGATCTTTACATAATATCCTAATGATTTTTGGCATAAAAGAAAAGTTAATAATTTTGACCCATGCAATGCATTGTTGGCTACTGCTTCAAATATACCCGTGCGACTTCAGACTGGTTTTGTGCTCCAGCGTCACGTTTGGTTATTCGTCTTGTGTTTCAGGATCTGACCATGCACATCAATGTAGGACCCGAGCAGCACACCCAGAGTCTCAAACAACTGCTGCACAACATCAACAGCAATAACGAAGCGGTCTCCGAGCTGGCCCGCTGGGGACTCAGCATCAGCCAAGAGGTTCTAGTGGTGAGGATAGAGACGCACGCCTCCATGCTGCACCGGTTTTAAGTTAGAAAAGTTCACACTTGACGTCTTTTTTTAAGCTGCCAGCGTCTGTTTTACATTATAATCCTATGGAGTAAACCGTGTTTTCAAAAAAGTCCTGAGTGCTTTTTAAAACGCCACCGCCGGCGTCTTTTTCTGCAGCTTAGAGCGTCTTTTCAAGTTGAACTTTTCTGAAAAAAACGCCCTATGTCAAGCGCCTTTTTGACTGCTGACCAGTGATAAGCGAGTGGCGAGTCGTTTCCATAACAACAAAAACATCAAGAAAAAGATAGCCGGTAGTAGAGGTCTGCTACCCGACCCGAACCCGCGGGTGGCGAAATACTGTCGGGTTTCGGGTTAATGTTTAATGGATAGCCTCGGGTTCGGGTCGGGTTCGGGTTTGTAGCCAAAACTATATGCAGAGGCTTCGCTGTTTTCATAGACGCACGCGCACACATTATTGCACACAGATATCAGAGATCGCGCAGCGCACAAACAGCACGGAAACTTTTATTAGTAAAATAGCTTCGACAGGCTACTGACTCGCAAGTCACAACATTATATTTATCTGCAATGAGGTGGCAAAATCGCTGTTTTTGAAGTAACTAAGCCTCATTGCTTGTAGAGAGAGACGCGCAGACGCAGGTTCACATGCACGCGCAACATTCCTCGGCCTCTCTCTCTCTCTCTCTCTCTCTCTCTCTCTCTCTCTCTCTCTCTCAATAAATGATTAATTCATTCAAATAAATACAATCTTATTTAAGATCTTATGTCTGATTTAAAGTAGACAGAATGCTAACGAGCCTTAACTGACAAAAAATGACCATAATTTGTACGGTGGAAGAATTATCTTCTTGTCCATACAAAATTCATAAACTCTGCAGAATGTATGCGACCGCTGCACCTGATGTTCACAAACTTTCATAACTGGTAAATGTTTGTGAAATGGCAGAGCCTTGACTAATCTATTTCTTTGCATGCAATCGTGAAATGCAGCCTTTTTACTTTTTTTTGTTGGCTATTCGTTGGGGGGGGGGGGGATCTCGGGTCGGGTTCGGGCTCTAAATTTAACCGTGCCGCTCGGGTCGGGTCGGGATGGGTCAGACAATCTCGGGTACGGGCCGGGTTCGGGCTTCAGTTTTGAGCCCGTGCAGACCTCTAGCCGGTAGAGAGATCGCACTAGTTTCAGAGCACAAGGAGTTGTATGAAACCGTGCATCATCCAGCCGGAGCTTTCCAATTGTTGGAAGCACCGTACAGTTTCCTTCCCCGTATAATATTGCGCTGCGCTCCCACAAACACTGTTGGGAACCGACATATCCTCCCCGTTAACTTAAAAAGCCGGCATTTCTGCAGCACACCGCACTGGGCTACCGTTGCAGCTGTTGTTATAGCAACAAAAGACGTCCTCGGCTGCAATTTGTAACCAAAACGCTGCCAGCTTTTTATTTGACTAAAAAAGCACTCTTGTCAACTTTTTCTAGTCGCAAAAGACGCCAAGTGTGAACGCCCTAAGACTGCGCTTATTTGATCAAAACTGTAGTAACTTATTACAAGTTCAAATAACTGTTTTCTGTTTCATTCTATTTTAAAACGTAATTTATATCTGTGATCAAAGCTGTTCAAAAGTACATGTTACAGTCACTTTTGATGAGCATTAATTAATGCAAAAGACTAGTTTTAGTCATATTTTTGTCTTTTGAAAGAAAAGTGCTAAACATCCAAAGATCAATAAAATCATTTTCAAAATGAGAAATGTTCATTTTAACTCCTTTTATACTGCACCTAGATATTATATATTCTTGCACTGTATTGTATATCAGTTATCATATTATTATTATTATTATTGGTCGCTTAAAAATATATATAGCATTTTAATGTTTTAAATTTTTTACGTTTTAGTGGAGTTTTCTTGCATTATTGCGAGGGCTGTCACTCGATTAAATTATAGTACTGTATTATAAAAAAAAATAAAAAATCCGGTCGCATAATACCTGAAATGTTGCACAAAATATTAAAACCATTTAAAAATCATAATAAACGCGAGTGGTATTATGAATTCACAAAGGCTGCGATTCAGTTTAACAAAAATAAGCATTGCAGGTTTAATATGCGCTTTATTTATAAGCATGTAGGTTATGAGCATCTCGGATCATGAAGAAGTGGCCAAATAATAAAGATTAACTGGACATTTGATTGAAATGTTTATCAATATTAAACGAGGATTAGATCGTGTAAAAACTATCGTCAGGCTGTTGCTGCAGGCATTTGATATAATACACAATGTACATAAGTTATGATTATATTGTTTTATTACTATATTATATATGTCAACGGTTTGTTCAATAAAACCATATAATATATATTTTTAATCTATTTGTATTGCCTAATTGCTATGTATGTATTTTAAGTCTTTCTGAAGTATATCGTTTGCTTAGGTCTGTTTTATTACCTCATATTTTCAGAATAATCGACTGATTACTCGATTACCGAAATAATCGTTAGTGACCGCCTCTAAATATTAAATTTACCGGAGTAAAACCCATCAGTACCTGACAAATATCCATATACAATTTAGTTTTTGTACCTGTTTTAAATGTAAAACAACACCAAGTGGATCTGTTTATTTATGGATCAGTTATAATCTAAATATAAACGGGGGGGGGGGGGGTGAAAACTAGTTAATTCAAGCATTATTGTTATGTGCAGATAACTATGTATTTTTAAAGAACAAAAGTGTCCTTCATGTTAGCAAATGCAAGATGTTTTGAAGAATCTCTAATGTTGGCACATGTCACTGTATGTGTTGTTCATCCTTTTAATTAATGCTATTAACTGTATTGATATGCATACTGTCTTTTCGTTCAGGACACATTGGTGTGTTTGTAGCTAACATGAATAACATTGTTTCTCCACAGACTCAAGGAAGAATTCTGCCCAGCGAGACCATCTGCTTGCATTCAGCTTCTTTTGTCACGTCTCCGGCAGTAGACTGGTCCAGAGAGGTGGTCCGAGACCCCTCCATCAGCACCGTGAGTGTTTGAACGAAATCACTGCGAGTCTGTGGTTTGTGGAGGAGTGCACACGTGCAGCGGGCACATGTCAGACGGAGCAGAAGAGGCGTCTCGCACCACAGAACGAGAACAGCCTTGTTTGGCTGGAGTGAAAGAAATGTGTGGATTGAATAGAGGCACATCACACAGGTGTTAAAGGGGTCATGACATGCATTTAAATAAATGATTCATGTTTCCTGAGGTGCTCTTATCTTAACATGGTTCATCAGAGATGGTAGTGGTTTAATTATAATGGTCTTTATGACTTTGGCCCTTATGATTTAAGCACTGTTGTGCTCTGAGACGTCAATGTAAATGCCCACTGGTATGATTGGCTAACATCTTTGCACATTAAATAAGTACGACTGTCACTAATCATCTTGATAATCAATAAATCTGTAAATTATTCTGACAAGTAATCAAGTAAAAAAAATTACATTCGACAAAGCAAACAATAGACTTTACAGACTTAAAATACATATAATAACAAACAGGCGATGATAATTGATTCAAATATAATATCAAAACAAATAATCAAATGGTTTTATTGAACATAACGGTTAATTCATAAATGTAATCAAGCAATATCAAATGTCTGCAGAAGGCACCAAAGGACTGATGATTGTTTTTTGCATTTTACCGCATGATCTGTTCCTTGTTTAATATTAACTAAAGATTTCATTCAAATGTCTGTTTAATCTTTAATATTTGAAGACCTCTTCGAGTCAGAAATGCTACAAATACTGTAATTTCTTCAATATGTGGAGAACATGTACACTCAGAGCGAGGGTTTAGACTTTTATTTTGAAGTCGTGATGAACGTTAGCATATTTAAATCAGGCATTTCAGAAGAGCAGAAAATAATTCACATTTTAAACTGGGGAATAGTTTTCAGTTTTGAAGCGCAGTTTTTTATTAGAGTAACTCTTATATGTGAATATATGATTCATATTTTGATTCTGCATTTCACGACCCCTTTAATGTATGAGGCTTTGTAAAAACACTGAATAGAGTTTCTGAACTAAATGACTCGTGTGATCTGGATTATATCATCATACCGCTGGATTAGTGTATCACAAGTGCTGAACAAAATGACCCTTTCAGTATGAGATGGTTTATTTTAGTGAATTAGAAACACAGCTGGACCAAGCAAGACTGATTTCTGGATAAAATGACTCTTAGGTTCATTTTAGTGAATCAAAACATACAGCTGAACCAGTTTTCTGATTCCTGAGCAGTTACTCTTATGTACTTGTTTTTTTTTATAAAAAATATTTTTTTATTTGGTGAATCTACAAACTGAGTATCTGACTGAACAGCAAAAAGATGATAATTATACTGTAATGATCTTTGGATGTTTTGAACTTGACTGAATTGAACGACCCGATCTCGTTTTCTCATCTTGCTCTTACATTTGTGCATTTAGCAGACGCTTTTATCCAAAGCGACTTACAATTGCATTCAGGTGATACATTTTTAATCAGTATGTGTGTTCCCTGGGAATCGAACCCACAACCTTTTGCGCTGCTAACGCAATGCTCTACCACTGAGCCACAGGAACAGCTCTTGTGTAGTTCTTCCGGTCTCATGATCGCTCTCTCTCAGGTTCCTCTGAACTGCTGGGCTGTTTTCTATCCCCGGCGGGCAACCGATCAGGCAGAGGAGCTGGTGACTACTTTTACAAGGGTAGCCGGACCGATGGGCATGAGAATCGAGCGGCCCATCCGTGTAGAGCTACGGGATGATCGAACCGAGACCTTCGTCAAGAGCATTCACTCTCAACTCACCAGTGAGGTGGGCGAGTATGAAAGAGCTTTGACACGTTTACTGTTCTCTCAGAGCATGTTACTGTCTATGGGCCATGGTTATTTTGCCTTCGTAGTGCATTATCTAAATACCATAGTATATTCTCTCTTGGTTTCAGCCCCGTGTGCAGCTGGTCGTGTGCATTATGACCGGAAACAGAGACGACTTGTACAGCGCCATCAAAAAGCTCTGCTGCATCCAGAGTCCTGTACCATCACAGGTTTCATCGAAACAATTCCTTTGCACTTCCTAGTTCAGTTTCTGTTTGTGTAACACACACACTACTGTTGAAAGGTTTTCGAAAGAAGTATCTTATACCCAGCAGGGCAACATTTATTTAAGCAATAAGTTGTAATATTGTAATTCTGTTGTATATTTTAATATATATTACAATTTAATTTATTCCCGTGATGCAAAGCTGTATTTTCAGCATCATTACTCAAGTCTTCAGTGTCACATGATCTTCAGAAATCATCTAATATGCTGATTTACTGCTCAAGAAACATTTCTCATTATTATCGATGTTGCGAACAGTGAATACTTTTGCGTATGAACGAAGAGATCAAAAGAATTTGAAATCGATTATTTTTTAACTATGTATTTTCTCTCATTTTATTCAGTTAAATGCATTCTTGCTGGACAAAAATACATTTCCTAAGCCTTTAAAACGATGTTGTGACCGTTATTTAAAGATAATACCTCTGACCACTTCATTTGAACTGAAATTCAATTTAGTGTTATTTTAATACATTTTTATTTATCCCATGTCAGGGGAATTATTTAACTGTTAAAGGGTTAGTTCAACCAAAAATAAAAATGGTCTTTAATTACTCGCCCTCGTGTCATTCTAAACACAAGACCTTTGTTCATCTTCGGCACACAAATTAAGATATGTTTGTTGAAATTGGAGAGCTCTTTTACCCTGCATAGACAGCAAGTTCAAGGCCCAGAAAGGACAGTTAAAATATTCACTGAGTAATTAATGTGTGGACTATCCCTGGGGGAATTTTAGCTGGGTTTTTTTGGCCTGTGGATTGTATTCATATTAGACATGTCATATCTGTGACTCTTATTTCCAGGCCATCAATGTGCGGACCATCTCCCAGCCACAGAAGCTCCGCAGCATCGCTCAAAAGATCCTTCTGCAGATCAACTGTAAACTAGGAGGAGAGCTGTGGACGGTAAACGTTCCTCTGGTGAGTGTGTGTGTGTGTGTGTGTGTGTGTGTGTGTGTGTGTGCTAATCAGTCCTTTTCCCCACGCGTGGACCTGGAGTTACCCTACTGCATCTCACTCTTGATTAAACAATGCTTAGGTAAATATGAAGTATCAGGAATGAAAGATAAATACGGGCACTGCACAGTGAGAACTGATATAGGATAGCTAGGTGTGATGCATTGTATGTTAAATTGTAGTGTTTATTTTTTTACTCATTGATGGTCAAGTTTCAAAATGTATTCCTAGGTTTACATCTTGAATGTATTACCTTGACACCAGCCGCAACAAACTCATTAATAGTCTTGAGCTGGTGGGAGAACATTAAAATATCATTAAGTCTTTTCTTTTTATAACTTGAATTATATTTGTTCATAAGTTTTAAATAACCTGTGATAGATTGAATATGATGTAATGCATGAAAAGAGAAAAGGCATCCATTAGTGAACGTAATGCATTGTTTCTTCTGAATAGTATTGATGTTGGATTGTTGCAGAACAATGTTATTAAGTGAAAGGATAACTTCTGATTTGAACAGAAATCCCTGATGGTGATTGGGGTGGATGTTCACCATGACATAAGCAAGAAGAGCAGATCTGTCATGGGTTTTGTGGCAAGTCTCAACAGGTAAATTAAAAGCACCCCGAATAAAGCGTTCAAACGTCTCGTGCTCACCAAGGCTGCATTTATTTGATCAGAAATACAGACAAAAAAGAATAAATGTGAAATATTACAATTGAAAATTATATTTTGCGTGATCCTTAAAAATATTTAACTTTTTTTTTCAGGATTCTTTGAGTATAAAGTTCAAAAGAACAGTATTTTTTTTATATATTATAAACATACAAAATCATACTGATCAATGCGTCCTTGTTAAATTAAGGTATTTTTTTATTTTATTTAATAGAACAATCTTACTGATCCCAAACGTTTTTAATGATAGTATTATTAAAAGGTGCAAAGATCAAGGCAAGTGCACTGAGATACAACACAGACTAATTAATTTTAGTGAATCGGTTTATTCTGTCATTTAAATGAACAAGGTCAAAAGATGAACTGATTAATTTGAGTATCTGTTCAGTAGCCCTTGTGCAATATTTCGTCTATTCTTAATATACAAATATTAACTACAGGGATGTTTTTCAACACAAACGAGTGTTTCCAGTTTTATTATTATCGGTATGTGCATTGATCAAGTCAAATGAAACGCGTTCCTGCTAATTGAGATCTTTGTGTTTGGGTTGGAAGAAAACGCTTAGATTATATATCAACTGGTTATGTATCGAAAGTTGCAATGAAATGGAATTATGATTATGACATGCATCTGAGTGTAACAATTTATCAAGAAAGAAAACCTCTATGACGGGTTCTATGCTGAAGTAACCTGGTTTCTAGTCATGTGTTTGACTTCCGGTTCATAAGCCGCCGTAGGGACATAACGAGAAGAATAACGAGAATGATAAAACAGTTTGCACTACAAACCAGTGTTCAGAGTTAAATATGCAGGGTTCCCACGGGTCATGGGACTTCTGGAGTATCAGGGCATTTTAAAAGGTCTATTCCAGACATTGAAAGTCAGGGAATTTTATATTTTTAAGTCATGGCATATCAGGGATTTTTGTTTGTCTACTCCAAAGTACTCGCGCCCTGAATTGAGTTTCTCCAGCGTCTTTCTTGTGCCTGAATGGGCAAAAAAATTCCCCGTCTCGGCAAGTAACTTTGTAGCTTTAACACTGATTAATCTATATTTAATTTTTAAAGTGGAGTACATGCAACCGTTCGACCGGACATTTTTTGTTTTATTTTAGAGCTTCTTCTGTTCCGTGCTTGCTTCCAAATGCCATTTGTGGGGAAATATTACGTTATTATTATAATTAGTCTGTAAACGGAGGCCAGAGATGCTGAAGACAGACGCAAAGAGGAGAAAATACCATAACAGGCAGAACAAGATCACTAAATATAGGAATACTAAATATTGAATTGTATATGAATGTGTTTCTGAGGGGAACTGGCTGTTTTCAGAAAAGCTTTATTTTCATCTTGCCCCTGTATAGTGCATTTAAATGAGTGTTAGTACTGCTGTTTACTGTAGTAACCAAGGAAACGCTGTATCACTGTATTCTCTTCCCGCTCATCTATCACTTAACTCAAATGCAGTCTCCAGGCTGTACCGGTTAACTAAGGCAAATAAGCTTTGGCTACAAAATGACAACTTCAAAGACTTGATATATTTCAAAAAATATATCAAAATGCATTTTACGGGTAAAAGCAAAAAAAAATACAAAAAGATCAGCACAACAGCGGCTTGTTTTTCTGTTCATTATAGGTCATGGAAATTCAGCTTTTTAGTCAGGGACAGTCAGGGAATTTGACTTTTGGCTTAGAGTCCTTCAGATGAGACGTTAAACCGAGGTCCTGACTCTCTGTGGTCATTAAAAATCCCAGAAAGTCCTTCGAAAAAGAATAGGAAGTTATCCCGGCATCCTGGTCAAATTCACCCATTGGTCTCAGTCCATCATGGCCTCCTCATCATCCCCATACACTGATTGGCTTCATCACTGTCTCCTCTCCACCAGTAAGCTGGTGTGTGGTGGGTGTTCTGGCGCTATATGACTGTCGTCACATCGTCCAGGTGGATGCTATGCACTGGTGGTGGTTGAGGAGATTCCCCCACTTCTAAGTAAAGCGCTTTGAGTACCTAGAAAAGCGCTATATAAATGTCACTAATTATTATTATTAGAGTGGGAACCCTGAATACGGTAAGACACACCAGTTTGGAATATCAAGCAGCAAAACGAGCTGTTTTCACGGATGAGACTGGAAGCCAGACGCATTAAATTTACAAATGGCTGTACCCGCTCTTACAGGAGATAGAAGGTGGATACATAGGGTGTGATTGCATTTTGAGAAGTGGGCGTTGCACTCAAAAGTGGAGGCAGATGAACGTAAGATTGGAGAACTCCTGCATACTGTATGTCATGAAGTCTGGAAAATCCAGTGGCATTTTGATGAAATATTGTTAGGTCAGAAAATAAAGACATTTAAGTATGTAACACTTGCATGGATGAGCCGTTCACCAGAGCATCTAGACATGCATAAAAAAATGGATGTGGTAAATTTCATGCCAACTTTAGATATTGCCCCAATAAAATATTAAATTAAGTTGCTGATGTCTACTAACTAAAATAATTTAAACTAGCTTCCCCAACAGTGAATATTGTGAGCTGTTAATGAGCATGTTCTGCTTGTATGCATCAGATTTGCCTAACCCTTTGTTTGTTGTCCTGGTGTAGCATGCTGACCAAATGGTACTCCAGGGTTACCTTCCAGATGCCTCACGAGGAGATCATCAACGGCTTCAGGGTCTGTCTGCTGGCTGCCCTGCAGAAATACTACGAGGTAATGAGGCGTTTACGTGAACTTGTCAAATGATTTCGTAAATGCTACAGCTTCCATACGTCTCCTGAATGAATTGTAGAGGGGTGTGTTTTACCCATTTTCTACAAACAGGTGAACCACACTTTCCCTGAGAAGATCGTCATCTATCGCGACGGCGTATCTGACGGACAGCTCAAAACCGTGGAGCTTTACGAGATCCCTCAGGTTCTGAAATGCTTCGAGACCATCCCCAACTACGAACCGAAGCTGGCTTTCATCGTGGTGCAGAAGAGGATCAGCACCACCCTGTACTCCTACGGATCCAACCACTTCGGCACGCCCTCGCCAGGAACCGTACTGGACCACACCGTCACGAACAGAGACTGGTTGGTTTACAAGAGCTGAAGCGCAGCCCAGGATTCTGCAAGCGGCTTTAGCAACTAGATGTGCAAAGCTCTGCAGGAATGAGATCTAGTCAAGTGCATTAGCGGGAGGAACTAGAATGTGGTATATGAATTGACATGTCTCTCTTCTCTTCAGGGTGGACTTCTACCTAATGGCACATTCGATTCGACAGGGTTGTGGCCTGCCCACTCATTACATAGCAGTGTACAACACCGCAAACCTCTCCCCTGACCACTTACAGAGGTTCGCTTTAACATTGATGATTTAAAGAAACAGCTAAATGTGATATTTAATGTCATGGCTTTATACAAGGATAAAAGTAATTAAAAAAAAATAACTGTCATATTAACTCTTTCCCTGCTAAACACAATTTTCTGGATCTACGCATTCTCTCTTTTATACACTAGGGGGTGCTATTACGCATCTCCCGAATGAGTTTAGACTCAATCAAAAACAGATGAGGAAATTAGCAATCTCATATTTAAGCATATGCATATGAAAAATATTGCGATCATCAACAATAAACCACATATAAATGAGAACTGCCTAGTGTTACAGAGTGAAACGCATGCTCTGAGATGGATACTGGATATTTTGTAATGTTCAGGAATTACACATTTTATTTAATGCCTATTATGGCACCGCTTTACTCTAAGGATTATCATTTAACTGCTTATTGCTGCACACTATGACCTACCTCGTTGCGATGTTTGCAGACTCAGCAAATGCTGCTCATATTGTCTGTTGCACTATGATGCTATTTTTAGATATGTACATATTTTTGTACTATGATGCTCTCGGAGATACGGTTTAGTTTCTTCCTGTAGGGAGGAATGACAATAAAAAAACACTTGACTTGACATGTCAATGCAGAACGTGATAAAATATTTTGCAGCTTTGCTTTGATAATATTACTGAATATGATCCAGATGTAGTATTTCATAAAAATTTGATTTTCTGAGCTTTTTGCTCAATGTTTTCATGAAACCCACCTACATTCAAGTGTTGATTTAAAAATAAAACAGCTTATTATAAAAATAAAACAGGCTATTTTATCCACAGAAATTGGTGTAAAAACAAAACAACAAACAGGAGTACTTGGTAAAAGGCAGTAAAATAACTGTATATAATAAATGTTTTTAAAATATGTAAAATACAACTTGTTATTTCTACTTTAATTTAGAGATTCGATATGAAAATATATGATTACGTATAATGTTCTGTGCAATTAATCACTAGTAATTGCTGAATATTTTTAAATAGCCCTATAACCTATATTATTACAAATAGTTAAACATCTATGTTTATTATTTTAGTAACACTTTAGAATAGGGGACACTTATTCACTGTATTAACTGCGACTTTTCCCTCAATACATTATTATATTTAATGAATAGTTAGGAGGGTAGTTGTGAAATGGGTATTGGGCAGGATTATGATATAGAATAAGTCATTAATATGTGATTAATTACAACTAATAAATGATTAACATTCTAGTAATGTGCATGCTAATTAGCAACTTGTTGAGAGACCCTAAAATAAAGTGTTCCTATTCTATCTTGTAACACAGGTTGACCTTCAAGATGTGCCACCTGTACTGGAACTGGCCCGGGACGATACGTGTTCCTGCCCCGTGCAAGTACGCCCACAAACTGGCCTTCCTCTCTGGCCAGTACCTGCACTCCGAGCCCGCCATCCAGCTCTCAGAGAAACTGTTCTTCCTGTAAACGGACCCGAGAGGGATCGAATCTCCCGCTTTCGTTCTTCTTTTTGTTTGTTTTTTAATTGCTGTTCTTAAAAGTACTGTTATGAATGTTCAAACGCTTTCTTTCTTAAAGTTGTTTTGTAACGCTCTTCGTTCGTTCTTGAAGCATTACTGAATAAAGTACACTTTCCCCAGCATCTCTCTCATCAGTGATGGTCTGAAATAATGTGTTTCAGAGCGCTATTCATTCTGTACACTTTCCCCAGCATCTCTCTCATCAGTGATGGTCTGAAATAATGTGTTTCAGAGCGCTATTCGTTCTGTACACTTTCCCCAGCATCTCTCTCATCAGTGATGGTCTGAAATAATGTGTTTCAGAGCGCTATTCGTTCTGTACACTTTCCCCAGCATCTCTCTCATCAGTGATGGTCTGAAATAATGTGTTTCAGAGCGCTATTCGTTCTGTACACTTTCCCCAGCATCTCTCTCATCAGTGATGGTCTGAAATAATGTGTTTCAGAGCGCTATTCGTTCTGTACACTTTCCCCAGCGTCTCTCTCATCAGTGATGGTCTGAAATGTGTTTCAGAGCGCTATTCATTCTGTACACTTTCCCCAGCATCTCTCTCATCAGTGATGGTCTGAAATAATGTGTTTCAGAGCGCTATTCGTTCTGTACACTTTCCCCAGCATCTCTCTCATCAGTGATGGTCTGAAATAATGTGTTTCAGAGCGCTATTCGTTCTGTACACTTTCCCCAGCATCTCTCTCATCAGTGATGGTCTGAAATAATGTGTTTCAGAGCGCTATTCATTCTGTACACTTTCCCCAGCATCTCTCTCATCAGTGATGGTCTGAAATAATGTGTTTCAGAGCGCTATTCGTTCTGTACACTTTCCCCAGCATCTCTCTCATCAGTGATGGTCTGAAATAATGTGTTTCAGAGCGCTATTCGTTCTGTACACTTTCCCAGCATCTCTCTCATCAGTGATGGTCTGAAATAATGTGGTTCAGAGCGCTATTCGTTCTGTACACTTTCCCCAGCGTCTCTCTCATCAGTGATGGTCTGAAATAATGTGTTTCAGAGCGCTATTCATTCTGTACACTTTCCCAGCATCTCTCTCATCAGTGATGGTCTGAAATAATGTGTTTCAGTGCGCTTTTCGTTCTGTACACTTTCCCCAGCGTCTCTCTCATCAGTGATGGTCTGAAATAATGTGTTTCAGAGCGCTATTCGTTCTGTACACTTTCCCCAGCGTCTCTCTCATCAGTGATGGTCTGAAATAATGTGTTTCAGAGCGCTATTCATTCTGTACACTTTCCCCAGCATCTCTCTCATCAGTGATGGTCTGAAATAATGTGTTTCAGAGCGCTATTCATTCTGTACACTTTCCCAGCATCTCTCTCATCAGTGATGGTCTGAAATAATGTGTTTCAGAGCGCTATTCGTTCTGTACACTTTCCCCAGCGTCTCTCTCATCAGTGATGGTCTGAAATAATGTGTTTCAGAGCGCTATTCGTTCTGTACACTTTCCCCAGCGTCTCTCTCATCAGTGATGGTCTGAAATAATGTGGTTCAGAGCGCTATTCGTTCTGTACACTTTCCCCAGCGTCTCTCTCATCAGTGATGGTCTGAAATAATGTGTTTCAGAGCGCTATTCGTTCTGTACACTTTCCCCAGCGTCTCTCTCATCAGTGATGGTCTGAAATAATGTGTTTCAGAGCGCTATTCATTCTGTACACTTTCCCAGCATCTCTCTCATCAGTGATGGTCTGAAATAATGTGTTTCAGAGCGCTATTCGTTCTGTACACTTTCCCCAGCGTCTCTCTCATCAGTGATGGTCTGAAATAATGTGTTTCAGAGCGCTATTCGTTCTGTACACTTTCCCCAGCGTCTCTCTCATCAGTGATGGTCTGAAATAATGTGTTTCAGAGCGCTATTCATTCTGTACACTTTCCCCAGCATCTCTCTCATCAGTGATGGTCTGAAATAATGTGTTTCAGAGCGCTATTCATTCTGTACACTTTCCCAGCATCTCTCTCATCAGTGATGGTCTGAAATAATGTGTTTCAGAGCGCTATTCGTTCTGTACACTTTCCCCAGCGTCTCTCTCATCAGTGATGGTCTGAAATAATGTGTTTCAGAGCGCTATTCGTTCTGTACACTTTCCCCAGCGTCTCTCTCATCAGTGATGGTCTGAAATAATGTGGTTCAGAGCGCTATTCATTCTGTATGAGCAGACTCCACTTGAGATCGATAACTACACTAATTAACATGAACGAACAATGAACTATACTTCTACAGCATTGAATCATAATGCTAATTTCACCATTTACTAATACATTTTAAAATCCAAAGTTTTATGTTAATATTAGTTAATCCACAATTATCTAAAATAATAAACTATTTTATATTAATAGTTTTATAAATGCTGTAAACACAGGAAGAGTTCATTTGTGAAAACCGTTAACTAAATCATGTTTTTTCATTGTGCATACCAATTAATTTAAATCAAACTCAGGGTTATTTTGATTAGGTACAAAATAAAAATACTAGCTAATTTGCAATAAAGCGACATAAAAACAAGATAGCATAATAAAAAAAACTTGAGTTTTTTTAATAAAATAAAAAACTGGGTTATCTGTTTTTGCAAATAAACTTATGTTGTGCCTAGTTGGTTCATTTTAGCTAATGAATTAATTAACTAAGGTTAACTAGTGAGATCTCCATCCTTTCCCTCGTTCTAAAAGGCCAAAGGAACAGAAAGAAATGCTGCTCTCTATTTTTGAAAACTGTCTGATTTGTTTCTGGCCTGCTGACTCTCAACATGAGTATAAACAATTCATAAACATTTCACATCAACGTCTCAAGCTTTGCATTACTCCAACTGAGGATTTAGTAACAGAGGATCTGTTGAGGAGTAATGCATTGAAAAAGGAATAAAGTTGAAAGTGATAAGTCTACAGAAATAACCATCAATACTGTATGTCCCCGGTAAATCTAAAGTAAAATAAGAAACATGAAATTCTGACACTGCACTAGGGTTCAATGGAAATGTGGTATTAATTGCGATCTATTTGTTTCCACTAGATGTCAGGGTTTTAATGATCACTTTTAAACTGGCTAAAATTTAAGATGAGTCAGAAATAATAATATTAACATTAATATAATTATACACTCACCGGCCACTTTATTAGGTACACCTGTTCAATTGCTTGGTAACACAAATGGCTAATCAGCCAATCACATGGCAGCAACTCAATGCATTTAGGCATCTAGATGTGGTGAAGACGACTTGCTGAAGTTCAAACCGAGCATCAGAACGGGGAAGAAAGGGGATTTAAGGGACTTTGAACGTGGAATGGTTGTTGGTGCAGACGGACTGGTCTGAGTATTTCACAAAGTGCTGATCTACTGGGATTTTCACACACAACCATCTCTAGGTTTACAGAGAATGGTCCGAAAAACAGAAAATATCCAGTGAGCAGCAGTTGTGTGGATGAAAATGCCTTGTTGATGTCAGAGGTCAGAGGAGAATGGACAGACTGGTTAGAGATGATAGAAAGACAACAGTAACTCAAATAATCACTCGTTACAACCAAGATCTGCAGAATACCATCTCTGAACACACAACACATCGAACCCTGAAGCTACGGTGGCCGGGAAGTGCAAAACAACATTACAAAGTGTGAAACACTTTTACGAAGCTCGAGACAAATTTACATTTTGGAAAACATTTTTACCTATCATAAAACACAATTACATGGGAAAAACACTTTTACCAAGGACGAAACAAATTTACATTTTAGAAAACAAATTAACAAGACGCAAAACACTTTTACCAGTCCCGAAACAAATTTACAATGACAGATTCTTCACGGAAAGGGAATGTACCACACACCGGAAGTGACGCGTTGAAAGGTGTTGTTGTTGGTGAGCGCGGTAAATTCGTGTTGTGGTTGTGGAGTAAATGGCGTAAATAAAGTTTATGGTGACCGAACATGGACTGCGGCCGAGGGATGTTTTGCCCGTTTTGTGGCAAACACATGAGCAGCTTAACGCGGTTTTGCTTTACGTGTGGTCGGTGTTTGGACTTTCTAAAGGACGCGGACCAGACGGAACCACAGGGATTGTTGTTCAGAAAGAGATTGTTGTTCAGTGCAACATGGTCAAAGAACAGACACAATGTATAATTATATATGATATTTATTATTTTAATATTATTAGTAGTTCTCTCGCATATTCTCTATACTGTTAAGCAATGCTCTGTATTTGACTGTTATCTAAATACAATTAAGGAAAACATTAAATGTTTTTGTAGGTCCATTTTAAAGGGATATGTCATTCAAAAATAAATATTAACTCACTCTCATGTTGTTTCAATGTTGTATGACTCATTCTTCTGTATAGAAGATACTTTGACAAATGTGTCAATGCTGTTTTGTTCACACTGGTTTCAAACAGGTGAGTAAATGATGACAGTTTTCATTTTTGGGTGAACGTATACCTTTACATTATAATCTATTATAGGCTACTTGGATATTGGTGATTCCGAATTTATTTTCTTAAAATAATAATAGAAGAAAATATGTGACAGATAGAAGCAAATGTGCATTTACCTGTGTGACTTTAATTATAATTTGCATGATACATGAAACAATATGAGAAAAATGAATATTTGTAGTTTGGTGTTGATAAAGATACTGATGGGACTGTGGAGGCTGGGAAATACTGGTTATAAAAAAAGATGAAAGAAAGAATGACACAGGATACTCACACCAGACTTAAGCATTTTATTAGGTCACAGATACATTTGTAGAGGTTTGTTTCAGGCATTGTTGGAGCTACACACTGCAGAAGTCACCAATGACAACTAGGTAGGTAGGCTAATCTATTCAAATTAATAAATACATTCATTAAAGCCCCACAAATTAAATATATAAAAGCTAAACACGTTTGCGCGTTGTTTCAAGGACACGCCCACAACATGGGGAACTAATGACTATTCACGTAAACTCCACCCACTGGAACAGTTTTTCACGGGAACTGAATATTACACAACACCGGTTGTCGAGACGTCCCCTGTGTTTCCGTCTGGTCCGCGTCCTTTAGAAAGTCCAAACACCGACCACACGTAAAGCAAAACCGCGTTAAGCTGCTCATGTGTTTGCCACAAAACGGGCAAAACATCCCTCGGCCGCAGTCCATGTTCGGTCACCATAAACTTTATTTACGCCATTTACTCCACAACCACAACACGAATTTACCGCGCTCACCAACAACAACACCTTTCAACGCGTCACTTCCGGTGTGTGGTACATTCCCTTTCCGTGAAGAATCTGTCATTGTAAATTTGTTTCGGGACTGGTAAAAGTGTTTTGCGTCTTGTTAATTTGTTTTCTAAAATGTAAATTTGTTTCGTCCTTGGTAAAAGTGTTTTTCCCATGTAATTGTGTTTTATGATAGGTAAAAATGTTTTCCAAAATGTAAATTTGTCTCGAGCTTCGTAAAAGTGTTTCACACTTTGTAATGTTGTTTTGCACTTCCCGGCCACCGAAGCAGATGGGCTCCAGCAGCAGAAGACCACACCGGGTGCCGCTCCGGTCAGATAAGAACAGCACACGGAGGATACAATTCACACAGACTCACCAAAACTGAACAATAGAAGATTGTAAACACGTTGCCTGGTCTGATGAGTCTCGATTTCTGCTACATTCAGATGTAGAGTCAGAAGTTGGCGTAAAGAACATGAAGCATGGATCATCCTTCCTTGTCTCAACGGTTCAGGCTGCTGGTGGTGGTGTACTGGTGTGGGGGATATTATCTTGGCACACTTAGTACCAACTGAGCATCGTTTAAACGCCACAGTCTACCTGAGTATTGTTGCTGACCATGTCCATCCCTTTATGACGACAGTGTACCATCTTCTGATGTACTTCCAGCAGGATAATGCACCATGTCACAAAGATCAAATCATCTCAGACTGGTTTCTTGAACATGACAATGAGTTCACTTTACTCAAATGTTCTCCACAGTCACCGGATCTCAATCCAATAGAGCACCTTTGGGATGTGGAGGAACGAGAGATTCACATCATGGATGTGCAGACGACAAATCTGCAGCAACTGTGTGATGATATCATGACAATATGGACCAAAATCTCTGAGGAATGTTTCCAACACCTTGTTGAATCTATGCCACGAAGAATTAACGCAGTTCTGAAGATAAAAGGGGCCTGCAAGGGGTGTGTGTGTGTGTGTCCCAGACATTTTGTTTTAGAATAATTTCGTCTTTGACTCTTATGCAAATTCACTGCGATTCTGCAACAGACTCGAAAAACAATTATTCATGCATCATTGTAATGCTTTCAGAAACGAAAACAGAAGACGGTAAGCTAAGCTTCGATGAGTAAATTATTAAAGACATCATGAACTGAAAACGAGACATTCGCCACGTGCACCACCTGCGACCGATTCTCAAGCATTACAATCGTCTTCCATCTACTTTATAATACATATAACTTCCTAAATGGTAAGAGCGTTGAAAAGCTCACGTAGACCTCGAATCAAAGTATTATGATATAATCCAAAGTCTCTTGACCTTTGTAAGGCTGAATCTTTCGCAAAGCGAACTAACTACCAAAAATAAAAAATGCGTGTCTAATGAATATTCAATAAGCTTACGTTCTCGTCTTCCAATGGGAGCTTTGGCTGCTGAATATTAAGTAGAATTCGCAGTTTCTCTGGGCGGCGCTCACCAATGACGTCACCCCCCGCCCTGTGTGTGTTAGCTCCACGCTGCTGTCTTGTGAATGGGTCAAGACAACAAAAAAAAAAACAGGAAGCTATCCGGTCTCTTGGTTTTAAACGGGTTACCCCATGTCCCTCCGTTCATTCTGGACCTGTCAGATAACGGACCTGTCACGCGCCGACAAATCAAGAACTCTCAAAACTGGTGAGCGGCATTTTGATTTGAATTGACTCGGCTAGCCGGCTAACCATTAAACATTAACCACGGTATTGAGATTAGCTGCTTCCACCGAGGAGGCTCGGTTCAATCGTGTTCCAGACAGCGCATCAGCTCCGGGATCACCGCTGGATGTGAGAGAGCGGGTCTGATGCTGGAAACACACTCTGGTTTGTTGATGGCCTGTTGTTAGCAGAGATGATGTGATGTTTATTATGATCCATACAGACATGCATCAGTACTGCTGCTTACTCTTGTCCTTTAGGTCCTACGTGTGCTGATCTATCGCAAATCTAACACTCAAAGTCTATTCCACTTGTTTTATTAGTCCTGATTATTATTAGTATATGTGACCCTGGACCAAAAAAAACGTACATTGAGATTTATACATCATCTGAAAGCTGAATAAATAATATTTCCATTGATGTATGGTTTGTTATGATAGGATACAATCTGGAATCTGAGGGTGCAAAACAAAAATATAAATATTGAGAAAATCACCTTCGAGTTTGTCTAAATGAAGTTCTTAGCTAAGCATATTACTAATATTTTTTTTTTTTTAAATATATTTACAGTAGGACGTTTACAAAATATCTTCATGGAACATAATCCTTACTTAATATTCTAATATTTTTTGGCATAAAATAAAAATTTATAATTTTGAGCCATACAATGTATTGTTGGCTACTGCTACAAATATACCTGTGCTGCTTAT
Source organism: Schizopygopsis pylzovi (assembly GCA_027422435.1). Lineage (NCBI taxonomy): Eukaryota > Metazoa > Chordata > Actinopteri > Cypriniformes > Cyprinidae > Schizopygopsis > Schizopygopsis pylzovi. The sequence continues at coordinate 47,062,867 of CM049820.1, forward strand.
GACTGGTTTTGTGCTCCAGCGTCACACATAAGAGTCGAACATGGTTGTGAATTTGATTTATTTGTTGTCTTAAATATTTTAATCGTGTCTGTTTGATGTAATGGGATAATTTTGAGAAAGTTAGCTAGCTTTAACCAGTTATCACGTCATGTTGACATTTTATTTTTTGTGTTATTTGGCTATTTTGGATTGACTATCATGTGATATTATAATAATAATAATAATAATAATAGTAATGTAAACTTTAATTCTGTACATTAACCGTTAACCTGTTAAGCGTTATACAGTGTAATGCTATGTTTGTTAATGTTGTTATGAGGATTGTTTAGTGGCTATTGCTAAAACAGATAGATATAGAGGTGGAAAGTGGTTATATAATGTCATTTATAATGTAATAAAGCAATTTAATGGTGGCAAATAAGACATACACAATGTAAAATTAATGAACATTTAACATACTTAAATTCATAAAAATATGAAAGCCAAATATTAGCGCTTAAATTGGTAAAATTATATAAAATGTGCAACTTTTCACAGATGTGAAATTCCACTTTTGTTAACTCACCTGAGCGATATCAATAGTTATGTATCAGAGGTATTTTGAAGTATTACTAGTAATTACTAAAGTATTGCTATGACATATAGTGTTGATATACTAATAAATAATAATAATAAAGCATGTTTCCTCACAGAATATGAAATTGTTATAAAAAATGATATGGACATTTTCATACAGAATATAATGTTTTTATTTTATGTTTTACATGTAGATTTAATTTTTTAACTCCTAATATATTTTGTCACCTAGATATTGCTTTTTATGTGTTATTATTATCATTTTAATATAAGTTTAACTGGATGGGCATCTGGAATAATTTTGGAAATGAATTGGTCAAAAATGTATGAGAACATGATGATAATAATAATATGATCATATAATAACTTTGTGACTAAAACTCTTGATTTATATTGACACGTAAGAGAGAATGTGTACTATCTGTTTTCTGATATAAAGATAACAGTGATTATATTAATCACCTTGTTGATTACTCCTCTGACGTATCTTTAGTGACGTATTCAGTCTCTCAGAGTCCTTGGAGGCTTGTCAGGTTTTGACGTAGTGTGGAAAGCAGCAAAACTGCTAGTTATCCATTTTTCCAGCTTAGTGGTTAGGCGAGGGTTTAATTACTGCTGTGTGTTGGTGGTAATTATGAGGATGCCCCCCCGAGCTGAGGGGCAGTGCTCTCCTGTATAAAGGGGCTTTGGTCACTGAGGCCTTGGGCATTTAAAGCGTCCTGGACCGTGTGTGTGGCAGATAACTGAGCCAGCTGTTTAGGGCCCGAGAACAACTTCTCTCGAAAGTAGATGAGCAACAGGTAAAGCTGATTTTAACATCGCTTATGCATTCAAAAAAGTAGATTAACTGTGTGAATATGAGAGTTAGTGGCTGTTCCAAATATGTGAATATTTGCTTTGAATGATGCCAGAAGCTGTTCGCTGTCTGCAGAAGGAGTCTAGGTCTTGCCAGCAACAGTATTCAAGTTGTCAGCAGTCATCGAATCTACTTTACCAGTCATAGCTCTCAAATTCCTCATAACCTTCAAGAGGGTTTGTTCAGCAGTACATGTAGTAGCTTGCCTTTCTGCATCATAACACGCTTTGGTTGCATTCATTGCGTGTCTTAAGCATTTGACTTAAGAACAATTTCCTCAATGAACCACGTGATTTGGGGTATTATTTATGCACAAATATATAAGTGTTGGCCTAGTTTTCTAACCTTTAATATGTCCAAACATTAAAATGATTTACTCACCCTTATGTTATAACCCTGTATGACTTTCTGTGGAACACAAAAGAAGATATTTTGAAAACAAGTCTGTTTTTTCTTTTTAAAATGAAAGTCAGTGGGTTCAGTAAGGTCTGATATCGTCAGGATCTTATTTTGTGATGAATGTTGAATCCTCTGCTGAACTTTGAAGGGCTTTCCATTGCTTCAGAGAGAGATCATAACCTTGTTCCATTGATTGTTTTTGTGTATTTTGCTCTAGTTGTTGATAAGGACCGCTCTTGTGCTTTTCACCCGAGTCATGCTATAAAAGCTGCCACGTCAGCAGAGCGAAGATGTCTGTCATGTGGAAAGATTTGCTTTCTTTTTTTCAGAAAGTGTGCAGGTTAGTCTGCATTCCTAATCTAGAGACATTCAGTGGGTATTACATAGATGTGTGTTTAAAAAGCCTCAGTGTACAGTTGTGAATCTGAAAAAATAAAAAAAATTCAAGACTTAAGCAATAAAATTAAGTAACTTTTTTTGAATGACAATATTCATTTATTTGGTAAAACAACAATACGTTTCAGATCTTTAAAATTAGTTCCACAGACAGGGCTTAGACTAAGCCAGGATTAGGCCATAGTTCAATTAGAAGTTTTAAGTAATTTTATAAACAACCCTTAGAAAAAAAATACCGGTGTGCAGCTTGAGACAAAATAAGGGCACTGATATATATTAAGATCAGTCAGTGCAAGTTTCTTACAGTTTAAACAGCTCAGGCTTACATTTTAGTCTTAGACTAGGCTTAAGCCTTGTCTGTGAAACCGGGGGATAGACCGTGAGAAACAACTATGGCATTTCTCAGTCTCGATCGATTAATGTTGATTTGTAAATATGCTTGTATAATGTATTCTGAGCACACATGAATAATAATATTTTTAAACTGAGCTTTAACTTGTGGTACACAAGTATGTTGAAGAAACTCTCTGTTTGGTCAGAAGCTATGGCCACACCACACATGACTAGCCCAAGTGTTTTCTAGAAGTCCTTTTGTTTAGTTTGTACCGGGTTCCTGCAGGTCCTTAGAGGCTTACAATATTTTAAATTCAATTACATCAAATATAACAACCCAGCGGTTGGGTTAAACATTTAACCCAAATATTGGTTGAAAACAACCCAGCATGTGTTCTGTTCAATATTTACCCAGCACTGGGCTGTATTTAACCCAGCATTTTTTTGGAGCGTATCAATGATTAATATTTGTTAATTATTATTTTTTTTATAATTATTTATAGAACTATCTAATCTTTTGAAAGTGAATTTTCAAAGACCTCAGTACTTTGTCTTATGTAATGATCATAAACTTGCATTATATTGCTATTATATCTGCTAAATGACTAAATGTAAATTGATTTATGCTGGTTTGGGCAAAGGATGGATCTCAAAGCTTGGCTTTGTGTGGCAAGGTTTAATAATGCCATTTTTCTCTCTCAAGGCTTTGAGTGACCGCTGACATGTGATCAGTCTATAAATGAATCAAAGACCGGTTCAATGATTACTGATCCTTCCTGATGCAGATGCAATAGCTATAGACAGTGTCTCTTTAGACTGAATACCAGACATTCTTCTCTGTGACTTATCATGTGTCCTGAAATAGCAGCAGTCCACGAGGATCTCTTCAGACGGGGTCATTATAGCCCTCTGCCCTTATCTGAGATATAATTCATATCAGTGTATTGTTGTGACAGCGGCGAGATGTGATTGTCTGTTCCAATATAAATGCTGCTTTTAGGTGGGCTGAGAATTTAGGTTTGTATAAGGCACGCTAACATATGTTTTCACCAAGAATAAAACAAATGAAAAGCTAATTCTCACAATTTTAACTGTTTCTTCCAATTGCATGTTATTTCTCAAAAACAAAAAAACATATTTCCTCTGATACAGACAAGAATTGTGAGATATAAATTTTAAGAATTTTAAGAATTCCAAATTTGAATCTCACAATTCTTTTTTTTCCAAAAGAGAATTCTGGTTTTCTAATCGCAATTTAGAAGTTAAAGTTAACATCATACTGTTTTTCACAGAATTACAAGTTTATGTTGCAAGTTTATATCTCAGTATTGCAAGATTGTTAGAAAAAGTTATGTCGCCGTGAAAATAGCCTTGATGCTGGCATGGGGTTAAAAAGCGAATACATTAATTGTTAGAAAAAGTGTGAGGAAAAAATAGTTGAATTATGAGATGGAAAAAGCCACTTCTACTGTGAAAGTGTGTTCTAGGTTCTTGTTCAGTGGTTATTTATTAGTCCAAGTTATGCTATTCCATACCAATATGTCTTTATGCTTTTTTATTTATGTAAATGCATTTAGTGATGCTAGTTGCACAGAAGTGACACACTTCAGGTTTAATGTGCTATATAATTGAACGTCATGTTGTGACCGTAGTTATAAATGACAGCAGTTGAGTCGTCAGCTGATCAGAGGCGTGTGCTGTTCTACTAAAGCTCACTTGGTCTTTTGGTGGCCCTCATACAGTATATTATCACTAAGGCAGTGAGGATCATATTTACTCTGTCTCTCCAAAAGCTTATAAGCGTAGTCAGCATACCACAGCCGGCCGGCATCAGCATGCGGTTAACCTCTCCTTCACACACCCTGCTGTTTTTGAGAAACATTCTCATGCTCTTTTACACCCACACTGTAATTTACACCCTGAATTATGAGTGCATAATGCTGGAGATTAATAAATATTGAACTTCTCCCAGATATTCTATGAAATCAGATTATAAAAAGCTGTTATTTACTTCCTCATATTTACTTGATGACAACCAGGATTGACATTAATCAACAGGTTTGACTTTTCTTTCACACGCATGCTTTAGTCTGATCTTTGGAAGATGCTCTCTGTGTTTCTTGGCTTTACGTTCACACAAAGATCTGGCCAGTCAAGTTTGAGCAAGGTGAGTCTTGGCTGGTTTTTGAGTGCAGGTTCTCGAAGGTCGTATGTGAAGTCTCAATGGCTCTTTCTTTAACCCTGCTGTAGACGAGTTGTGGAGTAACCATGTGTGTCACACAGACTACAAAGTTGAATACAAAGGCATAATTGTGAAGTTCAAATACATTTTTGTTTATGGGCCTTAAAGTGCCCCTATTATGCCATTTTTAAGGTTGCTAATATTGTTTTATGTGTCTTAAAACAGGATTACATGCATCAAAGGTCAAAAAACACTTAAGTTTTCTCAAAAAATAACTTTAGTTTTACCTCATTTCTAAATGATTCCTAAACGACTCGTGTGAAGCAGTCTCTCTAAACCCCGCCTTCCACTGCTGTGATTGGTCAGATGGAGCAGCTCTTTGTGATTGGTCTACAGCGCGAATGACAGCCAGGGGCGGAGATTATGCAAATGTGTTACTTCATCATGAGTACTGCCACAACAGAATAAGATTCAAATTCCTGACGACTCGTTTAGACGATTGCGAACCGACTCTTTTTTTTTTTTATAGACAATAACTTTATTTATCGGCTTCACAACTTTGCAGAAAGTTTATGTTCACATACTGCTACACGACACACTGCATGAAAGGTAATATTCGAAAAGGCATAATAGTGGCACTTTAATCATTTAGCATTGATTGTATACAGAGAAATCTGACTTTAAATGAACCATATCATTGGAATTTGAGCTTTGTGATTCTTTTGGTTGTAGTAACTGGAATTCTGTCGATAACATCTTGAAAAATATTTACGGTATATTTGACAAAATCCATCCAAAAGAATGCTTTCAAATAAAAAGTGGCATGGTGAAAGCTGCTTTTCTGTCTGATTTTGTTATTGTCACAAAACTTGTAATTAATTTAATATTTAAAGTATGTGGACCGAAACACAAAAAACTTAGTCTTACACTAAATGTTTTCATGAGGCATCACAGTGAATATTCATTGGCCGTGGCAAAAAAAATATTGAATACATAGGGCTAAAAATGATAAATGCTTGTATTCATTTATATTTATTATGTTTAGAATCAAGGGATATTGATGCATTTTGACGCTGTATGCTTCCAGTATGATTGTTGTGCTGTTGTTCCTGCCCTTTTGCATTTCCCCATCAGAACTCATGGTACTGAACTATTCAGCACATCGAGGGTGGATGGATGTGAAACCACGTTCATTATCAACCTGGATGTGCGCAGCTTGTCAGTGAACATCGGCTCTGTGTGGTAATGTGAAATTACTGTGGATTACAGGACTGGCTTTACTGACAAGATGCGCATTAAATATCACATGCGATATATCGCGCAGCCCTACTTTATATGAGACATAATCAAAGATTCTGTTGGATTTACTGTTGGAAGTAAGATTTTTTTTAAATATATTTTGGTTGAAACATGGCTGAAATGTAAGAGCATCCCCGTTCAAAATAGCTTTTGTGGTGGTCTGCTGGAAACAGCTGTTGTGTGAATCTCTAAGATGGTCATTAGCATTAGGGGATTCAGCAGTGGTAATTTTCCATGTTGTTCTTGGTAATGACTGGTTTGGGTTTACTCTCTTCCCCTCCGCTACAGTGACCTTTGAGACCTTTTCCCTCTGGGGCCAATTATCCAGTGTTTGGGACTCAAGTGTTAGGAGTTCATTCATTTACAATCGGAGTTTGCTTCTCCCAAAACAACATCTGGCCTTTCATGCACCAGGAGCTTCGCAGACATCGAGTCCCAGTGTCTGTCAAGAATCATTTTTCTCTGTTGAAGGAAACCTGTGTTCTGTTTGCCTCGCGTCAGCTCCTTAATCGTTTAAGTCTTGACGTAAGAAAAACTGTTTCCGGTTCCAGCCTTTACCATTTCCATTGAGAAGACTATATCTCAATAGCTGTATATGAGAAGTATTTATTCTTATCACTGATTTAAGTTAAGTTTTTAAAAGCTCACATTATAGCCTCAGGGATCCTCAGACAAGCAATATTAATGATTAATAGATGATAAATCATTGTCTGGCCATCTGTTGTTTCGGTATGGTGATAAAGGTTAGTGTCGTTAATTTCAGTTTATTAGTATTACAGCACACTGTGAGTGTATATTAGCACCGGGTGCTGTTGGTGTTTTCCAAAGGTTGGTTAAACTAGTGGCAGCTTACATTTGATAAATTGATGTACTCGAGTAAAATGTAATTTCATGTTATGCTTTCTGATTTTACTGTAGAACACACACACGGAGATATTGTGGAAATATTTTGCTGGTTAAGGCCAGTGTTATTTTCATATTACATACGTACTATTATAGTGATTATTTATATTTAGGATTAGCTTTTTATTTATTTATTTATTTGTTTAGTTTTAGTGCTTTGTTTCAGTTAGTTGCCAAGGCAACATTTTTAATTGCCATTTGTTTTTTTTCATCTAACATTTACATTTTAATTTGTCTGCTTTATTTAAATTAATAAAAATGTTTTTAATTGTTTTACACAATAGACTCATATTTTCGTATTCTGTCCAGCGGTTAATGTTCTCGCTTTATTTCTATAGCCATTTTTACCTTTTTATTTTTATTTTTAAGTATTTCAGTTTTTAAAACAAAAATCTTTTACTTTACTTTGTCTACTTAAAGTACATAGAACGAAGTCCAGTTTAAACGCAGATCTGCTAAAACAATACCTGATTGCTATTTGGCTATATCATTGTTTTTTTAATAACATGCACCTATTTATTTAGCAAGTAAATCATGTTTATTTTGATTGGCTGTGTGAGGATTATATCTTTCTCTGAAAGATAAACTACTTGATGGACGTTTGGTGTATGGTTAAAGACGTGTAATCTGCCTAATGTTCTCATCTCTCTCTGTACTCTGTGTCTGTGTAGAGCTCGACGTGTTGCTGATAGAGTCATGACCCTGAGACCAGCCAATGGCTGCAGACAGCTGACCTTGACCATTGGCCTGACCCTGATCCTAGGCCTGCTGCAGTGGCCAATAGGAGATGTCAGTGGTCAGGATGGACCGTCTCCTGTGCAAGTCCTTCAGGAGCTGCTGACACGCTATGGTGACAACACCAGCATCTCCGTCCCTCAGCTCCGAGCGCTCCTCGTGCGCTTAAACAGAGTCCAGAGTGAAGACCATGATGCACAAACACAGCCCGCCAAAACCAATGCATCTCAGGTGAGTCAGGAAAGCGACAGAAGATTTGACCGCATGTAGGACTTGAAATGCATTTACACACGTCTAACTAGCTCTTGAACTCTGTTGTCTCTGATTGACAATGACTTTTTGTACGTGTATGTATTTGAATATGAAAATCAAGATGCATTTAGAAATACTGGCGGAAAAAATACCAATCTGTTTTTACTGCATTTTGTAAAACCATTTTATGCTATTATAATATTTGTTTTATCCTTGTAGTGTAGATTATATCTCCAAACAATAGACATTAACCTAAGATTATTTCTAGATTGTAGATAAAATATTTATCCCGTTGGAAAAAAGATAAACTAATGCTGGAAATTATACAAGTTTAGTACATTTTTATACTTTTTAACATTTAACTACTACGTATTATATACACTAGGGATGGGCATTTCAAGCAAACGTAATATTCGAAAATCGCTGAATAATCGCAATTATTATTCGATTATTAATCGAAAATAGCACCCATGCATGAAGGCACCTCATGTTATTAGGCTAGTGTTACACACCCATTAACAGAGAGAGAGAGAGACATCATTCACGCTTTTAATCTGTATGATAACAAACTGTTTTATTTATTTAAAGATAGGTTATCTTAACTCAAGCCATATAATGATTGGGACATGCTGAAACATTAATATAATAAACTCAACAGAATGACAGCACTTATTAACATAGCCGTCCATGAGTACTATGAGCACTGCTCAAAAAATATATTCCCATACTTTCTCTCGCAATTATATTGTTGAGTAATTATACTGTATATTAACTGCGGGCATCAGTGAGCCGTTATTAATATGAGGGGCATTGAAAATGCACGCAGCCGTTTTACTCTCACTTTGGAGATTAGCGATCACATGTTTATACTATGGAGCGGCAGTACTTACTACACATTTTACAAGATTAGATGTTTGTCATTGGTGCTCAGGATCTGTAAATCATTCGCCATACTCTGTTGCTGGTAATTAAACTGCGTTTACTGTAGTGTAAAAGACTATCGCTAGCATGCCGCTAACCATATGTCCCTTTAGTGGCTCCGTAGAACGCGTCATTTGTTTTCCGTGCCTTTCCCGGTTCGGATTCAGCGCACCTCTAACCCAGTCGGGGATATTTGTGGTCCGCACAGAACTCTTATTTGACATCGTTCTTCGTTGCATGTCCACAGCGTTCGCGTGAGAAAGTGTGCTTCTGTCGTCTGACAGCTTTTAGGTGCGTTTTTGACAACGCTTACCTCCGCTTACGCATCACCACCGCACCGAAAACATGGGGAATATTTAGACAAATATAATCGCACAACATATTCGATATACTATGAATAAATCGACTAATCGAATATTTGAAAATCGTGATCCATCCCTAATATATAGCCTATGATATTCACTCTCAAATAAAAATGTTGTAACTTATAGCCTACTGTACAAACATTTAAATCGCACACTTTATTACATAAAAAATATTAATTCAATAAAATTTCAACAAAATTAAGATCTATCTTATTCAATAATTTGTACTAAAGTGCAGAGTATTCCAAATTATTATATCTAAGGGATTAAATATGAAGAATGCAAGGAGAGGGGAAAAGCAAAAGAAGGAGAAGAAAGAGTAAAAGTGAAGAATCAGAATAGGTACTAAATATTAAGTATTAGGTACTAATACTAAGTATTATATATGCAGGAAACCTACATCCACCCAAACTGGTGTTTATGTCTAATATGAAAAGGTTGAATAGATGTTATCCATTATAGTCCACTCATCCTTTGTGTCATATTTTATTGTAAGAACTATATTTCAGGTCAGGCTCGGTCATCGTGAATCGTGACCAGTCTGATGTTGCTATGCTGTTGTTGTTAAAATAGATGTGTGTCTAGACCTGGTTTTCACATCAAAACAAGCACTTTCAAATATCATCTCTTACGTAATACAAAAACAGTTTCTGGACATCTAGAACTGTTAATGATTCATTTTGAGTAACATTATTACTCAAGCAGTAGTTGAAAGATGTCCAATATCTGACAAACACTGCTTGAACTATAATACAATAATTATAAGAGAAAATGAACAGATCTAAACTCTGCATGTGTGTGTTTGGCACAACCTGAGACAGTCGAGGGGAAAGAGTTTCGCTGGTGATTTTTGTCCAATGCCACAAATAAGCAGATGTACAACCATCAAGTTTAATATCATGATATACCATCATACCAGTATACCTCTACAACTCTATGGCAAGTTAAAATGTCCCTGTGCTTGCTGATCTGAATGTCCAGTTTTCCTGCTTTGGTTCACGTTCTTTGGTTTGTGAGAGATCAGTGTCGCTCCTGATTTACTCCTGACACAAATGAGTTTGATCTTATCAGAGAGCTTTATAAGACCTGACCGAGGTCTAAACCTGTGCCACAGCAACGATCACGGCACTGATCTGTGAACGCTCAGGTCAGGTGCTATTGATAGTTTTCACCTGACGTCTCACCCTTATAGAAACGCCCCCCTGGAGGGCAAAACCAAGCTTTGTTCACTGCTCAGCAGTTATTTTTATGCAGATTGCATTAAGTAGTAATGTAGTAAACCATGAAATTCAGTTAACACCTTATTGATGATGTATATTTTGTACAGGCATGCAGATGAACCCGGAATATTAACACAATATGCAAAGTTTCACATTAAATGGCTTCCCATAGAAAACCATTAGAAGGAAAACACGCATTATTATTCTGGCCTCACCTGCTTGCCTGTGTAAACTATGCATCATTAATATGGTGATTACTGAATTTGATCTTTTAAAATTACTGTTTTAAATATTAAGGCACTTTAAATGTTTTTACAACGTTTGTTTAATGATTGAAATATTGCCACGCGTACTTAGTATGGATAGCAAATGGCCGAAACTTGTGTTTTGTTCACATAACTTTGTTTTGTTCTATTGAGAGGTGATCTAAATATTTGTGGATGTGTATCGGATTAAAAAAAATTGTCAGGCTTGTGCTACAGTTTTAAGTCTTCGAGCCGGTCACGTGACCCAAACCTATAAATAGTGCTCTGCTTTTGTAGAATCAGAATGTATGATAAATTACCCATATTTTGTTTATGTCAACTATATATACTATAATTGTGTGTGTGTGTATATATATATATATATATATATATATATATTAGTGGTGGGCCGTTATCGGCGTTAACGTGCTGCGTTAACGCGAGACTCTTATCGGGCGATAAAAAAAATATCGCCGTTAATCTATTCTCAAAGTTGGGTTGGGAGCTGGGTCTATACTACGCAAGCTATGATGACTTTCACCCTGATATTTTAGCGCGGATGTATACCTAGCCGAATTGCACTGTAGGGGGCGAGAACGAGTCTTCGAACTAGAGGCTCGCAGTCCGTGATGGACAGATTGTTAACGGCTGGTCTATGTGGTAATACAATCGGTCAGGACATCCAAACACTCACCTATCATTCATCAACCTCAAATATGGCTTTTCATCTGAAAGATGTATGTAGTAGCAACTTTACATGGCCGCTCAATATGATGTTAACCTAGAGAAATGTGCGCTATTGAAGTGTTTGTGTGGAAGCGCGTTTGCGCAGGACAGGCTCCGGTGCGTTCACTTGCTCTTAAAATCTCCGTCATTCTTGGTCATACAGATAAAAGTAGCCTAATACATCTTTCGAATCTGTAAAGACTCTACGTTTATTTGTGTGCACTCAGAATAACAACGAAACGTTGCGCTTTTAAGCAAACAGGATGCGCTTTAGGTCTCATGTGAACTTGAGAATTCACTCCCGTGTCACCCTCTGCTTCGAACCTGTGTGTGTGCCTAACGTTACTGTGAAATTACCACATCAGACGTGACGTGCTAACATGGATGCAGCTATGAAGCCGCCGGGTTTGCTTCAGGGAAAATGTATTTTTAAGAAGCTTCCCAATGGAAACTGTAAACAGTTCATCACGACCTCTTATGTAGGCCTACAGTTCAAAATTCATGTTTAACTGAATAAACAGTTAGTAAACACAAGTACATCTTATTGAACATAGTTTATTTTCATCACCAATTATCATAGTAGAACAGCTTTCTCAAACAGTTTGTGATGCATTTTGGAAACAGGAGATGCGCCCCTGGTCTAATGCGCCACCTGGCTTGAGAAACCCGTTCTCAAAGACTTACTTTTAGTCATTATTTGGGTAGCACACATATTCTGAATGCCTTCGGCAGAATTCAAATGAGCCATTTTAATCTAGATTAATCTAGATTAATTCCAAAATTAATCTAGATTAATCTAGATTAAAAAAATTAATCTATGCCCACCCCTAATATATATATATATATATATATATATACTGATTAAAATGCAGTGGTTGCCTCCGATTTCAAATAGCTACAGATTTGATTTATTGTGTTATTATTATTTTTATTTAGTTTAGTTGTTGTAGTAGTATCAACTACCAAAACAGTTTCATGGCCAGGAAAAAAGTATCTGACTGGTCATATTTCTCCAATTTACGGTCAGTGGCAGGTGTGGCAAAACTTCATTTTAGACCCTGCTTGCAAGTGTATAAATTAGGACAAGTGTTGTAATTTTCCTAGTGTTAAGTAAAATAATACACCTGTGAAATACTTGGTTTCACTTATTTTACAGTGTAGTTGTTTTACAATATATGGATATTTCTGTCATATAAATATTATTATTGTTGTTGTTGTAAAGTAATTGTTTGGCTTCCTATTACACTAGTGTGAAATGTAATTTAGACTGATACACTATATCACTGCTAAACCGTTTCAATATCAGGTACAACTTAAGTCAATTCACCAACTCTTTTCTTTGCTCAATTTGCATGGTGAACATGGGCTGGAGAAAGTGCACCAGATAAAAGTTTGTAAATAAAAAAAAACGTATTAACTGTTTGAACAGTAGCTTATATGTGTGTGGTCAGGTAGTGCATACATCCTTGGTAGTACAATATTCACTGCCTGAGCGTTGAACAAGTGCAAAGACAGACATATTTGTCCTTGGTTTAGCATGTGTGTACTCATGTCATCGAGTGTTTTATCAGAGGCATTATCTCTTGTGCACCTCTCAAGGTGTAAGTTACAAAAAGAGTAACACGCTGTACTTTATCAGTTTTCCACAACGATAAAAGGCCATATTGAGTCATTATTTTTCCCTCCACAGAGAGCATTTGTTATTCTAAAAGACTATAAAACTGTGTAACATTTACAAGGACTGTACGTGGAATATCTGCATGTCTTTTTGTTTATTCAATACATAAAAACAACATGCTTCTGCTTTTTCTGGCATTTTAGCTTATTTTTGGCAACTAAAAACTTTTTCATAAGATTTAATGAATGACTCCTTTTTGTAAATATATATATTTTTTTTTATTCATACTAAAATGTAATGTCATAAGAGTACATTTAATTGTTCTTAATTTGTATTTTGATTGCAAAATTCTCCATTTTAAATTTAAAACGCATTCATTTCCACTTCAGATGTAGCTTTTTGTAAACACAGCTTAAGAAAGTTATGATTGTAGGATATGTTTTCAACACATTGATTCTGTATCCTCAGTATGACCTCGAGACATGGCATTGTTAGACCTCAGTCAGATCTGTGGTTTCTGTCCTGTGCCGTGACGGCTCCAGCACAAACTCAATGCTGTAATTGAAGCTTCTCCTCTGTGATCAGTAATCGAAACCTCTGTCCTGTCCTCTGTTCTCAGTGCTTGGCTGCAGACACTCTGGCAGTGTATGGGATGAGCGAACAGTCCCGTATAGATGAACGAGGCCTGCAGGAAATCTGCCCTACCATGATACAGCAGCTGGACTCACAAGCATGCAAGACCCAACAGGACCAAGAGTCCGAGACCAGCCCCAGACCCACTGCCGCTGAGGGTAAGATCAACTGGCCCTTGAGAGTCAATGCATTCATATCTGTGATGATGCTTCAGTTTTATTGTTGGTCACAACTCACAATGCTTTTATCATTATACACTGCATGGCCAAAAGTATACGTACACCCTACATTTATGCACAATTCCCCTGTGCAAAATGCAAAATTACTATAAAGGCTTGACTCTCCAAACCCGAACCTCGTTGAACAATCAAGCCATGGTTTTAAGATTAATCGTTCAACAATTAAATATGGGTGTGACGTATTTTGGGCTCGTGTCAAGGCTGTTTTGTTGCTTCCACTGTTTCTGCTGAGATGTTTACGCTGTGAATGCACTGACATCTATTAACAGTTCTTGTAATATTTATTCTCTTCAAACTGTCATGTGTTGCACGTCCACAGGTAATGCTATCCATTAAACTTTATCAAAATAGATAAAGTACAACGTCTTGGCATATTTATGGCAGACTATTTTGGTTCATATCTGCTGTACACTGTAGGCAATCTTTCCCTTTGCCAGCGAATGAGTCTTCTAGGAAAACTGAGTCAGCAGAACTGAGAAGGTTGAAAGGTGCAGGTGCTCTCTTGATAACCAGTTGAATTGATAAGAATAGTCAACTCTGAACACTGAAAAATGTAGAAACGTCTTTGAAATGGAAAACGAATTATTGAAGCAAGTGGCATTCATTTTTGCATATATGTATTAATTTTGAAAGATGGGACAAGCACATAAAATAGCTATATTAGAAGTCAGAAAGTATAACCAAGTATATTTACACACACAAGATGACTTGATGACAGACGCTTCCAGTGCAGAAGAAAGTACAGACATAGTGCAGACACATAACTCTAATGTAAGATAAACAGAAAATTAAATCATGCTCTATATAGAGACGTTAAATTAATCAACAGATATGATATTTACAAGTGTGCGGTTTACAGATATACAAATGTACAGATTTTACTATATACTACTATTCAAACGTTTGGATTTGGTATGGTTTTTTTATGTGATATAGTGTCTTATGCTTACTAAGGCTGCATTTATTTAATCAAAAATACAGTCAAAGAGTAATATTGTGTAATATTTCAGTATATCTTCAGATGTAATTAATTCCTGTGATCAAAACTGTATTTTCAGCATCATTACTCCAGTCTTCAGTGTCACATGATCTTCAGAAATCATAATAATATGCTGATTTGCTGCACAAGAAACATTTCGTATTATTATTATCAATGTTTAAAACAATTGTGCTGCTTAATATTTGTGTGGAAACCATGATACATTTTATTCTATATTTCTTACTAACCCCAAACTTTTGAACAGTGGTGTACTGTAAAAATGAATAGAACAAATATTGATGCTCTTTCAGATTAAACGTTATTGGATCATGCTCATAGTTAATGTTATGAAATACCGCTGTAGTTATACTTCTAGGACTATACATCCTTTAATATCACCAGTTGACAGTCAAGCAAAAATGGCTCCGAATGATGACGTTAGACTGAGAAGAGCTCTAGAGTCGTGTTTGAAGACATGCGTATTGCCTAGGTATGATACTTTAATACACATCTAATGCTGTGTTAATATTAGGGATGGGTCACGATTTTCGAATATTCGAATATTCTATTTAATTATAGAATATCGATTAGGTTGTGCGATTATTTTCTAAAGGTGTACCAGGGCTTGACAATAAAGACTGTCCGATGGCGTGAAGGACGCTCGGATTTGTCACTTGCCAGATCGGGCCACTCCAGGTGGTCACTAAATTGTATCATTTGCATGCGTTTTTAAGCCTTGTTTGTTTACAAATGTAAGCGATTCAAAAGCATTTGGGCGCGAAAGACAACTGCTTTTAGTACATGCGTGTTGTGTTCTGTTCTGTGTGAACAGCGCGCGAGCCTGTTCTGTCTCTGACACGCGCGAGACGCCTGAACGGGCAAACACATGAAGTATGTCTAACTAGCCCTCTTGGCAAGTAACTTTAGCAATAATTCATCTATATTGAATTTATATACTGGAGTACGGATGCACAGATCAACAGGATATTTATTTGTTTTATTTTAGAGCATCTTCTGTTCCGTGCTTGCACACAAACTGCACTGTCGGCACTCGGGCGCGGCACACATATATAGTGTGTACACAATACATACACACACACATACACACACTAGTGTGAGCGTTAACCACGCTGGAGAACGAACTCCTGATACGTGCATTCTGATTGCGTATACAATAGACCTGTTAAACAATATATTGTGAGAGGGCCGTTTGCTACAGCGTCCCAAACAACTCAAAATAATAAACCATAAAGTTAGCAAAACGATGCACGAGAGCGCTTTTCTGCCGCCTTCACGTCCAGTTTCCCATTAATGAAGCCGTGACGAGCTCCCTGCATTCAAATTATTAGTTTTTTGCTGAAATAATAACGTAATATTCCACTGGTTGATATATTATATTTATATGCAAAATATGTGTGTTGTTTTTCGTGTTAAATGTGAAGAATGACAGGTTGGATGCCACACTTATTATTATTATTATTGGTATTTTTGGCAGAGTATACAGGTGTAATTTTAACTTCAGGCAATCTAACATGATTTTATGATCGTATTTTTGACTTTATTCTTAAAATATTATGACGTTAATTATTTAGTTATTTATTTGAGAAAGCTAAACTGATCAAACGTGCGCTGGCCGCTTGGTATTTAAAAAAACAAAAACTTGAATTTAACAAAAATAAGATGTTCCAATCATATTTCTAAATTAAATTAATAAAGAAAGGAAACAAAATAATGACCAATTTGCTATTCAAAACCAAAACTGAACTATTTAAATGGCTACAACAGCAGCTTTGTAACGGAGAGGAGAGATAGTGAGAGAGAAAGACACGGGCTCAGACTCAGACGGAGAATTCTGAGAATATATTCTGCTCTATATTCCTTCCCTTGTTTCAATTCAAAGTTCACCGAACTAATTGTGAACAACACTCCCGTCTTCTTCATTGTTCATTTAATATATTTATATATATGAAATAGGTTATTGTTATGAAGACAGACGTTAAAATTAATGTTCACATAATAAGTGCCGTCATTCAGGCGGTTCACAATATGTTTTAGCGCGTTATATGTTTTACGCCTAATATTCATTGATGCATTAATCAGATTTAAGATTTTCTTTTTAATAATATTAATGTCCATGCTCATTTTTCAAATAGAAATGTCCTAGCCTTATGAGCAGTTGATAATCGACGGACTGTTCTGTTAATAAATGCCTCCTTCGGTTATGTTATATTAATATGTTTCAGCAATCATACTTTACAATCGTTAATTTTCTTGGGTTAAGATAGACTATTCTCTAATTAATTAAACAGTTTGTTATCATACAGATTGAAAGCCTGGATGGTCTCTCTCCCCCTCTCTCTCTGTGTGTGTGTGGTGTGTGTGTGTGTGTGCGTGTGTGTGTGCGCGTGCGTGCGTGTGCGGGTACATGCGCGGGAGGGGTGCGATTTTCGAATAGTAATCGAATAATACCCAGTGATTATCGAATATTACTTTTGCTTAAAATGCCCATCCCTAGTTAATATGATGTCACTGTATACAGGTATAGATTGAACTCGGCTTGAAAGAATCTTTCATATCAGAATAAGACATCTTGACTTTTAAAGCTTGATCCCAGCAACATCTGGATTCAATCCCAGGAGTCTGGTCAGACGGGAGATTTGAAGGGAGGCTGTGTGCTTTCAGAAGCTGAACTCAAATATCCCTTGTGTAGGCCACAGAAATGAAAAGACAAGACGGGGAGAGTTCAGAGAATTTCATGGGCGTGCGGGAAGTCTGCCCGGACATTTCAGGAGAGAAAGTCATGGATTCGGAGAACAGGAAACTATTTCACATGCGCTCTATAATCTGTGATGTGTTATTTTTACCAACGTGTCAAATCTGTGCTGTTATTTTTTTTGCATTCACCATAACCTAAAACACACCCTGTCTATAACAGATTATTTTAGATTTGATTTGATTCATTGCCATTCTTGTTCTGAAGCAGCTTGCGACTCTTTGTGGCTCAACATGTTCAACATCTGTGCACCATGTTTTCTGGCACAGTGATTTTTCCTGTCGCTTTGCATCATGCTGTGCTTTATCTGCTAAGCAAGGCACTTCTGGGTCTTGGCACTTCTTGCGCATCCTGGCAGCGGGAGAGGAAATTAAAGGAGGATGTCGCTGTACCGCTTCTCTTCACAATTCAACAGATAAGGAGAGAGAAAAGGGGAATGTGTGCTTTTACAGATGAGTCTTCCAGCATCCTGTTCTCAATGCAGTCTCCCATTCAGTCTTAACAAACCGTACTGTACTGGAACCACGGTGCAGTGATGGAGATATGAATATGATCAGAGGAGGGAAGAGGATTTAGGACGGGTTGCAGGCCAAACCCAAACCAGTATCATTTGGATAAGCACCACAGCTCAGTGTCTCTAGCATATCTCAACAAGATTACAATTCTGTTTGTTTTTTTTAGGTTCTATCCCAACTTTTCCCCGGCTATGGGAACGGTTTAGGTGCTAATATGGACTCTTTGTTGTACTGTATTATCAATACAGTACTTTACACTACATAAAAGTGACAAATGCGTGAAAAAATACATGAAAGCATAAGTTGAAATGTATTTTGTTTCTTAGAAAAGCCCAGTCATTCAATGTTTTACAAGGACAGTTCACCCCAAAAATTACATTCTGGGATCAGTTACTCACCCTCACATTCTTCCAAACCTGAATGACTTTCTTTCTTCTGTTGAACATGTTTAACTTCTGGACAACTGCAAGGAGACCTTTAGGTTTCTGTGATGACCGGTTTATGAATGCTTTTCATTACAAATCTGGTGATTTGCTGTAATCATCTCTCCGTGTTAAAAACATTAGGTAAATGTGAAATAAAAGATAACTAGTGCATGTCACACTCTAAGCAAAAGAGCGTTTATGTTATGAGAAGTGTAAATATATTTCGGTTTCTAATGAAACTGTGGCAGGACAGATTAGACGGTCCGGGTCATTAATGGGGAACACTGTTGACATGAGCGGGAGTATATAATGACTGAATGTTCATTTTTGGGGGATGAATTATTCCTTTAAATAACCTTAAAAACTGCCTCACTGGTTGTGTTTACATGCTCAATCTTACACTGATTATGATTGAGGTGATATAAATGCTTTAACGGTGTACTTTATTGGGTCGTAGCATCGGGGGAAAAGCCCAGTTCTCTGATCCGTTCACGTTTTGACATCACAACCATATTAAATCCAGACCATTTCAAACTCTCTTCCAGACTTGAGTTGTTAAGCGTATGTATTATTTATCTACGTGTTTGTATATAGAGTTTTACAATGCACATTGTCCCAAGGGATGTTTTCTGAAAGACAAAAAATAAAGAAAAAAGTCCCTAAGACGTTGAAGTAAATGTGGAAGAGGTCTGTTATCATCAGTGTGTTGTTCTACATGTAAGCAAACTCAGCGACGCATATGTTTATGATTACAGGTTATGAGTCCATGCAACTGCTGTTTTATGAAATGAATGATTTTCTTCCTTTGTAGGTAAAGTGCTGACAGTTGTTCTCAGCTGTTAACAAATGCAACCGTGTGGTTTTGGAGAAATATGATCTGTACACACACACACGTGCGTGCACCTGCTTCAGTTCACTCCCACATAATGACATTCTCTGAAACTGCACACGTGTGTGTTTATGACAGCTGTCTTGTATTTCCAGGGATTCCAGTCTGACTGGGTTAAATGGTAGCAGAGCAGTGCAAACGCTGTGGGATGTGTCTGCCGGGGTGTAATGTCATGTGTGTGTGTGTGTGTGTGTCCTGCAGTGTGGGGTTACTCAGTTTTGAGTGTGACTCTGATTAGTCTGTTCGCTTTGACTGGGGTTTTTGTGGTGCCCCTGATGAGGACGCGGTTCATGCGCAGATCATTCATCTATTTCATCGCTCTGTCCATCGGGACGCTGTTCTCCACCTCCGTCCTGCAGCTCCTGCCTGAGGTTCAGTATCATCACCCAAACACACCCAAACACACCCAATCAACCGCGGATCAAGATTAATCTCAAAGGGCTGTCTGGAATTGTCGCCTTTTTCCTTCTTTCCTCCTTCACACAATGTTTTCTCCCTTTTAACACAAAAACATCCCTAACCACGGTAAAGATTTCCTCTTCCTCTCTTTTACATTTGACTTCTCCCATGATCTTTCTGTTGGTGTATTTTAAGGCCATAAAAACTTTTGTTTTGTGCTCAATGTGTCACTATAGCTGATGATTTTATATTTCAGAACCCCCCCCCCCCCCCCATGATAAGTCAATCTGAAGTCGTTTGAAACTCAGATTGCTAAAGAAGACTCATTAATAGATCCATTATTTTCATTTATTTTAGATTTATAATTAAAAATGATATATGTTTTTAATTAATATTTTGTTTATTTCATTGTAATTCATTTTTTAGAGCTTATAATTTTGTAAATGATGACTGAATCTTTAGCCTATTACAAATTGTTTTTTTATTGAATTACATTTTTCCTATATAAATCTTAATCTGTCTACAGCTTAGATTGCTTTAAGACACTTGAATGGAATCAGACATTTTTTATTAGTTGTTTCACTTTATTTTTCCATTTAAATTTCTGTTGTATAAATTAATTCATTTAAAATATAGATATCTGCAGGGGCTGATTTTCTGTTCCTGCCTATCAATAACAATGACCACTTAAAGAACATAGATATTATTAATAGCATAGAAAGCCTGGATGTAGCTCGAGAGCTGTACAAGTTTGTATTCTAGATTAATGTTCGATGTTTGTTCCCACACTTTTCTTGGAGATGACCAGTATCTCACTCTTCAAATGGTACCTGTACCTCTGAATACTGCCTTTTAAAGTAGACCACTAACACTACATTCATTCACTGGCTCATTGGCTATGGAAAACCTGTCCTCATTAAAAGAGCTAATGAAGTGGTGCGTATCCCAGGGTGCTCTCTGTTGGTGCTATCACAGCTCAAGCAGCTTCTGTGTGGTTCACTGGCGGGTCAACGTGAATACGGGTGTTTTCAGTTCCTCTGTTGCCTCAGGAGTAGAACGAGAGGAGTATGTCGAGCTCTCCCATCAGTGTCCTCATGTCTCAAAGCATCAACAGGAAGCCCCTCCCCCTACTTCCTCTGTGAATGAAACAATGGATTTTAAAATGTGAACCACATACACTACCATTCAAATGTTTGGAGTCAGTCATTTCTTTTTGAAGGAAATTAATAGTTTTATTCAGCAAGGATGCATTAAATTGATCAAAAAGACATTTAATATTTTACAAAAGATGTGTTTCAGCTGTTCGTTTGAACTTTTATCAAAGAAACCTGCAAAATTAAAAAGCTGAAAATTCAGCTTTGTCATGACAGGAATTGATTGAGGAAAATAAATGTACATTTTGAATTTATAATATTTTACAATATTACAGTTTTTACTGTATTTTTGATCAAATAAATGCTGTTTTGTTGAGCGTAGGAAACTGCAAAAAAAAAAAATATATATATATATATGGACCCTAATTTTTGGAACGGTAGTGTATGACTATGAAATGTTTGATTTATTGATGTTAATTAATTCTATAAATTGACATCAAATCTGTAAATGTGATTTATGAATGAGATTTAATATTGTATATTTTCTTCAGATGTGGTTGCATGAAATAATTTGATAATTCAGTGGCCCACAGAGCTTAATTCCCCCCCTCAGGGAGTAAATCTCATGTGTGAGATTATGAATATATCAACTTTCACCCAGGATTAATTATTCTGCTGATTAATTCAAACATTCTCTCTTCTTCTCCCCTTCCCTCGTTCCCTCTCTCTCTCTCTCTCTCTCTCTGGTTGTTTGGCCAGTGTGGGGCTATGGGTTCCTGAGTGTGACCGTGATATCTCTGTGTTCACTGGTCGGGGCGAGTGTGGTTCCCTTCATGAGGAAAACCTTTTACAAGCGGTTGCTGCTGTACTTCATAGCCCTGGCCATTGGTACTCTGTACTCCAGCGCACTCTTTCAGCTGATCCCAGAGGTAGAGCGCACACGTGTGCCACAGCCAGACCGAAGACTCTCTACACTTCCAGATTGCTCCAGTCCAGAAATAACGAGTCTGGCGTTTAAAGGGATGGTTCACTCAAAATGAAAATCTATAAACTACTTGCCCTCATGTCGTTCCAGACGTCATGTATAATATTTGATGCGATATCAAGAACACTTCTACACTGTAGAAAAAAGTTGAGCAAAGTTTAAGTCGAACAGTTTCAGCAGTTTTTGAGTTTGCTCAACTTTTATGAAAGGTTGCCTTAAACTTTTAAGTTTGCTCAACTTTTTTTTTTCTACTAAAATAGTGTTTTTTTTCAGGTTTTATCTTTTTGTATGCAAGTTATTTATTCTATTTGTCCTGCATATTCTTTTAAATATTTTGAAATAGGTTTTTATTTTTTTATTAAACTGTATTTATTAAAAAAAACTATTTTGTGCAAGTGCCCAAACTGCTGCCTTAATTAGTATTTATTTTTCTAATGAATAAAATAGCATGTTTTGGAACAACGTGAGGGTAAACGATGACAGCATTTTCATTTTCAAGTGAACATTGTCTTTAAGCACAAATATAACTCTTCCCGGCCTCAGTGCTTCTCCCCTGCTGGAAGGCTAACATAGTATAAAATAATCCATAAACTTTGCATTGTTGGAGTTCTCACAGGGC
Source organism: Schizopygopsis pylzovi (assembly GCA_027422435.1). Taxonomy (NCBI): domain Eukaryota; kingdom Metazoa; phylum Chordata; class Actinopteri; order Cypriniformes; family Cyprinidae; genus Schizopygopsis; species Schizopygopsis pylzovi. The sequence goes on from CM049820.1 coordinate 47,085,443, forward strand.
TTATATTAAATTCATAGAAGTGAATATTTAATGCTCGGTTTTGAGGCGAGATGGCATGGAACTGGAGCACACTTTTAAGTTTTCAATATATCTGACTGTTAACTATTCACATTAATACCTATAATTGGATGTTTGTGAAAAACCATAAAGCTGAGGTGACAAGCCAAGCAAAATGAGGGGAAGCCCTGAGGCAAGATCCAATCTAAAATAAATCTCATACGCACTCTTCTTGACAGATGTAAGAATACCGTTAAACAAGCTCTTGATTATATCTGGTGTCTGGGAGAGCGATGAGGGGTTTGTCTTTAGATTGAATGCTGATATTTCACTCATTCAGTTTAACACATGATGTGCTTTCTCTACCGTTCAAAGGTTTGGGGTCTTTGTTTGTTTTTGCTCATCGAGGCATTTGTCAAAATATATTTCAAATACAGTTTAAAATACCCGTTTTCTATTTGAATGTGTTTTCAAATGTAATTTATTCCTGTGATGCCAAAGCAGCCATTTCTCCAGTCTTTATGATCTTATTAAATATTACAATATTCAGATTTGGGGAACTGAAAACCGCTTTATTTTTGGTGGAAACTGCTGTTTCGGGATTATTTGATGAATAGAAATGTCAAAAGACAGCATTGTGATAAAATAAAACTTGCTTTTGATCTATTTAATGCATTCTTTGCTATATTAAAGTATATTTTTTTATCCTACTGACCCCAAACTTTTAAATGGTATCATTGTTTAGCATTCTGTGTAGAATATTATAAAAAACACACGTTTTTATAATTTGAGGATAATAACAAATGCTGTATTTAAAATGAGTTTGAATACAATTGTATTTGACGTCTTAAAACATGCATTTTGTTCTGTGTGTAGGCGTTCGGATTCGACCCCATGGAGGATTATTATGTGTCCAAGTCTGCTGTGGTGTTTGGAGGATTCTACCTGTTCTTCTTTACAGAGAAAGTCCTGAAGATGATCTTAAAGCCCAAGGACCGGGTGAGCTTTGAGCCATGAAACCGTTGCTTTAGCAAACAGCTTTATCTGACATTGTCATTGTGACATGGGTTCACTGTGACGTCTGCGAAAAGAAAAAAAAGCTGTTATTTTTACAGTTTTCTAAACCATGAACAATATGTGCGTGTCTGGGTTTATCTCCTCGGGCGCTGTGCTCTTCATTCGTAGTGTGCTTTGAAAGACAAGGACCCAAAGAGCCTAATAGTCATAAGAATATGGTTTTGTTTTAGTCTGTAATTGTTTGGCCAGAACCGACTCATCTACCATGAATCAGGAGATTTATAACTGAAGCGATGTGTTGTAAAGCAGCGTCCTCTAGTGGAGAGTGTCCTTCTCAAGCTTGTGCTCATGTTTCTTCTCCTCTAATCGTCTCTTGTTAGGGAGGGCATGGACACGGCCACGGTCACTTACCTGCGGAGCACTATGCCAGCTCTAATGGAGATTTGGAGGACGGGGTGATGGAGAAGCTGCAGAATGGAGAGGCTGGAGGAGCATCTTTACCCAAAGCTGAAGGAGATGTGCCAGGACTCGGAGAAGACGACAAAATGCTCAGCACTGGCCAGACGGTACAGGTCAGGAATAAACCAAACCACAATTTCAGTTGTTCACACAATGTTTTTAGAGCAAATGTTGGGATTAGGGGTGTGCGATATTGAAAAAAATATATCTCGATATTTTGGGGGATTTTTTCGATAACGATAATTAGACGATATTTTGCCGAGTGTGTTATTGTGCTGATATCTGAATACCGTGCACAGCTGCAGTTTATGATATTCTTCATATTCTGTGTGCTCCGTTCACATCAGTGATTAATTCATTAATTAATCTTTTCATTTAAGTTTAAATAGATTTCTTTTTCTTTTTTTTTTAAAGTGTACATTTTTTGAGTCAAATTGTAACTTTTAATCAGTCAATTAAGATAATACACATTTAGGCAGTTATCAAACAAATGAAACCAGTATTATAAAAATTAATATTTGCAGAAGTTGCATCTGAAGTGGCATTTAGATGTATTTACACTATTTAACGCAGCTCAGAGGGACATTGACTGCTTTAACCAGTTACAAATGCATCATTTTTTTTACATTTTAAACATAAAACATTGAATACTGATATTTTAAATTATTTTAAAAACGAAAATAAACTTAAAAGTGAAATTAAATCGCCAGCAGGTGGCAGAAAGTCACTGGTAATAAGTGATTCACTGCGGCTGAACCGAATCATTTAAACGATTCATTCATTTAACAAGCGAGTCACTGCTACTGAACCGAATCATTTAAACGATTCATTCATTTAACAAGCGAGTCACTGCGACTGAACCGAATCATTTAAACGATTCATTCATTTAACAAGCGAGTCACTGCGGCTGAACCAAATCATTTAATCGATTCATTCATTTAACAAGCGAGTCACTGTGACTGAACCGAATCATTTAAACGATTCATTCATTTAACAAGCGAGTCACTGTGACTGAACCGAATCATTTAAACGATTCATTCATTTAACAAGCGAGTCACTGCGACTGAACCGAATCATTTAAACGATTCATTCATTTAACAAGCGAGTCACTGCGACTGAACCGAATCATTTAAACGATTCATTCATTTAACAAGCGAGTCACTGCGACTGAACCGAATCATTTAAACGATTCATTCATTTAACAAGCGAGTCACTGCGACTGAACCGAATCATTTAAACGATTCATTCATTTAACAAGCGAGTCACTGCGACTGAACCGAATCATTTAAACGATTCATTCATTTAACAAGCGAGTCACTGCGACTGAACCGAATCATTTAAACGATTCATTCATTTAACAAGCGAGTCACTGCGACTGAACCGAATCATTTAAACGATTCATTCATTTAACAAGCGAGTCACTGCGACTGAACCGAATCATTTAAACGATTCATTCATTTAACAAGCGAGTCACTGCGACTGAACCGAATCATTTAAACGATTCATTCATTTAACAAGCGAGTCACTGCGACTGAACCGAATCATTTAAACGATTCATTCATTTAACAAGCGAGTCACTGCGACTGAACCGAATCATTTAAACGATTCATTCATTTAACAAGCGAGTCACTGCGACTGAACCGAATCATTTAAACGATTCATTCATTTAACAAGCGAGTCACTGCGACTGAACCGAATCATTTAAACGATTCATTCATTTAACAAGCGAGTCACTGCGACTGAACCGAATCATTTAAACGATTCATTCATTTAACAAGCGAGTCACTGCGACTGAACCGAATCATTTAAACGATTGAATCATTCAGGAACGAATCACTCACTTTGCTCAGAGATGCAAAACAGTGCTGTGGCTGTTTGTAATAATTTTTTGTCGGCGAAATGGAGCAAAAACAGGCAATATGGTGTCTATAACGTTAGTATCTTAATATTAACTTGTTTATTAAACTGTTGTATAAAATCAAGATCACATTTGTGACCGTGCTTATTTTGAAGAAAAAACGGCACCCTTCTTGTGATTTTAACTATGTGAAACGTAAATATATACATTTTCTGCCCCCATATCTTGAATTTTGCGACCATTCTTAATGCCTTTTAATAAACTGAATCATGCAGTGAAAGAACACGCTCTAAATGCGCGCGTGTATGGAAAGCCAAATGGTTCAGAATTCGCCTGGTTTTCACCGCCGTGTGATTATTAAAACGCCGTTTTCATAACGCCGCAAGGCGTTAAATAAGCGCCGTTAGGTGATAAGTTAACGGCAGACGCCACCACGCGTTAAAATAACGCCAGGCGCCGACCGACGTTAAGTTAACGCCACACGCCACTTAAGATGCAGATTTATTCGCTTATCTACATGGACACACCTCTCATGGCTACGAGGAATCTACGGCAAGTCTGAGCATCCAGTTTGCTACAGTGTAAATGCACATGAATTTTGTTCAATAAAATAAAACAAAATAAAAAAAGGTGCATCTTAACAAATACCTTTTGCACAGCACAAACTGTAATTGAAAGAAAATATATTTATTAACCCATGACATATAATAAACTAATAGTAAAGTGCTCAGAAAAATATCCCTTTTATAGCACCAGGCTCTGTTTTTAAAATTAGCACTTTATACGGTCTTTAAACTAATAAACTAATAGTGAAATGTTCAGATACTATCCACCCTATCTGCCCTAAATAGTATTGAAATTTACAAAATGTACTAATATCACATATAATTCACATAGAAACCGTTAAAACTCAGGCATCTAACTAAATATTTTTGGAGAACATAGACACAATCTTTACCTGTTTAATGATGACTGAAAGACATCAGGCCCCGGATTATCAGACAGCAAAAGGTGAGTGCAGTCATTTACACTGCAAAACAAAAGCTCTCCTTGCCATCTTCGCGCTGTAGCAAACTGGATGCTCAGACTTGCCGTAGATTCCTCGTAGCCATGAGAGGTGTGTCAATGTAGATAAGCGAATAAATCTGCATCTTAAGTGGCGTGTGGCGTTATTTTAACGCGTGGTGGCGTCTGCCGTTAACTTATCACCTAACGGCGCTTATTTAACGCCTTGCGGCATTATGAAAACGGCGTTTTAATAATCATACGGCGGTGAAAACCAGGCGAATTCTGAACCATTTGGCTTTCCATAAATGCGTGCGTGCACTCTGTAGGCGTTTTGTTGTTTTTTTTGCAAAAATGCTCGATATTGTCAAATTGCATATCGTTAAAACAACAATTACGATAATATCGCAAACGATATATATCACACACCCCAGTTGGGATCTGTAGTTTCAATTGATAGGCTTAAGTGACTATAAGCCTCACTCACGTGAAATCAAAAGTGACCCTGTTGAGTTTTGTCATGTTAGTGTCATGCCAGAATGACTGTAATTATAGGTTTAAAAACTTTCTGGACTTTGTTGAATTATTGAGAGTTTGGAAACTTATGAATGCTCTGAATTTGATCATTCATCTGTTAATAATGACTAATATCGTCATGTAAATGAAACCCTGATATAATAAATGTGTTTCAAGAGTCCTTTTGCTGTCATTAAAAGCAAAGCCAGTCGCCACAGAAACACATTTCTCTGAGTCTGAGGACGTGAAGAGCATCTCAGGGTTGTTTTCTTGTAATTGCCATAATTTCAGCGTGACATGATTCATCGGTGCGTGTTAGGTTTTTAAGGACAAAATGATTGGTTTTGTAACTTTGATTAAAATGCAACATCATCTCCGTCTAAAACTACTTTTTTTATCTGAGCTACAAGAGCCCTGCAGAAGCTCAAAGAATCTCTCATCATTCAGTCAAATTCTAATGGATAGAATTAAGAACCAGAATACATTACACTCAAAAATCATATTTAATTGCGCGGACACTCCCAGTGTTGTTTCATCTGATTTGGGGTGCTATTTCTTTTGAAAGGGGATACTAAGGGTTACAAAAAAATAATAATTGTAACAAATATAAGTCTTTACAGTCACTTTTTATCAATTTAACACATACTTGCTGGATAAAAGTATAACTTTTTCAAAAAAGAAAGAGAAAAACATACTGACCTCAAAGTTAGTATATTTGTTATATTGCTTTTCTTTTTAACTTTTTATTCATCAAAGACTCCTGCAAAATTACCTATTATTATATTAAGCAGCACGACTGTTTCCAGCATTCATAATAAATCAGTATATTAGATTGATTTCTGAAGGATCGTGTAATGATGCTGAATAAATGACATTTTACAGCATGTTCACATAGAAAACAGCTATTATAAATGTAATTAAATTGTGCAGTATTACTGTTTTTACTGTGTTTTTAATCAAATGAATGCAGCATTAGTGAGCATAAGAGACTTCTCTCAAAAATGTTGATATATAGGGCAACTTTTTTGAGCAATGTTGCTTTTCCACAGAGAATGGGTTACACGTTTCTATCTGCATACTTTAGATCTGTCGTGTGCTCAAAAAGCTGCCCCGTGTATCATCAGCCTTACTCCACACTTTTGAAGGAGGTGTGTTCATGGAGTCTGTGTTTGTGTCCCTGCCGCAGGACTCTCAGAGCTCGGGCGGATGTTATTGGCTGAAGGGCAGGGCGTACTCTGACATCGGCACTCTGGCGTGGATGATCACTCTGAGCGACGGTCTGCATAATTTCATCGATGGTTTGGCTATCGGAGCCTCCTTCACTTCTTCTGTGTTTCAGGGCGTCAGTACGTCGGTGGCGATTCTGTGTGAGGAGTTTCCACACGAGTTGGGTGAGTGTTACCGTCTCTGTGATATCATGTGACCGATCCCTGATCATGCTGAGTCTGTGGTCATGTAAATGCTCTGCTGCGTCTGTGTTCAGGGGATTTTGTAATCCTGCTAAACGCTGGCATGAGCATCCAGCAGGCGCTCTTCTTTAACTTCCTGTCGGCGTGCTGCTGTTATCTGGGCATGGGCTTCGGCATCCTGGCCGGGCACAACTTCTCTCCGAACTGGATCTTTGCTCTGGCCGGAGGCATGTTCCTCTACATTGCACTGGCTGATATGGTAAGAATGGGATGCTGATTTTTGCAAGGCTTTGGTATTGTTTTTATCGCTTCCTGAAGGTGGGTTTCTAAGATCAGTGAAGTGTGAAAGAGGTTATTTCTAGTGCTTTTGTAGGGATTGTCTTACCATTGAAGGCCTTGAAAAGGTCTAAATCAGAGTCATGCATTAAATATTGAATACACTGCAAAAGAAGAGAATATCTTCCTCTGTGTTTTTCATTTCCAGTACAGATGTCTAAATGTTCTTAAATCAAGATACGCTTACTTGAGACATATAATGAAGAAATCAAGTCTTGTTTTCTGAGAAATTGATCAAATTTAAATGAGTTTATTCTTAGAAAACAAGCAAATGTATGTCAGTGCGGTGTGGAAATTGTGTTTATGTGTGAATTAATCTGACTCTTTCAACCCAAGCCCACTGGCAGATATTTGTTCTTTCACCTTCATTACACCTGCAGAAACCAAATTAAGACAACTATTTGATTAAATACGTTTTTGGGAACTAAAATCATTTAATGTACATGTGCATTTATTATTTGTGTGTGTGTGTATGTGTATATAAATACATTCTCATGCATGTATATAATTAAGCAAAAACTATTTGGTTTATATATTAAATACATTTATTTATAATAGAAAATATGTGAATATAAATGTATACATGTGGATATTTTCAAAATATATACTGTATGTGTGTGTATTTATATATACATAATACATATACACAGTACATGCACATATATGATGTGAACGAAAACTTTTATTTAGGATTTGATTAATTGCAATTAATCATTTGAATGAATGAATGAATGATGATGCATTTATATAGCGCTTTATTATGTATTGCTGTACACCCAAAGCACTTTACAATCATGTGTGGGGGGGGGGTCTCTCCTCAACCACCACCAGTGTGCAGCACTAATTCATATATTTATATATATATTTAAAGAAATGATTAGTTGCTAAACCTATTAAATTAATTATTTAATAGAATCATTGAATAAAAACTAAGTAGTACTATCTTAAAATAAAAAATACACTAACACATTTTAATATTTTTTTAAATAAGTTTATTCAGCAAGGAATAAAGCAGAAAATCAATATATTGTAATATTTTCTGTAGGATAATGTGACGCTGAAGACTGGAGTAATGATGCTGACATTTCAGATTTCCATCACAGAAATAAATTACATTTTAAAACACGTTCACATAGATTTTTTTTTTTAAAGTTATAACTTTTTGTACAATATAGTTTTTAGCTGTGTTTTTGATCAAGTGAACGCAGGAGGATTAGAAACTTGATATCTTGAGAATGGCTTTATCCCAAAACTGATGCTGTTGATGTGATCGTTGTTCTCATGATCCACGTGTCTCATATTCCCGTGTCCTCTGCAGTTCCCGGAGATGAACGAGGTGAGTCGTGAGGAAGAGGAGGCCGGAGGAAGTGGCTCTCTGTTAACGTTCGCCATCCAGAACGCAGGGCTGCTCACGGGTTTGCCATCATGCTTGTGCTGACCATCTACTCTGGACAGATACAGCTCGTATAGCAGAGGACCTAAACACAAGGACTATCTCAGCACCTGGACTAAACCCTGAGACACACTTCAGCACGAGCCAGCTGGCTGGCTTCTTTTAAATCATTTGCCCAGCTGGACTAGGTCATGAACGTTTGGGCTCCAAGTAAACCCTGGACTGTTAAAACGAGGTGAACTTGGCTTTAGATTCATCCAGAGCCCAGGACCTGTTGATGGATGTGCTGCATTCATCTAGTGTAGGCCTTCTCTGGTTCTGTTGCCTCAAAGCTTTAGGACACAGTGATGTCCCTGTACCGTGTGGATCTGAGCTGCCCGATATATACATCTGGGCATTTCTGCAATGATTTTTAATGTTCTCATTATTTAATTTTCAACAAAATGTCTCTTTCCCTCGGAGACGGTCCTGACCATGAGCTTTAGAGTATCGTCCGCTGACGGATGAGATGAAACTTGACTCGTTTTACTGACTTTTGCTCAAATGTAGGTTATTTTCTATGCTTCATGCCAAACGGTTTTGTTTATTCAAATAAAAAATCCCAGTTTCCGAGAGACCAGATCTAGACTATAGACTAGTTAGTTTGTCCTCATAACTCTACTAAACTGAACATCATGTAGGTCCCTTTAATCAATGGTTACTGTGCTCTGTTGTGTTTAGTTTGGAGACAGAGCAGTGTCTGTTCACTAATATATCCCTGTTTGACCCCCCCAATGCCATTCCATAAAACAGTCGACGCTTGAAACATGAAGGCACTCATTCTTCTGTTATTGAGGGTTTTTATTTGACGTCTTTAACAAAAAAGCAGAGACCAAGGTTCTTCCAGAAAAATGTCCTTTAACTTTGATCTTTCCGTTGATATGACCAGATTAAGTGACGCATACTTTTCAAAATATACCCTCCTATTTTTTATACTTTGTATAGCATTGCATATTAATTGACAGAGAAATATTATCACACTCGTTATCATTACCTTTAATTATGGTAATTACTCTCATAAAGCGCCTATTTTCCACATCCTTTAATTTGATCTGAATGCAGTACTCTTCATAATTAAAGAAATAATTAGGCAGAATGTGTGTATAAATATGGTGTTGTAGTGTTTCTACAATAATATGATCATTCCTTATAACCTTTCCTCGTATTCTTAGAGCGCTTTAATTAAGCATGTAGACTGACAGAACTCATTTTTAATAATCTTAGAGTTTAAGATGAAGTGTGTCATTTCTGCGGCACTAGTTTAGTCAAACGCAAAATTAGCAAATTTCCCGATCACTACCATTGTTTCAATATTATTGAAATATTGTTTTCAATTTCACAATGTTTAAACTTTAGGGAAAAAATCAACCAACAAATTACTTGCTTTGACATTATAACTGCTTATTAAGATGGGATAGAATTTGTTTTGACACTTTAGCTTTTAAATATGGCTTGAAGGCAGAAATATTATATGTATGATCTATGATGCAGATGTTACATTTCTATGAAGCAGCATGTGATTTTAATGAACAAGCTATGACATTGATCCGTCTTTGCTCTCTGTAGATCCATGAGTATCACTTTAGTCTTCCACAGAATTTTCCATTATGCTTCCCTTGCTTAATATTCATGCTAGTTATGTGTTTGAATCAGCTATTGCACTGCTAGTGTAACATCAGTTGAACCTGACGTCCAAGTATGATCTTCTGTTCATCATCACATGAACTTGTGCGTGTGGTCAACCGATCTGAGTGAAACTATTTCAGGGCAGTATTTGCATTGTATGTTCATTAGCTGTCAGCGTTATGTTTTTATATAATGCCCTTTATGTAGTTGTATTCAGCTATTGTTCAGCTGGCGTAATGCTATGCATCGACACGTCCTCTGAAGTGACTTTATGCCTTAAAGAGAGCAGGTAGTCTAAACACCATCATTCAGTGGTGAGAAGTTTGACGTTTTTGTACCTCATTTTACATTTAGTATATTTAAAAACGTTTTGTAGTGTAGAATGTTGTTTGTGATTATCAAGTCATTGATTTATGTAATTATATTTAAATGATAAGAGGGAGCGGTTTTGTTATAGTTGTGACAAATCAACGTCTTGTTTTTTTGTGGAAGGTGAAGTAGTGTACTTGTTATGATGAAGGCATTATTTGAATTACTGTAAACTTCTCAAGTGTTGTGTCTCATATGCAACATGTGAAATATTATTGCTGGTGTAAGTGTTTTTTTTCTTTTGAAATATTAAGCCATGAGCTTTAAGTTCATCTTTTGTGCAATGAAAATAAAATAAAGCCATGATACAATCTGATCCAAAACGGAAACTTCTCATCCATTTAATGTGATCTTGGTTTCTTGATTATTAATTATTTGTGAATTAGCCTACTTTATGCCTATGAAGTCATTTATACTTATATTGATAATTATGATAATTTTTTTTATAAGCAACTCGATCAGACCGTATTGGGACTTTCATGAATATTCATGATGTTTCTTATTAATATGCTTTTAATTTTAAGTTTGAAATGGACCTCAGTAATGAACTTTTAATTAGTTTTGCACTTTAATTTGCTTTAAAAGATCCTTAAATTCTGAATATATCTTGAAAGTGATGAGTAAAGAATGGTGCACTTTCACATGGGAAGAATCGATCGAAACGCTTCGCTTAAAGCAAGTGCATTCGTAAAAGTCTCTCTTCTTCACGGCTGGGTTTAAAGGGACTTAGGTTAACTTTAGCTCTTCTTTTCATATAATCTCACACCAGCTCTGTTCATATGCAGAGACGGTTTATTTACGCTCGTATGTGTCTCGGAGGATAAAACACCCTTCAGGAATAGAGTCGTGTACAATATTACACTGTTTGATGACTCCTCCAACATTTCATCGACTACAGAATGATAGAAACATCCCTGATTTCTACTAATGATGTGAATCAATAAAATAACACCGAGCAATGTTGCTTTTCCACAGAGAATGGGTTACACGTTTCTATCTGCATACTTTAGATCTGTCGTGTGCTCAAAAAGCTGCCCCGTGTATCATCAGCCTTACTCCACACTTTTGAAGGAAGTGTGTTCATGGAGTCTGTGTTTGTGTCCCTGCCGCAGGACTCTCAGAGCTCGGGCGGATGTTATTGGCTGAAGGGCAGGGCGTACTCTGACATCGGCACTCTGGCGTGGATGATCACTCTGAGCGACGGTCTGCATAATTTCATCGATGGTTTGGCTATCGGAGCCTCCTTCACTTCTTCTGTGTTTCAGGGCGTCAGTACGTCGGTGGCGATTCTGTGTGAGGAGTTTCCACACGAGTTGGGTGAGTGTTACCGTCTCTGTGATATCATGTGACCGATCCCTGATCATGCTGAGTCTGTGGTCATGTAAATGCTCTGCTGCGTCTGTGTTCAGGGGATTTTGTAATCCTGCTAAACGCTGGCATGAGCATCCAGCAGGCGCTCTTCTTTAACTTCCTGTCGGCGTGCTGCTGTTATCTGGGCATGGGCTTCGGCATCCTGGCCGGGCACAACTTCTCTCCGAACTGGATCTTTGCTCTGGCCGGAGGCATGTTCCTCTACATTGCACTGGCTGATATGGTAAGAATGGGATGCTGATTTTTGCAAGGCTTTGGTATTGGGGTGGATTGTGTTTGTTTTTATCGCTTCCTGAAGGTGGGTTTCTAAGATCAGTGAAGTGTGAAAGAGGTTATTTCTAGTGCTTTTGTAGGGATTGTCTTACCATTGAAGGCCTTGAAAAGGTCTAAATCAGAGTCATGCATTAAATATTGAATACACTGCAAAAGAAGAGAATATCTTCCTCTGTGTTTTTCATTTCCAGTACAGATGTCTAAATGTTCTTAAATCAAGATACGTTTACTTGAGACATAAAATGAAGAAATTAAGTCTTGTTTTCTGAGAAATTGATCAAAATGAAATGAGTTTATTCTTAGAAAACAAGCAAATGTATGTCAGTGCGGTGTGGAAATTGTGTTTATGTGTGAATTAATCTGACTCTTTCAACCCAAGCCCACTGGCAGATATTTGTTCTTTCACCTTCATTACACCTGCAGAAACCAAATTAAGACAACTATTTGATTAAATACGTTTTTGGGAACTAAAATCATTTAATGTACATGTGCATTTATTATTTGTGTGTGTGTGTTATATATAAATACATTCTCATGCATGTATATAATTAAGCAAAAACTATTTGGTTTATATATTAAATATATTTATTTATAATAGAAAATATGTGAATATAAATGTATACATGTGGATATTTTCAAAATATATACTGTATGTGTGTGTATTTATATATACATAATACATATACACAGTACATGCACATATATGATGTGAACAAAAACTTTTATTTAGGATTTGATTAATTGCAATTAATCGTTTGAATGAATGAATGATGATGATGCATTTATATAGCGCTTTATTGTGTATTGCTGTACACACAAAGCACTGTACAATCATGTGTGGGGGGGGTCTGTCCTCAACCACCACCAGTGTGCAGCACTAATTCATATATATATATATATATATATATATTTAAAGAAATGATTAGTTGCTAAACCTATTCAAATTAATTATTTAATAGAATCATTGAATAAAAACTAAGTAGTACTATCTTAAAATAAAAAATACACTAACACATTTTAATAATTTTTTTAATAATTTTATTCAGCAAGGAATAAAGCAGCAAATCAATATATAGTAATATTTTCTGTAGGATAATGTGACGCTGAAGACTGGAGTAATGATGCTGAAATTTCAGATTTCCCATCACAGAAATAAATTACATTTTAAAACACGTTCACATAGAAAACATTTTTTTAAGTTATAACTTTTTGTACAATATAGTTTTTAGCTGTGTTTTTGATCAAGTGAACGCAGGAGGATAAGAAACTTGATATCTTGAGAATGGCATTATCCCAAAACTGATGCTGTTGATGTGATCGTTGTTCTCATGATCCACGTGTCTCATATTCCCGTGTCCCTCTGCAGTTCCCGGAGATGAACGAGGTGAGTCGTGAGGAAGAGGAGGCCGGAGGAAGTGGCTCTCTGTTAACGTTCGCCATCCAGAACGCAGGGCTGCTCACGGGGTTTGCCATCATGCTTGTGCTGACCATCTACTCTGGACAGATACAGCTCGTATAGCAGAGGACCTAAACACAAGGACTATCTCAGCACCTGGACTAAACCCTGAGACACACTTCAGCACGAGCCAGCTGTGCTGGCTTCTTTTAAATCATTTGCCCAGCTGGACTAGGTCATGAAACGTTTGGGCTCCAAGTAAACCCTGGACTGTTAAAACGAGGTGAACTTGGCTTTAGATTCATCCAGAGCCCAGGACCTGTTGATGGATGTGCTGCATTCATCTAGTGTAGGCCTTCTCTGGTTCTGTTGCCTCAAAGCTTTAGGACACAGTGATGTCCCTGTACCGTGTGGATCTGAGCTGCCCGATATATACATCTGGGCATTTCTGCATTGATTTTTAATGTTCTCATTATTTAATTTTCAACAAAATGTCTCTTTCCCTCGGAGACGGTCCTGACCATGAGCTTTAGAGTATCGTCCGCTGACGGATGAGATGAAACTTGACTCGTTTTACTGACATTTGCTCAAATGTAGGTTATTTTCTATGCTTCATGCCAAACGGTTTTGTCTAAAACAACCAGAAAAAACAAAAAAATCCCAGTTTCCGAGAGACCAGATCTAGACTATAGACTAGTTAGTTTGTCCTCATAACTCTACTAAACTGAACATCATGTAGGTCCCTTTAATCAATGGTTACTGTGCTCTGTTGTGTTTAGTTTGGAGACAGAGCAGTGTCTGTTCACTAATATATCCCTGTTTGACCCCCCCAATGCCATTCCATAAAACAGTCGACGCTTGAAACATGAAGGCACTCATTCTTTTGTTATTGAGGGTTTTTATTTGACGTCTTTAACAAAAAAGCAGAGACCAAGATTCTTCCAGAAAAATGTCCTTTAACTTTGATCTTTCCGTTGATATGACCAGATTAAGTGACGCATACTTTTCAAAATATACCCTCCTATTTTTTTTTTACTTTGTATAACATTGCATATTAATTGACAGAGAAATATTATCACACTCGTTATCATTAGCTTTAATTATGGTAATTACTCTCATAAAGCGCCTATTTTCCACATCCTTTAATTTGATCTGAATGCAGTACTCTTCATAATTAAAGAAATAATTAGGCAGAATGTGTGTATAAATATGGTGTTGTAGTGTTTCTACAATAATATGATCATTCCTTATAACCTTTCCTCGTATTCTTAGAGCGCTTTAATTAAGCATGTAGACTGACAGAACTCATTTTTAATAATCATTAGAGTTTAAGATGAAGTGTGTCATTTCTGCGGCACTAGTTTAGTCAAACGCAAAATTAGCAAATTTCCCGATCACTACCATTGTTTCAATTTGAAATATTGTTTTCAATTTCACAATGTTTAAACATTTAGGGAAAAACATCAACCAACAAATTACTTGCTTATGACATTATAACTGCTTATTAAGATGGGATAGAATTTGTTTTGACACTTTAGCTTTTGAAATATGGCTTGAAGGCAGAAATATTATATGTATGATCTATGATGCAGATGTTACATTTCTATGAAGCAGCATGTGATTTTAATGAACAAGCTATGACATTGATCCGTCTTTGCTCTCTGTAGATCCATGAGTATCACTTTAGTCTTCCACAGAATTTTCCATTATGCTTCCCTTGCTTAATATTCATGCTAGTTATGTGTTTGAATCAGCTATTGCACTGCTAGTGTAACATCAGTTGAACCTGACGTCCAAGTATGATCATTCTGTTCATCATCACATGAACTTGTGCGTGTGGTCAACCGATCTGAGTGAAACTATTTCAGGGCAGTATTTGCATTGTATGTTCATTAGACTGTCAGCGTTATGTTTTTATATAATGCCCTTTATGTAGTTGTATTCAGCTATTGTATCAGCTGGCGTAATGCTATGCATCGACACGTCCTCTGAAGTGACTTTATGCCTTAAAGAGAGCAGGTAGTCTAAACACCATCATTCAGTGGTGAGAAGTTTGACGTTTTTGTACCTCATTTTACATTTAGTCATATTTAAAAACGATTTTGTAGTGTAGAATGTGTGTTTGTGATTATCAAGTCATTGATTTATCTGTAATTCATATTTAAATGATAAGAGGGAGCGGTTTTGTTATAGTTGTGATCAAATCAACGTCTTGTTTTTTTGTGGAAGGTGAAGCTAGTGTACTTGTTATGATGAAGGCATTATTTGAATTACTGTAAACTTCTCAAGTGTTGTGTCTCATATGCAACATGTGAAATATTATTGCTGGTGTAAGTGTTTTTTTTCTTTTGAAATATTAAGCCATGAGCTTTAAGTTCATCTTTTGTGCAATGAAAATAAAATAAAGCCATGATACAATCTGATCCAAAACGGAAACTTCTCATCCATTTAATGTGATCTTGGTTTCTTGATTATTATTTGTGAATTAGCCTACTTTATGCCTATGTAAGTCATTTATACTTATATTGATAATTATGATAATTTTTTTTATAAGCAACTCGATCAGACCGTATTGGGACTTTCATGAATATTCATGATGTTTCTTATTAATATGCTTTTAATTTTAAGTTTGAAATGGACCTCAGTAATGAACTTTTAATTAGTTTTGCACTTTAATTTGCTTTAAAAGATCCTTAAATTCTGAATATATCTGTGAAAGTGATGAGTAAAGAATGGTGCACTTTCACATGGGAAGAATCGATCGAAACGCTTCGCTTCGCTAAAGCAAGTGCATTCGTAAAAGTCTCTCGTTCTTCACGGCTGGGTTTAAAGGGACTTAGGTTAACGTCTCTTTTCATATAATCTCACACCAGCTCTGTTCATATGCAGAGACGTGTTTATTTACGCTCGTATGTGTCTCGGAGGATAAAACACCCTTCAGGAATAGAGTCGTGTACAATATTACACTGTTTGATGACTCCTCCAACATTTCATCGACTACAGAATGATAGAAACATGCCCTGATTTCTACTAATGATGTGAATCAATGAATCAATAAATCACCAGAGCTGTGAATCATGTCAGGAGTCGAATAATCAAATCATTTCTTCAGTAAATCACTTTATATCATTATACAGGTACAGCAACATTAGTTTATATTCATATTTTCTGTATGACTTATTGTAAATAAATATTGATATGTTATATACCAATATTTATTGTATTGAGTACAAAAATCTTGTTAATTTCTTTGGTCTTTATGTATAACACCATTATTTGAAAGTTTAATCTTCAAAGCGTAAAGGCAATTTTTCACATTTTTATTGTTGGAAAAAATGACAAATGTATAACAGTATATACACATCTGTTTGAACGCACCCATTTATTTACTTAATCTACATACAAGTATGTTATATTAATATTATAGAAATAGTATGCATGTATATATATTAAGTAAAACCTTTTTTTTAACCCTTGTGCAATTGTTCAAATTCACTACCCTTTCGTTATGTTCGGGATGAAAACAGCCACTAAATTAACTGCTGTAAAAATTATCTGATAAATATTTTTTTACCATTCCTTTTTGCATAAATCTGTTAAATCAACTCTTCTTGAGTCCTGATTTCAAAAATAAATTATAAAATTAAAAAAATCCAGGATTTTACTCTTTAATTGCCAAGTTCATAAGTGATGCATGATTCTTGGAAAAAACCAAAATTACTTATTTAAAAAAAAGTGATTTGGCTGGAATTTCTTTAAACTTTGGAGTAAAGTTTAAGGGATGTCCAAGATTAGGAAGTAAAATGGTTTGATGCATTTAGAGTGAGAGGATCAGATTGAATTGATTTTCCCGACATTTATGCGTGGCTGTTTTTGCCATTGACATAAACGACATTTTTTTGATTGAAAGCCATGAACCATATAATATGAATGATGTATGGAGGTTTCTGGTGGGGAAGGTCACATTGTAATTTCAGTTGACACCAGGTTTACCATTAACCCTTTAGTAGGCCCAGTGAAAAAAACTTAGTTATTGGCTTGTATGGAAAATGTGGAGTATAAAAGCAATTATCAGTTGTGTGTTTGAGTGTGTGCTTGTTTGTCGGTGTCAGAGAAGTTTAGTGACCTTTGTGATAAAATCATGTGTCTGAGATATTAAATTGCTCTCGCCTCAGAACACATGGATAAACAAAAAAAAGAAGTGTTTTATCACCTGCTGCCTGTTTGATGGTGATGAAGTATGATGGCCTGTGTGTGAAAACTGTTTTTCTTGATGTAAAGAGCCATGTATAAAGCCAGTTTAAAACCTTAAAATCCTTCAGTGATACATTTTAATTTTTTTTGTAAACAATCTACTCTGCATTAGATTTATGAACATAATTTATTATGAACCAAAATGCAACAAAACTTCAAATTAAACTAACAATGGTGAATGGTTTAAGAATTGTGGATGGAGAACTAAACAATTATTCTAAGTTTACCCCTGAATGATGTGTGTGTGTGTGTGTGTGTGTGTGTGTGTGTGTGTGTGTGTGTTCAGTCTTTCAAGAAGGACTTGCAGCATATCACTTGGTGCTCATGCAAGTGTGTCCACCACAACAGATGCAAGAGCTGAGTGTTCTTTTTTTTTTGTCCTCTGCACCACTTGCATGTTCCCCTTTTCACTCCTGAGCTGCTGGTGCCTGCTGGTGTCTGTGGATTTGTGTCTAGAGGGACAGCTGCAGGAGACTGAAATCTCTCCACCAGTGCAGTAATGGCACATACCTTGTGTAGATTTTCGACACTTCCCTTGCAGCGGTTGTAATCTGTGGTTTGTGACAATACATACTGCAGCTCGCTGGAGGGGTCAGGCTGCATAATAATTTCTAAAACTTTGGTACAAGTCAAGTCCTTTCTCATGTTGCTTGCTGCTCTTCTCACCATCAAATGACCAGCAGGATGGTATGCAAGGGTTTAAATCCACTTATCTTGTTTTTATTTAGTCTGCACTTCTCACCATCAAAAGGCAGCAGGTGCATAAATACACTTACTTTGATTTTGTTTACTCCATGTAGTTCTGAGAGCTGAGGTGCATATTAGATTTTCTCAGACGCATCAAGGTAAGTGCACAAAGGTCACTTTGCCTCAAATTACACTACACACACTCACACACACACATACTATAATATGCTGTTATACTCCATATAACTCCATATACAAGCCAGGAACTAAGCTTTTGTTTGCACAGGCCTATCTAAAGGGTTAATGGTGCTACCTGGTGATCAACTGTAAAAATTACAAATTTGACCTCTTCCCAACAGGGAAAACCACCAACAATCAAAAATGCATGATTAAGTGTGGTCATGGCTTTGCAATCAAAAAATGTCGGTTATAAGGAAGTCAATGGGGCAAAAACAGCCACGAACAGTAAATGAGGAGAAAAAATGTAAATCTGATCCTGCTCAAAAACTAAAAATGCATCAAAGCCAATGTTTTTCCTAATCTTGGACATGCCCAAGACTGTGATAAAAGTAAAAAAAATTCCAGTCCACAATCACTTTTTATATTGAAAATAAGTAATTTTGTGTGTTTTTTTCTCAAAATCAGTGACATCACTATAATTGGCAATTAAAGATTAAAATCCTTGATTTTTTTGGAAATTTTAGTAGTTTAGAACAGTACTTCGGTTGATTAATAGATTTATGCAATAAAAAATGAAGAAAAATATTATCCGATACGTTTTAGAGGGATCTAATTTAGTGGCTGTTTTCATCCCAGGATAACGAAAAGGTAGTGAATAAATCAAAAGGCCATCGTTAGTTTTGAAAAAATTTCAAAGCATTGTCCTAAAAAGTCAGCACAGTGTCCAAGTATCTCCATTTGCTGAAACACAAAAAAAGTTGTGGCCAAATTAACACTCAACAGCACCCCTTAGTGGACGAAAACGTCCCCAACAGCACATAAGGGTTAAAGATCCTTCAATTGTATAGCAATATCATGAGAAGTTTGACGTTTTTGTACCTCATTTTACATTTAGTAATATTTAAAAACGGTTTTGTAGTGTAGAATGTCTGTTTGTGATTATCAAGTCATTGATTTATGTATTTTATGTATTTAAATGATAAGAGGGAGCGGTTTTGTTATAGTTGTGAGCAAATCAACGTCTTGTTTTTTTGTGGAAGGTGAAGTTAGTGTACTTGTTATGATGAAGGCATTATTTGAATTACTGTAAACATCTCAAGTGTTGTGTCTCATATGCAACATGTGAAATATTATTGCTGGTGTAAGTGTTTTTTTTTTTTTTGAAATATTAAGCCATGAGCTTTAAGTTCATCTTTTGTGCAATGAAAATAAAATAAAGCCATGATACAATCTGATCCAAAACGGAAACTTCTCATCCATTTAATGTGATCTTGGTTTCTTGATTATTAAAGTGAGACTAATTATTTGTGAATTAGCCTACTTTATGCCTATGCAAGTCATTTATACTTATATTGATAATTATAATTTTTTTTTTATAAGCAACTCGATCAGACCGTATTGGGACTTTCATGAATATTCATGATGTTTCTTATTAATATGCTTTTAACTTTAAGTTTGAAATGGACCTCAGTAATGAACTTTTCATTAGTTTTGCACTTTAATTTGCTTTAAAAGATCCTTAAATTCTGAATATATCTATGAAAGTGATGAGTAAAGAATGGTGCACTTTCACATGGGAAGAATCGATCGAAACGCTTCGCTAAAGCAAGTGCATTCGTAAAAGTCTCTCATTCTTCACGGCTGGGTTTAAAGGGACTTAGGTTAACTTTTAAGGCCATCAGTTGTGTTCGTCTCTTTTCATATAATCTCACACCAGCTCTGTTCATATGCAGAGACGTGTTTATTTACGCTCGTATGTGTCTCGGAGGATAAAACACCCTTCAGGAATAGAGTCGTGTACAATATTACACTGTTTGATGACTCCTCCAACATTTCATCGACTACAGAATGATAGAAACATGCCCTGATTTCTACTAATGATGTGAATCAATAAATCACCGGAGCTGTGAATCATGTCAGGAGTCGAATAATCAAATCATTTCTTCAGTAAATCACTTTATATCATTATACGGGTACAGCAACATTAGTTTATATTCATATTTTCTGTATGACTTATTGTGAATAAATATAGAGATGTTATATACCAATATTTAATTCATTGTGTACAAAAATATTGTTAATTTCTTAATTTAACAATTTGTTCTTTATGTATAAAAAACATTCTTTGAAAGTTTAATCCTCAAAGCGTAAAGGCAATTTTTCACATTTTTATTGTTGGAAAAAATGACACATTATAACAGTATATACACTAATCTGTTGTAACGCACCCATTTATTTACTTATTATACATACAAGCATGTTATATTAATATTATATAAATAGTATGCATGTATATATATTAAGTAAAAAAAAATTTTTAAAGATCCTTCAATTGTATAGCAATATATTCACTAATCGTTAAAGTTTATTTCATTATTTATTATTGTTTACTTGTTTATTTCAAAGGACTTTAATTTTGAAGCTTTATTTTGGGGGCATTCCCGTAATGGTCACATCTCACACACACCCAACTGTGTGTGTGTGTGTGTGTGTGTGTGTGTGTGCGTGTGTGTCCCAAGTCTAAAGTTGCAGAGGAACGAGTTCAAAACTTTACGATCCTGATGCATGTACACATGTAATGATAATGCTTTGCACAGATAGCAGCATTAGAAGAAATACATGTGCACACTTCTGCCAGGAGTTTATTTATTGCCTCTTACCTGCAAACTGCAGCGAGTTAAACATTTAAACAGCGACTGTCAAACAGTTACAAGGTGAGAGAGAGAGAGAGAGAGCGAGAGTGAGAGAGAGAGAGAGAGAGAGTGTGTGAGAGAGAGAGAGAGAGAGAGTGTGTGTGTGAGAGAGAGAGAGAGAGAGTGTGGTGAGAGAGAGAGAGAGAGAGAGAGAGAGTGTGTGTGAGAGAGAGAGAGAGTGTGTGTGTGTGTGAGAGAGAGAGAGAGAGAGTGTGTGTGTGTGAGAGAGAGAGAGAGAGAGGGAGAGAGAGAGAGAGAGAGAGTGTGTGTGAGAGAGAGAGAGAGAGAGGAGAGAGAGAGAGAGACCTTTGTCACAATGTCATCATGACTGAGAACCACATATGTGTTTCATACTGTGTCAGCATACGACGCCTTAAGTTGATATTAAAACATCTCGAGTTATTCTAGCCAGAAACAATGTACAAATATAAAGAGAAAATCCACCTCCGTATGTTCATGGTGCTGCTCCTTCAGCTGTTCTCCAGGACTGCCGGTAAGTTCTCTGTGCGTGTACTGGAGTAATAACCAAGTGTTGTGTTGTTATTCTGTCTTCTCTTCCTTCCTCAGCGCAGTCCTGTGCCAGGAGCTGTGGAGAGAAGTTTAACACGTGCTCCTGTCATGTAACATGTGAATCTCTGAGGGACTGCTGTGCTGATTATAAACAGTTTTGTCTTGACATTGAACCACACTCTGGATCTTTGCTGGGAGGCACACACTTTAAAATCCTCAACGCTACATTTGAGCAGAACATTAACCTCACTTGCAGGTAAGAAAGCGCACACATCTACTGTTCACAAACACTGGAGACATTTGACGTTCATTATAGTTTATTTTAATGTCACAGCACACTGGTTTAAGAATTTGTTCAATGAAAACAGATACACTATATTTATAGGGACACCCCCTTCTTATGAACAGTTTTGACTACTTTAGTAATTTCCATGAGTACAAATCTTAATGTTTAAGCATATAATGAAATAACTTATAACTTATAAGCAAATTCCAAATGCATATGATGTTTTGGATTGACAAACATAACAAAATTAGAGTTTTCCGTAATACATATACATACATACACATAATTGCTATGTGATTAACATGAATATGTATTCTTATATATATATCGATTTTTACTTTATGCCAAAAATCATTAGGATATTAAGAAAAGATCATATTCCATGAAGATATTTTGTAAATGTTCTACCGTAAAAAAAAAATATCAAAACTGCATTTTTGATTATTAATATGCATTGCTAAGAACTTCATTTGGACAACTTTAAAGGCGATTTCTCAACAAAAAACTTTTCTTTTCTTATTTATTCAGATGTATACATCTACATTTAACAAAATTAACTGGTTTTGTGGTTCATGGTCAAATGTTATATAGAAATACACTCGTAAGAACCGAATACTAATGCACATTGTTCAGTAATCCCGTATAATTTTTTTGCCATTGAGGGAGTTTTGGCTCAAGGTTTTGCTCTTGATTTTGTTCCTCCCAAATCCTCAAGTACAAAGTCTGAGTTTACAAGGTTTATTTGGCTCAACAAGGGGCTGTGGTGACGGCTGAATGAGATAAGATGGAAATCTCTCATGTTAGGGTGAATAGTTTTGATTTCCTCAGTCGCTCTGAATACAAGTGCATGCTAAATGAATAAGTGTATCAGATATGATCAGTGCTACAGTGCTGAGCACAGTGTGTTTCACAGGTTTAACTCCGAGGTTTTGACGGAGGGCTATGTGGATGAGAGCGGAGTGGGTCACTGTATCGCTCCGCTGCTCTACGAGTCGGGCTGGATCTCTTTTGAGGTGTCCACAGATGGAGTCAACTTTGACCGATCAGGGCGGTGGCTCTCGGGTGAGCTACAGAAATCACAATGCACTGAGGGAAAGGCAATGAAAGTGTTCCTTATGTGCATGCTACTTATTCATCAATTAAAGTTATTCCAAATAATCTGATAAAATGCAAAAAGTATTGTGATATTATTTGTTAACCTTGGAGATATTTCTTTCTAGAACATTCCTTCGGTCATATTCCTAGCTAATATCAGTTATGATAGTATGGTTATTACATAGTGGCCTGATTAGATATTGTTGTCAGACCTCCTGAGTCATATGATACTACCGCAAGTTCATTGTAATATGTTAGTTTTAATGTAGAAGAGTTTCTTTTTAAGATAAGATTGATTGATGCTCTGTCTGATTAGTCCACCACAGTAAGCTGGGTGCTGTTCACAAGATCATTCTGGGAAATGCCAGACAGTGGCAGTACTACGGCACTCCCGGCGTCAGCGGGGATTTAAATATGACCTGGATCACATCTTTAATAAAGGCAGAGAGAGTCAACATCGAGCTGTGGGGTTACAATGAGACTGGTGAGTCAATACATCCATCCACTAATGTTTTGTTCATTCTGTCTGTCTGTTGTTCGGTTGTTTGTTTGTAAATCTGTCATTCTTTCTGTCGGTCCTTCTTTTTGTCTGCCTTTCGTTCTTTCTTTCTGTCTGTCAGCTGTTGTTTCTTTCTGTATGACGGTTGTTACTGTTTGTAACAAACTGTGTACTATTTATGCAATAATAGTGTTTGGTCCTATTATTTATTTTGTTCTTTCTTTCGGTTGTTTGTTTTGTCATTCTGTCTTTCAGTCGTTCTTTCTGATGTTGCTCCTTCTATTATTCTGTCTGTCGGTTTTTCTTCCTGTCAGTCGTTCTTTCTGACTTTCTTCCTGTTGCCTGTTTTAGTTTTTTTTCATTCTGTTATTCTCTCGGTCAGTCAAAGCTAACACCATTCTACAGGCAGAAACTGAAATGAGCTAAACCTGTATTAAGAACTGTTAAAAGATGGACTAATGAAGCAGAGCAAGATTTACAAGCTTGTTTTGACCTCACTGAATGGACTATTTTTGAAGCTGCTGCAAACGATCTGGACGAGCTCACAAAGACTGTTACATATTATATCAGTTTCTGTGAGAATATGTGCATTCCTACCAGGACTCATCTAACTTATAACAATGACAAACCGTGGTTCACTGCAAAACTCGGACAGCTCCATCAGGCCAAACAAGATGCTTACAAGAAGGGGTCAAGGTCTTGAACAAACAGGCCAAAAACACACTGGAATAAGGAGGTCAGAGTGGCAAAGAGGAATTATTCTGGAAAGCCAAGGAACAAATTATCTTCCAGTGATTCTCCTTCAGTGTGGAAAGGTCTGAAAAACATCACCAGTTACTAGACACCATCCCCCAACATTGTGGAGAATCAACAAGTGGCAGATGATCTGAATGAGTTCTATTGCAGATTTGAAAAAACACCATTCACACCACCTGCAACCCCCCTCTCCCCCACACCTGCACTGCAGATAAGAGAAGATGACTTGCACCAGGTCTTCAAAAAGAACAAGACAAGGAACGCACCAGGCCCAGATGGTGTGACACCAGTCTGTCTGAAATCCTGTGCTGACCAGCTGGCCCCCATCTTCACACAGATCTTCAACAGATCACTGGAACTGTGTGAAGTCCCAGTGCTTCAAACGCTCCGCCATCATCCCCATCCCAAAGAAATCCAAAATTACTGGACTTAATGATTACAGACCTGTGGCTCTAACAGCTGTGGACATGAAATAATTTGAAAGACTGGTTTTGGCTTATCTGAAAGACACCACTGGACCCCCTGCAGTGTGCTTACAGAGCAAACAGGTCTGTGGACGATGCAGTCAACATGGGACTGCACTTCATCCTGCAGCACATGGACAGACCAGGGACTTATGTGAGGATCCTGTTTGTAGACTTCAGCTCCACTTTTAACACCATCATCCCTTCAGCATCATCCCTTCAGAATAAACTGACACAGCTCTCCGTCCCCACCTCCGTCTGTCAGTGGATCACCATCTTCCTGACAGACAGGCAGCAGCTAGTGAGGCTGGGAAAATTCCCATTCAGCACCCGTACGATCAGCACTGGAGCTCCTCAGGGCTGTGTTCTCTCCCAACTGCTCTTCTCTCTCTACACAAACAACTGATCATCTAAAGACCCCTCTGTCAAACTCCTGAAATTTGCAGATGACACCACTCTGATCGGCATCATTCAGGACGTTGATGAGTCTGCTTACAGACAGGAGGTTAAGGAGCTGGCTGTCTGGTGCAGTCTTAACAACCTGGAGCTCAACACGCTCAAAACCGTGGAGAATATCATGGACGTCAGGAGAAACCCCCCTACTCTCCCCCCACTTATCATCATGAACAGCACTGTGAGTGCAGTGGATTCATTCAGATTCCTGGGAACCACCATCTCCCAGGACCTGAAGTGAGACACTCACATAGAGTCCTTCCTTCACCAGCGGAGTAAGTTCAACCGGCCACAGGAGCTGCTGATACAGTTCTACTCTGCATCATTGAATCAGTCTTCTGCACATCAATAACTGTCTGATTCAGCTCAGCTACCAAATCTGACCTCCGAAGACTAGGGAGGGTCGTCCGGACTGCGGAGCGAATCATTGGCACAACCCTCCCCAGTCTCCAAGAGCTGTACTTATCCAGAGAGAGCAAAAGAGCTGGTAAAATCACTCTGGACCCTCACATCCAGAACACCCCCTCTTTGAACTGTTACCGTCTGGTCAACGTTATAGAGCTCTGAGCACCAGAACGACCAGACACAGAAACAGTTTCTTCCCTCAGGCAATCATCTCATGAACACTTGGCATTAAACGTGGTAACACACAACACTATTATACATTACTTATTCATCACGCATACTTATCTTTCATTTCAAATTTTCACATATCAGACCTGTACAAACATAATTGTCTATATTATATATTGTTTTTGCTTTTTTTTGTACATTGCCCATTTGTATATTTGCTGTCATTCTGTTGCACTGTAGAGCTTCTGTCACTATAACAAATTCCTCGTATGTGTAAACATACCTGTCCAATAAAGCTCATTCTCATTAATTCATGCTTCCTAATAATATCTCCCAAGGGTAACATTTAGAGCATGAAAAGTAATGGTCCTAGTACTGAGCCTTGAGGTACTCCATACTGCACTTGTGATTGGTATGATACCTCTTCATTCACTGCCACAAATTGATGGCGGTCATATAAGTATGATTTGAACCATGCCTATGCTCTTCCTCTAATGTGATATAATTTTCTAGTCTATTCAAAAGAATGTCTGTCATTCGTTCTGCTCTTTTCTATCTTTCTCTCTGATGGTCAATCTGTTGTTCTGTCGGTTGGTGTTTATGTTAATCTGTCTTTCTATTTATTTGTCTATTTATCTGTCTAACAGTCTGTTTATCATTATAACTGTCTATTAAACATGCACACAGGAGATGATATATTATTTTGATAAACTAACAGGAGAGGTGTATTCTGTGAACTGGGAGGCGGAGTGGAAGTATCTGTACACTGTGGGCAGAGATGTACCCAACAGTGGCGTTTTCAGTTTCACCCCACAGATCGCAGAAAAACCATACTCCCTTTGGGAC
Organism: Schizopygopsis pylzovi; assembly: GCA_027422435.1. NCBI lineage: Eukaryota > Metazoa > Chordata > Actinopteri > Cypriniformes > Cyprinidae > Schizopygopsis > Schizopygopsis pylzovi. Next base: position 47,111,803 of record CM049820.1, read on the forward strand.
CTGGGGAGCATACGGGTCAGCCCCAGCACTAAACCAGACGGAGCCCTGTAAGAAATTTTAGTAGTTAACTTTAGACATGCAGAGTTTTGGGAAGGTTACTTTGGAAATGGATTAGGTCACAGATTATAAGTTACCCTATTTAAAATGTAATAAGTAATGCATCTATTGCAATTACTTCATTAAAGTAATGTAACTGATTACATTTGATTACTTCTCAATTACTTTCCTGAATTTCTAATGAATGTTTTCAACTGTTAATAATTTTGAAACATTTAGGCTAAACCAGGCCGGGTTAACCTTACAGAAGGCTTAAAACATTTTCATCACATGAATTAAGATCATAGAACATTTCATTTTAAAGCACAGCAACCACTAAATCAGACTTTAGAACCTCTTTTTACTTTACGATCATTCTGAGGATAAATACAGATTTGAAATCATAAAATCTGGTTTAATAGCTATGATACTGTTTTTGAAATAAAATCTTTGCACAACTATGACAGGAAAAACTGGCATCAGTGTCTTAAAAAATCTTTAAAAATAAAGCATATACATAAATCCAAATAGGTAAAACTAAAACAGTTATCAAACAAACGTCCTATTCTGTGTCCTAAACTCCTGAAACATTGGTGTCTCATATTTTAGAGCAGTCAATGCAATTTGGGAAAGAAATCAATCAAATCTGGATGTTTGTAATCGTTAACATTTTTAATAAGTAACTGTAATTTAATTCAACTTTTTTTTCTCAGTAACTGTAACAGATTACAGTTACATTTATTGGTAACACTTTATTTTAAGGTGTCCTTGTTACATGTTACATCTACTTACTATTATAATAACAGCAAGTTATGTATAATTATATGCAAGTAACCCTAAGCCAAACACTAATATTAACCCTAACCATATAGTAAGTACATGTAGTTAATTAATATTACTCCATACTTAAATGTATAATTACTCTGTTAGAAGGACACCTTAAAATAAAGTGTAACCCATTTATTTTGTAATTAAATTATGTAATTTTGTTACATGTAACTAATTACTCCCCAACAGTATTAGTATTTGTTTTGATTCATTTTTTTTATTAAATGGTGTAAAAAAAAAAAAAAAAAAAAAAGCAATCCCGCACACTATCAGTACTTGCTAAATATTGCAGTTTATTCTCACAAGCACAAGCAACATTTTCGGTCCATGGATTGCTTTTTTAATATTTTTGATTCAACAGTGTTGTTGGACTATTCTTCCTACGCTCCTATAGTTTTTCAGGTGTGCTGAGTTAATGTTGAATAATTAAATGGTGTAAAATATTATGGTTCCAGTATCCAAAAGTTTGAACAAAGACATATTTTTTTTGTGTGCAGGAATGTTAACGCCCTGTGGAGTGGAGCGCATGCGATCGCCTGGCATCTTGAGGAGGTCTTCAGGAAGGACTCTGCAGGCTGGGCTCTGGAGAAATGCATCATTTGGGATAAAGAAGAGAAAGCAATGCCCAACTTTCTGACTGAGATCATCGACTGCCCCTGCACACTGGCCCAGGCCCGTGCTGACACCGGAAGATTTCATGTAGGTGTAGAGCAATATATTAATCTGACATTGTTTTAGACACCACAGTGTGCAACACTAGCAACATCATCATTATTGGAGAATTCCACCAATTTATGTTTGTAATCATTGATGCATTGGTAGCACAGCTTTAATTAAATGTAATATAGCTGTTTATATTCAAGTTGTGTTTATTTTCAGACCGATTATGGCTGTGATATCGACGCAGGTAGTTCCTGTGTTTACCATCCAGGTGCAGTTCACTGTGTCAGAGCCATTCAGGGCAGGTAATATGTCAAGTCACCTTTACTTCTATAGACACAGCTTCTCTATAACACCGATTGTGTCAAAGCAGCTTAGTGATAGACATGAAAATAGCAGAATCAAGTATGAAACCTTAACTATAGAGACTTACTATATAGATACAGCAAATTCTGCTGAATGAGAACAATAGCTTGAGTCAGTTCAGAATACATGATAAATCAAACTTAACTGTGATCACAATTTCTGCTGATATTTGCCCACTGGTTATTTACCTTGAAACAAGCCTTTCGCTTAAATCCATGCATTTTCTGCCCAATGGTTTACTTAATTTACCTGCCAAAACATTATGGAAAAGGCGCTGATGATATGAAAACACTGGAAAACTTGGAGATTAGCCATCTCTGTCGAAATATTCGGCTCAAATATGTCTTCTCAAATGTATATTTTTGTCTTTCAAATGGTTGTTTGCATTATATATTGACAGCTATGATTGATTTAATCTTTGTGTGTGTGTGTGTGTGTGTGTGTGTGTGTGTGTGTGTGTGTGTGTGTGTGTGTGTGTGTGTGTGTGTAAAGAAAATGCAGATCGTCAGTACACATTTTGTGACGTACTTACCCAATATATTGATCCATCTCTAATTTTATTATTATTTTATGTTGATATCAATGCATGTGTGTAAATTAGACAATAATAGAATCACAAAGTAGACTGTGTTCAAAACTTTTTTATAACTCATTCCCATTCATGTAAATGCATTTAATCATGTGCGTCATATTTGGTCTGCTGATGTATTTTCTCTTGCAGTCCCGAGTATGGCGCGGGTCAGCAGTGTTGTTATGACAGCACTGGAGCTCAGATGCTCACGGGGGACTCTATCGGGGGCAGCACCCCGGATCGAGGCCACGACTGGGGCTCACCGCCATACAAGAAACCACCCAGAGTTCCAGGATGTTCTCACTGGAAGTATGATGTCATCAGCTTCTACTACTGCTGCCTGTGGTCAGACAACTGTGAATACTACTTCAGTCAGCGTCCGTCCAGCGACTGCAGAACATATCGCCCTCCTACAGCCGGTAAAGAAAATATCCCTAATACATTTATAGTGTAATGCTTTTTATTTGATTTGATATTTTACTAATCCCTTCTTAGCTGCTGTGCTTGGTGACCCCCACTTTATGACGTTCGATGGTGTGGCTTTCACCTTCAATGGGAAAGGAGAGTACATTCTGGTTCACTCCTCAGACTATGAGCTGTCTGTGCAAGGCAGGACTGAACCAATGACATTTGAGAACGGTGAGTTTGCTGTAGTAAGGATGGATTGAATCAGACCCGGGCTAAGAGAACGGTTCTTCCAGGCACTGTTGTTAAGGCGTCACGACTCGGTTCGGTGGCCATGAGGGAGAAAGACTCTGATGTCATCGAGGTGCGTCTCGGAGAACAAGTAGATGAGCTGCAGGTCTTAATGAACCAACAGGTGCTTTCCTTCTCGGAGCAAAAATGGATCGACCTTACGGGTAAGACCAGTTTATTTATCCTCTCAAAGTCAGCTTTACTTAAGCACAGTTTAGCAGAAGTACAGAAATAAATCAATCAGCATATTAGAATGCTTTCTGAAGGATCACGTGACACAAAAACTAGACCAATATCTGCTGAAAATTCAGATTTGCTATCGCAGTAATAAATTGTGCTTAAAAATATATTATAATATACATAACAGTTATTTTAAATTTTTATAATATTTTTACAACATTACTGTTTTTAGTGCATTTTTTTTATCTAATGTAGTCTTTTTTATAAAAGAGATATATATATGTTAAAAAGTTGTATAACATTTGTATAAATATTAACAAATATTAACTTTTGAACAGTAGTGTATTCTTGTAAAATGCATACATATTAGGCAAATAATTGAGTTTTAATTAGTCTTAACAGTTATCAGTAAAACTTAAATATTTGTATCTTTAAATTATTTATTTATGGTATGTTCTTTTTTTCTCTCTCTTTTTTCAGAGAGAATAGTGAGTTTATTACAAACAATATTTGCAAAACAAATGCATGTATTAATATATTGACATCATTGATCATTGACATAAATGTAATCAATATTTTCTGTTAATACCGTTTAATGTTAACATTATTTCGGCAGGTGTACGAGACGGAAAATCTCGATCTGTAATGCTCGGCAGAATGATTTCTGTTGCTTGTTCTTGTTCCAGGTGTTTTTGTTTTTTCCCCTAAAGCCACTAATGTGACGGTGATGTTTCCGTCGGGGACGGGGGTAGAGGTCAGGGCAGGTCAAGGGGTCATGACCCTTACTGTTTTACTGCCACGTGACTTACAGAACCACACGCTAGGGCTGCTCGGCACAATGAACGACGACCCTGAAGACGATCTGACCTCTCGTGATGGAGAGATCATCCCGGTCAACAGCAGCGCTCAGGACATATTCAGCTATTGTGCTGGCTGTGAGTAACTGCAGCACTTTTACATTACTTCACTGCCAGTTCAGTCAGTGCGTTAAATACAATTACAATTATACTGCTTGTCATCTGACAGCGTTTACTTTATGAACATCATCTGATAAATGCACTCTGTTTAAGAAAGGCTCCATCTGTTGTAAATCTACAGTTTGCTAATTCAAAGCCGTTTCATATTTATTATGAGACTATTCCATGTAGCTTTAATAAAATCACAGATTTAGTCTGTCACGTGCAGTGTCGGGGGGGTAACGCATTACAAGTAACGCGAGTTATGTAATAATAATACTTTTTTCAAGTAACCAGTAAAGTAACGCATTATTTTTTTAATTTACTAGAAAATATCTGAGTTACTTTTTTCTCCATTTATTGACTGAGTGCGCCGTGTGAACATGATCTTACTGTAGATCTAATCTAGACTAAATATGAATGTGTATTAATTCATCCCACTCGCAAAAAACAGATTCAGTATTCATCAAAATGAATTAAAACAGTGAAATGCAAACTCAGAATATGACACAAACCTGCAATAATTAAATATGTTAAACAACACAAATATATCTAATCTCATTTTATTAACCGATGTGTTTGCTGCTGATCTTTGATGATCAGTTCAATCATACTAATAAGCACAAATGACGTTACATTAACAATTGTGCTTCGTTGTGTTTAATTGCTGAAGAGTGTTGATCTTCTCCTGTGTTCTTCTGTACAGACGTGATTTACTCGTCCTTCAGTCTGAGGTTTATTCATTACACTTTTTGCTGTGAAAGACTTTTATATTTGCTATAAATATAACTTCTTGTATTAAAAACAAACAATCAAGCCCTGCTCATATTTAAAAAGTAACGCAAAAGTAACGTAACGCATTACTTTCCATAAAAAGTAACTAAGTGACGTAATTAGTTACATTTCTAGGGAGTAACGCAATATTGTAACGCATTACTTTTAAAAGTAACTTTCCCCGACGCTGGTCACGTAAATACTGTAAATGTAGATGTCCCTTTTTTCAGTGTGCTATTGTTGTTGTATATTTATTTAGTTGCAATGAAAAAATCCCAATTGCTGTCAACAATTTTTGTCTATGAATAAAATCTTGTTATAAAAATCAGATCTTAAATGTATCTCCTGCAGCTGAGTGTCATTGAAGTTTTATAGTGGTTACAGTATTAGATTGAATCACACAAGAACCGCTGAAAATAAGCAGAGTACAAGCGGAAGCATATACAAGTGCTCTGTTTTTGAGAGCAGGCATTCATTTAATACTGTTTTAAAAACACGAGGAAACATTTGTATAATTTCAACCAATAGTTGAAATCTTTTGTCTCCTCGTTATTTCACAAAATGCCATGTTTTTCTTCTCTAGGGGCCGTTACGAATGAGACTTCACTCTTTACTTACGACTCAACCTACCTCCTGAATGAATATTACTATGCCCCAAAGCACGATCCGTCTTTCATCCCAAACTTCTCCGTGACTGAAGACCCAGCAGACCCCCTGCTGGAGCCGGCGCTGAACCTCTGTGCCGGAGAAGGGGCTTCGTTCTGTAAATACGACACGCTAAGCATGCGCAGTCTGGAACAAGGCAATGCCACACTGCTGGCCTACCGGAGCCATGCGTCCACCAAGAAATCTCTGGAGCCCGGTGAGTGGAGCTTGTGAAAAACTTCATATATTGTATTTTTTATTTTTTGCATAAATGGTAATTACAGTATTTTCTTTCCCAGACTTCTATGTGTGTTATTTAGGCTCCATCTCACAAAAACACATTTTATAATCCGTGTATTTCTGGCCCTAAAATCTAATTGGATGAGCCACGTTCAAAGTAGTTTTTTGTATAACCGGCTATATATGTACTCATCAGATGAATTATGTATTCATGCATCAATTATTTCTACATCAAATGGCACCACACACCACCTACATCTGATGAAGTCAAGCTGAGTCAATGAAACAACTAATGAAGCACATTCTATACTAATAATAAGCTGATAATTTTGGCTAATATTGCATTACATTTTCTTGCATTAAGCTTAAAAAACACATGATAAAATTACTGCAACAACAGCCTTTTTGACTAATGCTTAAATTGACAACAAACATGTTGTGGTATTTAATTTGTATTTAAAATATAAAAATAATAGATTTTAAAATGTTATATTAAAAAAATATATATTTTTATTTTCTAAATAGGTGCATACTGTGGTCACCTGAAGCTTGTATTTGTGCTTTTAAGATTTTTAAAACATGCTCATATAAGTCTTATCAAATGTTATGCATTTATAACTGGTTATGAGGATAAAGACCAATGCCAGCATTACATAGTGACGTCAAAACAACCTTCAGCTGTTTACTGAAATTAAACAGCACCGTATGTAGATTAAATACCAGCGGCACACTAATAAAACCGTGATCTTTGCCCATAACTCGGTTATAAAGCATTGAACACTTGACCGTTATCTGTATAATATCTCAGTTATAAAGCATTGAACACTTGACCGTTATCTGTATAATATCTCAGTTATAAAGCATTGAACACTTGACCGTTATCTGTATAATATCTCAGTTATAGAGCATTGAACACTTGACTGTTATCTGTATAATATCTCAGTTATAGAGCATTGAACACTTGACTGTTATCTGTATAATATCTCAGTTATAGAGCATTGAACACTTGACTGTTCTCTGTATAATATCTCAGTTATAGAGCATTGAACACTTGACTGTTATCTGTATAATATCTCAGTTATAGAGCATTGAACACTTGACTGTTCTCTGTATAATATCTCAGTTATAAAGCATTGAACACTTGACTGTTATCTGTATAATATCTCAGTTATAAAGCATTGAACACTTGACTGTTATCTGTATAATATCTCAGTTATAGAGCATTGAACACTTGACTGTTATCTGTATAATATCTCTATATAGTTTTGTCACGGCTGTGATTTTGTGCTCTCAGTGCAATCCTGTGGTTGGTTGTCACCACCTAACCACGGTCAGAAGGAAGGAACCTTGTACCTGGAACGGGCAACGGTCAGATTCTCGTGTCACAGTGGATACAGTCTCCACGGGTCTAAAGAACGCACATGTCAAGCAGACGGCGCGTGGTCTGGAGAAGATACACACTGTGTGGCTGGTAGGTAAAAGTGAAAAACTAAATCCTGTGACGAATGACTCTCTAACCACTAGATGACAGTGTTCCCCTTTTTAAAGATCATATCCTCTTGAGATACTAAAAGACTTTAGTAGGTGATAATAACTTTCTGCAAACTCAAGGTCACTTTACAACATCAGAACAGATCAACATGAAATCCATGGCATGAATCAGATCATACAGTCAGAGATCAGAGAAACAAGCAAGAAAAAGATGTTTTAATGTAGGTTTGTGAAGAAATATCACAAACGTGTTTGGAAATATAATTCCAGAGACACAAAACACTAGGTGACTCTTCTTCGTTTGTTTCTTTACTTTTTCCTTCATATTCCATTATGAATAGATGATCTTACATAATATATACATCGAATAATTGCTGTTTCTATCATTTAAACGTTTTTTGGGGGGCTTTCAAGACTGCATTTATTTGTTTAGAAATAAGATAACCTTTAAAATAACTGTTTTACATTTTTTTTATATATATTTTATTCCTTTGAATTTTCAGCATCATTACTCCAGTCTTCAGTGTCACATGATCCTTCAGAAATCATTCTAATATGCTGATTAGCTGCTCAAGAAAATATTTCTTAGTATCATCATCAGATATTTTTTGGAAACATTTCTTTCTGGTTTATTTGAGCAGAAAGCTCAACAGAAGCACAGGGCCTGAGTGTCGCTCCACAGGTGTCTAAAGAGACTCGTCTGGTCAAACCATCGATCCGATCCGTCGGTCATACAGACACACCTGGATGTACTTCTCTTGTTAACTCTTGACCCCTCGGTCTCATCAGAGCGGAGCGATGTACTTCCTCTCGATCTGTTACGAATCTGATCTGGACTCTCTCCATCAAACACATGAAGCGTGTATCTGCTCCACAGCTGCAGAGCATTCCTCCCCCGCTGGCCTTTCTGGGGTTCGCTGTGTAACCCGAGAGCCAAAACAAAGCAACGACCCGCTTCACAAAACACACCGGGCCTGCGAGCCATCATCTCGCGCTGAATTTACTGAATGCACGCTATTGCGAGCATGTTGTGTAATTCATATTGGGGGAAACGAATGAATAAATGCGGTAGTGTTCAGAATGCTTTGTAGCTTGTCGTCTGTCAAACGTGATATTGATCAGTATTTGCTGGTAGTAGAAGAACATTGCCTACAGAGCACTTTCTAAATCAATAAAGCATCCGTTATCTGCTTTATTGATTAATGATTGTGGAGTTTATTATCCAACTTGATAATCACAGTGGTGAAACGTTCAGATAAAGGATTTTCATTGAACTCACGGGTTTGTGTAGGCACTCTTTTATTACCATCATTCACAACTCAGTATTTATCATCAGGAAAGTGTAGGAGAGTGTGTTTGCTCACACCGCTGCGGTCAGATTACACTCTTAAACATAAAGGTGCTTCATTACATTTACATTTACATTTAGTCATTTAGCAGACGCTTTTATCCAAAGCGACTTACAATTGGGGAATACATAAAGCGATTAATCTTGAAGAGGCAAACATACAGAGGAAGTGCCCATAACACCAAGTCTCAGGCATTGTTCAAATAAGTACAAGCTAGCAAGGGAAGGAGAGAAAGATAAAGAGAAAGATGAAGATTTTGAAAAAGTGAAAGTTCAATTTTTTTTTTTTTTTTTTTTTTTTTTTTTTTTTTATGTAGTCAAGTAGAGTTGAAAGAGATGAGTTTTCAGTTGTTGCTTGAAATTTGACAGGGATCCAGCGTTCAGGATGGGGGGGGGGGGAGATCATTTCACCAGCCAGGAACGGTGAACGAGAATGTTCTGGAGAGTGATTTTGAGCCTCTCTGTGATGATATCACGAGGCGTCGCTCACTAGCTGATCTCAGACTTCTGGAGGGGATGTAGATTCGTAATAGTGAGTGGAAGTAGGAGGGGCTTCTGGAGGGATGTAGATTTGTAATAGTGAGTGGAAGTAGGAGGGGCTTCTGGAGGGATGTAGATTTGTAATAGTGAGTGGAAGTAGGAGGGGCTTCTGGAGGGGATGTAAATTCGTAATAGTGAGTGGAAGTAGGCGGGGCTTCTGGAGGAGATGTAAATTCGTAATAGTGAGTGGAAGTAGGCGGGGCTTCTGGAGGGATGTAGATTCGTAATAGTGAGTGGAAGTAGGCGGGGCTTCTGGAAGGGATGTAGATTCGTAATAGTGAGTGGAAGTAGGCGGGGCTTCTGGAGGGGATGTAGATTCGTAATAGTGAGTGGAAGTAGGCGGGGCTTCTGGAGGGATGTAGATTCGTAATAGTGAGTGGAAGTAGGCGGGGCTTCTGGAAGGGATGTAGATTCGTAATAGTGAGTGGAAGTAGGAGGGGCTTCTGGAGGGATGTAGATTTGTAATAGTGAGTGGAAGTAGGAGGGGCTTCTGGAGGGATGTAGATTTGTAATAGTGAGTGGAAGTAGGAGGGGCTTCTGGAGGGGATGTAAATTCGTAATAGTGAGTGGAAGTAGGCGGGGCTTCTGGAGGAGATGTAAATTCGTAATAGTGAGTGGAAGTAGGCGGGGCTTCTGGAGGGATGTAGATTCGTAATAGTGAGTGGAAGTAGGCGGGGCTTCTGGAAGGGATGTAGATTCGTAATAGTGAGTGGAAGTAGGCGGGGCTTCTGGAGGGGATGTAGATTCGTAATAGTGAGTGGAAGTAGGCGGGGCTTCTGGAGGGATGTAGATTCGTAATAGTGAGTGGAAGTAGGCGGGGCTTCTGGAAGGGATGTAGATTCGTAATAGTGAGTGGAAGTAGGAGGGGCTTCTGGAGGGGATGTAAATTCGTAATAGTGAGTGGAAGTAGGCGGGGCTTCTGGAGGGGATGTAGATTCGTAATAGTGAGTGGAAGTAGGCGGGGCTTCTGGAGGGGATGTAAATTCGTAATAGTGAGTGGAAGTAGGCGGGGCTTCTGGAGGGGATGTAGATTCGTAATAGTGAGTGGAAGTAGGCGGGGCTTCTGGAGGGGATGTAAATTCGTAATAGTGAGTGGAAGTAGGCGGGGCTTCTGGAGGGGATGTAAATTCGTAATAGTGAGTTGAAGTAGGCAGGGCTTCTGGAGGGGATGTAGATTCGTAATAGTGAGTGGAAGTAGGCGGGGCTTCTGGAGGGGATGTAAATTCGTAATAGTGAGTGGAAGTAGGAGGGTGCTGAGCCTGTGGTTGTTCTATATGCAAGCATCAGTGTCTTGAACTGGATGCGAGCTGCAACTGGTAGCCAGTGCAGGGAGACAGAGAGAGGTGTAACACGGGCTCTTTTGGGCTCGTTGAAGACCAGTCGTGCCGCTGCATTCTGAATCATTTGTAGAGGTTTGATTGTGTTTGATGGAAGTCCAGCTAGAAGAGCATTGCAGTAGTCCAGTCTAGAAATGACAAGGGCCTGGACAAGAAGTTGTGCAGCATGCTCTGTCAGTTCATGATGCCAGAAGAACCTTTTTTGTCTAAATGCTTTCATAAAGAATCTTTAACATCTGAAGAATCTTTGTGTTTCACAAAAGGTTATTTGTGGCGAATGAAGGTTCTTCAGATTATAAAAAAGTAAGAAAGAGATGTTCTTTGATGGAATGGTTCTTCTACGCAGGGGCGTCATGTACTCATCATTTTTGAGGGGGCACGAGTGTGGGGGGGGGGGGTCATCATGTGACACACAGCAGCCTCAATAGCTCTTATGTTTTATTTTAGTTTTTTTTGTCCTTTTTATTCGAAACATTCCCAAACGCATGAACTATATCATGAAAAATCTCGATTCTCCTTTATAGATTATGTTGATATATAGTGGGCGATGGTCAAAGGAACCTAATAATGCAATCTATTAACTATCTGTTTACTAAAGTAACAGATATGGGCTTCATGCCATAACATAGTTTTAATACGACTGGCTTTATATGTAATGTGAATTTAACATTGAAAATTAATATGAATAAAACAAAATAAGTTAGGCTAGGCTACTTATCAAAACACTTTCATTGTACAGAAAGAGAGCAAAGAACATTTTCACTGACAGTCTAGAGTTTGATTGTATCAAATATAGAAAATATTATTCGGCAATTTTCTTTCAAAAACCTCTTGTCTCAAAAATCTGAGGGGGCAGGTGCACCTCACTTTCAAGGGGCATGATGCCTCTGCTTCTACGGCATCGCTTGAAGAATGTTTTTAGCAGCTTTATTTTGAAGCGTGCACGTGTTCAGGGGTTTATCAAACGTTTGGCACAAACACTGATTTTGTAGCAGGTTAATTTGTCTTTTTGTTTCACTTTCCCTTCCTGTTTCTCTCTACTTATTCTCCTCTTTTCTTTACCTTTGTATCCTCTTTACATGTCTTCCATCCCTCTTTCTCTCTCTCTCTCTCTCTCTCTTATGGAGGTTTTGGATTAGATAAACATCTTTTCCTACTAAACCCATTAAAAATGGACTTGTCTGTTTTTCCACCTTTTTATAAGAGTCTTTTTAAAGTTTGGGGTCTGTTTCGTATTCAGAAATCTGAAAGTCCATACTCACTTCACTGGCTTTTAGAGGAACCATTAGTTCTTGGAGCCCGTCTTGATGCAACGGATGATAACAGTTTTTTTAATTGGGGTTCTAAGCTTAAAGAATCAAAGGTGATTATTTTAAGACAATTGTTGGATTTAGCTGGAGAGAATTTGGATAATGCAGAAATGGTGGCTAGTTTTCTAGGCACCAGATCGATTCGACTGGTCTCTCTTTTCTTAATGAATTTGAAATCTATCTTTACAGCAGAGGAGAGCCTAATGATAAAAGAATATTTTTCTGGAGCATCTGTGCCTGATGAAAAAGATTTCTTCCCTTGTCTAATGCTTTCACCAAAGTTAGATGGATTTAAAGGTTCTCTGTTAAAAATGTGGGACTTGAAGTGGTTGGATTTATTATCTACCAAAGGAAATGTATTGTATAGAGGTTGTGTGATAGCTTTTAACAAGAATCAACTTGCTATGAAATCAGACACACCATGGAGATCTTTCTTTGGTTTAAAGGATAATGTAAAACCAGAATGGAGAGTTATTTATAAACCGCCATTATCAAAAAAAGTTGGTGACTTGCAATGGAGAATACTTCATGGGATTTTAGCTGTTAATTCTTTTGTCTCTAAATTGAATGTGGAAGTAAAGGATGATTGTCCCTTTTGTTTTCAAAGAGAAACTATTTTTCATGTATTTATACAATGTTCTAGATTAACACCTTTCTTTGATTTTGTAAAAGGAGTTTTTTGTGGTTTTAATGAATCTTTTTCTGAAGAGTTGTTTATTTTGGGTTTTAAATACAGTCAAAGGAGGAAATATATCTGTCAGTTACTGAATTTCATAATTGGTCAGGCAAAAATGGCAGTATATGTAAGTAGAAAGAATAAAATTGATCAAAAACCTTGTCAAAACATTACAGAGATATTTGTAACATTGGTTAAATCTAGAGTATTAATTGATTATAAATTTTACAAAGATATGAATGATTTATTGTCATTTGAGAAGATTTGGTGTTGTAATGGAGCTCTTTGTACAATTTTTGAAAATGATTTAATTTTTGCCTTGTAAAAATTTGGGTGTTTATTTGTATACTTGTATAAATGTTTGATGTGGTAAATTGTTTGCAAAGATAATTGTTAAATAAAGTTATATTTCAAATTCTCTCTCTCTCTCTCTCTCTCTCTCTCTCTCTCTCTCTCTCTCTCCTCTCTCTCTCTCTCCTCTCTCTCTCTCTCTCTCTCTCTCTCTCTCTCTCTCTCTCTCTCTCTCTCCCTCTCTCTCTCTCTCTCTCTCTCATCTCTCTCTCTCTCTCTCTCTCTCTCTCACTCTCTCTCTCTCTCTCTCTCTCTGTCTCTCTCTCTCTCTCTCCTCTCTCTCTCTCTCTCTCTCTCTCTCTCTCTCTCTCTCTCTCTCTCTCTCTCTCTCTCTCTCTCTCTCTCTCATCTCTCTCTCTCTCTCTCTCTCTCTCTCTCTCTCTCTCTCTCCTCTCTCTCTCTCCTCTCTCTCTCTCTCTCTCTCTCTCTCTCTCTCTCTCTCTCTCTCTCTCTCTCTCTCTCTCTCTCTCTCTCTCTCCCTCTCTCCCTCTCTCTCTCTCTCTCTCCCCTCTCTCTCTCTCTCTCTCATCTCTCTCTCTCTCTCTCTCTCACTCTCTCTCTCTCTCTGTCTCTCTCTCTCTCTCTCTCTCTCTCTCTCTCTCTCTCTCTCTCTCTCTACCTGTCTGTATCAGTTCATTCTCACCTCGATCTCTCTCTTTTTTACTTGTCATTCACTCCTTGTCTCGCTCTCCCTCAACTTTCTCTCTCCTTACCTCTCTTTCTTTAACTGTCTTTCTTTTCCTGTTTTTATCCTTGTATCAATCTCTTCTTAAATCTCTCCCTATTATCACTACCATTTTCTGTCTTAACATGTCTTCGTCTTCTCTTTACCTGTTTCTCTCTTCTGTGTTTTCTCTTCTTTACATCCCTCTTTATTTGTCTTTTCCCGCCTGTCTTTCTTTTTAAACAGACTCTTTTCTCTTCACTCTGCCTGTTTCTCTCTCCCTACATTATTAATTCATTATTACCCCGTCTCTCTCTTTTTATGTATTCTATCTTTTCTCCACCTCTTTCTGCCTACCGTTTTTCTGTGCTCTCAGTCTTTCTCTTTGCCTCTCTCTCTTTTCTTTACCTTTATCTTCTCATTGCATGTCTAACATTCATCTTTACCCCTCTCGTTCTCTCTATTCCTGCCTGTCTTTCTCTCCTTTGTCTCGTTTCTCTTCACCCGTCTTTCTGACTCCGTCGTTCTCTCCTTCCTTTATACCAATTCTTTCACTTTTATATGTACATTTCATACTTGCACTGACCTTTGTCTTCTCTGCCTACCTGTCTCTCTCTTCTTTAACTGTCTTTCTCTTCCTACGTTTTTCTCCTTTATATCTATCTCTCTCTCTCCCTCATGTCTCTCTTTCATCTTCGCCTGTCTCTCTCTGACATTTTTCTGTCCTCTTAACAGATCTGTCATGTCTGATCTTTACCCGTCTGTCTTCCTTGCTCGTCTTTAATCACTCTTACCTCTCTCATTCTCTCTATTCCTGTCTCTCTCTCCTCTTTAACTCTCTTTTCTCTTCACCTGTCTCTCTACTTGTCTCTCTGTGTTTAATTGTCTTCTCCTCTTCTTTACCTGCCTTGCTCGCTTTTAACTGTTTCTTTCTGTCTACATGCTTCTGTTTATTTTCTCTCTCCTCCTCCGGCATCTAAGAAAAATAATATAATACTTTTTTATTTTACATTACAGTAAAATTGCACGTTTGTATTTTAAAATGTAAAGCTGTCAAGGTTTTATGTTAGCGGAAGCGTGCAGGGAGTTGTTGACAGCAGCTGGTTTATTATAAGCGCATCTCATTACAACTTTGGAAAGATAGTTTGCACATGTTGGGTTCCTAAATGCATGTTATAAGCACCCTAAACTCAGATGTAGAGATGCAGTTCACGTGGAGCAGCATTTACTGCAAACTGAGCCGCTCTGAGACACTAGAAACACTGGATCATGCTGCGTGCATGTAAATGAACACTTCACTGTGAAACATGCTGGACATCTCACAGCTTTTCTGATTTGATAATCACACTAAGCCATATTTTAATGTTGGTGATTTAATCAGTGAGATTCACCTTTGACAGGATTTCCCCTCTCTTCTCTAAATATGAATATGTATTATCAGCTACTAACATCCACAGTGCTGTTCACGGGAAAGACATGGGACCAGTTCGGTGGGTTTCATTTGCAAAAGTAATTTTTCAGCTGTCATAAAGGATTCGCACAGATCCGCTCTAGTTAGCATGAAAGCACAACCTACAGATACCCCCCTCCATACATGTACATCTTTTCATTCTCATGGCCATATCTGTTGCTCTTGAGCTTGTCTGTAGTCATTATCTTTGATCTGAAGTTTGGCCTTCTAGACTGGCGCTCTTAAGAGCTGACATGTGTCGTAGTGAGCGAGGGGCTCAGGGCTCTTGAATTGATAGTTGCACTAAACCTCTGTTTACTCCCGTGTTGCAAGACAATGTGGGGTCTCAGCGATCTTATCTGTTCCTCTACTTTCCCTCTCTCGCTCTCTCCTTCTCTTTCTTTTGTTTTGGCTACTGGCTGATAAAGGTTGACATTCTAGCCCACAGCGGCGCTGGGATCAAAGAGCTGCCCGGGCCTGTAATTGACTTCTCATTAAGTGCTCTGAACCCGCAGCAAATAGCCCTCGACGCTTAGTTATTTGCATGCATTCCAGCTCCGCTCATATTCAGAGGAGCAAAAAGCAGCAAGGTGAGGGTGAAATGAAGTGAAAAGTGCAGGTTAACAAAAGGACAATCATGTGACACGTGCAGGGCTGCAACCAACAATTATTAAAAAAATCTGTCAATTATTTCCACAATTAATCATCATTTCAAACATCTCCCAAAGAATGTGTGCAGAATTTAACAAGTTAAATTTAACAAGTTAATGAAATGAAAGAAAATCATTTTTTTGCAGATGTAATCAAAAATCGCTCTTGTTCCGGATTAGATGGATATAATGTTAATAATGTAATTATTCAGTTCTGGAATTTGATTTAATTGTTTTCCACAGTAATCTTTTTAAAAGGGTTTCTATTTTTGCTAATTGTCAGTATTTATGAGAAGAGTTCACCTGTCCAGTGCTCTTTTAGCTATTTTTCTAAAAGTACACAAAATATGTTATGAAAATATCCACTGTATATATACATTTAAAATGTAATGTAATTCAATATTTTTTATGTAATGTAATTTCTTATTTTTTTATATATATATATATATATATACATACAACTAGACATGTGTTTTAAAACCTGTACAAACACGTTTTAACAACAAGAAAATATTATTAATATATTTTTTTAAATGGGAATGCATTGTTCCTGTTGAAGAACCCCGCTAGTTTGTAATTGAATTTAAGGTTGATTATTGTCTATTTGATTACCAATGTTATTGAATTGACGCTGCAGCCCTGGTGTGGAGAGTTAACAGCACTGTTGTGTTGGGTCTGACCTCATGAAGCCCATCTGGACTCTGTGTTTGTGTAAGTGTGCGTCACTGCTCTGCAGATGCCCTGAGTCTCTACATATGGCACTGATGCTGTACCGCACTGGTTATAACTCTCTCTCCGTAAAGAGCCACACGATGGGAAAAAGGAGGCTACAGGGAAGCAAAGAAGTCGATTAGGAAGAGCAGTAGACGTGACAAGAAATCATCTCTCCAAATTCCAAGAACAGCACAGAGAGAGATATTTATGCATAGAGGACACTCACATATGAGTGCATATCCCAATGAGACAGTCTCAGGTCCGGGCGGACGCAGTACGGCATGACACAGCCGCCAGTGAAAACGCATTGTGACAGATTGAACTCTGCTGCAGAGAGAGTAGGAATATGATGCAGAACAGAAGTGACAGCGTGAGTTTAGCCTCTAACTTGCTCTTTTTCTTGTTCCCAAGGCAACGTGTCATCCGCATCGGGCCAGGTCACCTGCAGCCCTCGACTGCATTTGAGGAGCTAGAAAAACATGTGCAAAAGCAATGAGGGCTGCACTGTTGACATCCCTTGTCGACTCATTCCAGTGCAGTGAAGACAGTGCGTTTAACATTATGAAGTGATGCCAGAACGAGCTGTGCATTTGAAATGCTGAGTATTATTAGTACGTTTGGGATCGGTAGGATATTTTTATTGTATTTGAAAAAAATTATCTTATGCTCACCGAGTCTGGATTTGGTAGATTAAAAGTACAGTAAAAACAGTGTTACTTTGAAATATTATTGTGATTGTAAATATATAATCATTTTCTGTTTTAATAGTTTGAAATATAATGTATTCCTGTGATAGCAAATCTGAATGTTCTGCTTTAGTTTTTCATAAAAAAAAAAAATTGTGAAATCTATAATGGGTTGTTATAGTTAACTTAAACTAAAACCATAAAAAATATATATTTTTAAAATAAATTACAAATTAAATATAAACTTTATAAACAAAGGCAACATTTCTCATTCTCATTTATTGTAGCTTTATCTACTGAAATAATATAACTGAAATTAAAACCGAAATCAAAAATAATAAAAACTATATGGACTAAAAAAACAGAAACTAGGAGAAAAAAAAAGCACAAACGCAACAAAACTTAAATTTAAATTCAAATGAAAACAGAAAAAATATATAAACTTATTCAAGTAATAAAAAAAATCATATTCGTCATCAAAATGCTTGCTACAGATGCGAAAATGCAGAAAATCGATCTAGAACTCGATCCAAGTGTTTTTCTGAAGGACGAAAGTTTCAGAGGCGGTGTATAAACATGAGTGATGCAACGTGAGCCCGTATTTATTTTTTAACGTGCACAAATTTCGAACGGGGATTTCTTACCCAGTGTGCAAAGACCTTAAATGGTACTAAAATTAAAAACTATTTTTAGGATTCTTTGATGAATAGAAAGTTCAACAGGTGTTTTTTTTTTGTCACATTTGGTCAATGTATTACTTTCTTGCTTAATACTATTAGTTTCTTTTAAAATATGAAAGTGTTTGGACACTTTCCTTTTAGGAGAATTGTGTAATTACTTTTGAAAGTCATGTGACTGATCTGATCATAGACTGTTAAAGAGATGATACGTCTCCACTTCCTTCCACTATAGAAAAGTGAAGCCAAAACATCCCGGTGTGGTCGCTGTCATCTTGAGAAAATGACCTTGTCACAGTGCAGCACTGAGACATACACATACACCCATACAGTGTTGTTGTGAATAAGTCTTGTTCATATTGTTTGCTACATGGAAATAACTACAGACACATGTTTTCATCAAGCATCATTTATTGGAAATACAATAACATAGATTTTATACACTTACCAGTTTGGTTAGGCAGAGCCAAACCTGTTTAATGTTCAACCTGGACTTTTATACAAACACTGGCAGCCATCTTAGGTGTGACATCAGCAGGGTCACAACCATTATACCTGCCAATATTAAATTGTTTGTTTATATGTTGAATGGTAAGATGTTGTTGCGGTATGTTATTTATTTTAGTAATATGCATGTTTGTTTCATTTCTTGGTTAAATATGTGTATTATTACTTATGGGTTTTACCTCCAACATGGTATGATCCGGAGGTGGAGCCTAGGATATAAAATGGCTCCCAAGTCACCATGAGGGGAGGTTGGAACCGGCTCAGAATAAAGAGTAAGGTTGGTTGGTTTAGACTGTTAAAATAAGACTGGAGATGTGCAAACAGATGCTGTTCAGACCTTGGTGGTTTAGCTGAATGAGCCTGTAAATTATATATATTATTTATTTTGTTATTTTGATACTTTGCTGTTGAGGCATTCTTGGCTGGCTTTTTCATCTTTGAAAAGAGAAAACAATAAAACTCTCTTCATCATACCTACAATTTCCTATGTGTCACTTACTAACCCATTGCTCGGGTCATCCTGTCGACATTTGATGTCAGAAGTGGTCGGAATTGACATCCGGTATCAGGAATTGAGTCAAGTTTCCGGTGAGTGACACAGAAACCACCAGCATGCCACCTAAGAAGAAGAATCAGCCAGAAACGGATATTGAAGTGGAGCAGGATCAAGGTGCCACATTTAGTGATCCAGTGCAGCCTGTAGACATTTCTAACCCCACAGGTGATTCTGCAGTTACAGCTCTGGCGGGAATGTTTCAAGCATTTCTACAGTATCAAAGGGACAGAGATGAGAGGCAAGAGAGAGAATCAGTTCGACGGGAACAGGAATACAAGGTCCTCACTCATCAAGTTACACAGATACAGATGGATCTGGAGCAGAAACGACAAGGAGCTTCTACCTCGGAACGGTCAGTAACTCGAGTTCTTGACCATATGCCTCAATTATCCAAATTGCAAGTCCTGTCCAGAATGTCAGTTGGCAAAAGGCAGAGCTCCTGCTATTGCACCACTAGTGCCTATTCCTGCAGTAGATACTCCCTTTGAAAGAATTGGAGTGGATATCGTTGGACCCCTGGACAGAAGCCAGAAGGGTAACCGATTTATACTGGTGATCTGTGATTATGCCACTAGGTACCCAGAAGCCTACCCCCTTAGGGAAGTAACTGCCAAACAGATTGCAACCGCAATGTTACATTTTTTCTCACACGTAGGCATCCCTAGAGAGGTGTTAACAGATCAAGGTCCCAATTTTATGAGCCATACACTGCAACAAGTTTATCAACTGTTAGGAATTAAGAGAGTACGAACATCTGCTTACCACCCCCAGACTGATGGACTGGTGGAGCGATTTAATCAAACACTGAAAACCATGTTGAAGAAGTTTGTGTCTCAATCTGGAAAAGATTGGGATAAATGGTTACCTTACCTTTTATTCGCTTACCGTGAAGTTCCCCAGGCGTCCACTGGTTTCTCGCCTTTTGAACTGCTCTTCGCACATCAAGTTAGAGGTCCTCTGGATGTCTTGAGAAACAGCTGGGAAGACAAAGACAAGCCACGGAAACAAAACATCCTTTCCTATGTCCTAAAAATGAGAGAACAGCTTCAACGATCATCTGATCTGGCTCATCAGAATTTGAAAGAGTCCCAAGTCAAGCAGAAGCTTTGGTACGACCAGAAAGCAAGATCAAGATCCTTTCAACCAGGGGATCAAGTTCTTTTACTACTTCCTACAACAGAGAACAAGCTGTTGGCAAAATGGCAAGGTCCTTATCAGGTGAAGAGGAAACTTGGTCCAGTCACCTACGAGATCGAAATGCCTTCCAGACAACATCCATTTCAAACCTTCCACATCAATATGTTGAAGCAGTGGCATGAACGTCCCTCTCAGCCAAATCCAAAACAGCAAGCAGTGAAGGACTTCTTGGTGAGAGTTGTGGAGAAAGAGGATGAAACAGAGGAGCAATACTTACCTGTACATCAAAGTGGGTGCAACATAGACCTTCAACATCTGACAGCAGAACAACGTCGTCAAATACTGGAATGTATCCCTGAACAGTTGTTCCTAGACACACCTGGAAGAACAAACCTTGTCGAACATCATATTCATTTAAAAGACTCAAAACCTATTCGGCAACCGAGTTACAGAGTGCCAGAAAGACTTTTACAAGTCATGAAGCAAGAGCTGGAGTTAATGCAGGAACTGGAAGTCATAGAGCCTTCATTCAGTGAATGGAACAACCCCATTGTGCTCGTTCCAAAGAAAGATGGGTCCCTCAGATTCTGCCTAGACTTCAGGAAGCTCAACTCCGTCAGTAAATTTGACCCCTATCCAATGCCCAGAGTCGACGAACTGGTGGAGAAACTTGGTAAAGCAAAGTTCCTCACAACACTTGACCTATGCAAGGGTTACTGGCAATTACCCTTAAGTCCAGACAGCAAGGAGTTCACAGCCTTTAAAACTCCGTTTGGTCACTTCCATTTCAGGGTCCTTCCTTTTGGACTTCATGGGGCACCTGCAACCTTTCAAAGGATGATTGACCAAATTCTCCGTGGTACAGAATCCTTCGCTGCGGCATACCTGGATGATATAATCATCTTCAGTACGAGCTGGCAGGAACATCTGCAACATCTTCAAGAGGTACTAGGCAGGATTAAGTCTGCTGGACTTACCATCCGTCCAGATAAATGTGCCGTTGCCAAAGAGGAAACGTGTTATCTTGGTCATGTACTGGGACATGGAGTCATTAGCCCACAGGTGGGGAAAGTGGAAGCTATCAAACAAGCGGAACGCCCTACAACAAAGAAACGGGTACAAGCTTTTCTTGGTTTGGTGGGATGGTATAGACGATTCATCCCCAATTTTTCAAAAAGAGCTTTAGCTCTCACAGAATTGACGAAGAAGGACAAAGCCAATACGGTTAAATGGACTACTGATTGTGAAAGCGCTTTTATGGACTTGAAAGATGCTTTGTGCAGAGAGGCTGTTCTACAGAGTCCGGACTTTGAGAAACCTTTTACAGTGCAGACTGATGCATCAGAACATGGTCTGGGAGCTGTACTGTTGCAAGGGGAACAAGGACAACTTCGACCAGTTGCTTACATTAGCAGGAAGTTGCTTCCCCGTGAAACGCGGTATTCCACCGTGGAGAAAGAGTGCCTGGGACTCAAATGGGCAATGGATTCTTTTAGGTACTACCTCATTGGTAGACAATTCAACATAGAGACTGATCACAGAGCTCTTAGTTGGCTAAACCAAATGAAGGACTCAAATGCCCGAATTACACGTTGGTTTTTAGCCATGCAGCCTTTTCAGTTTAAGGTGTCATATAGGCCTGGTATTGAGAACTGTGGGGCAGATTTTCTCTCTAGAACACAACATAGGTTGTCTCGAGAAGGGGGAGGAAATGTCACAGTGCAGCACTGAGACATACACATACACCCATACAGTGTTGTTGTGAATAAGTCTTGTTCATATTGTTTGCTACATGGAAATAACTACAGACACATGTTTTCATCAAGCATCATTTATTGGAAATACAATAACATAGATTTTATACACTTACCAGTTTGGTTAGGCAGAGCCAAACCTGTTTAATGTTCAACCTGGACTTTTATACAAACACTGGCAGCCATCTTAGGTGTGACATCAGCAGGGTCACAACCATTATACCTGCCAATATTAAATTGTTTGTTTATATGTTGAATGGTAAGATGTTGTTGAGGTATGTTATTTATTTTAGTAATATGCATGTTTGTTTCATTTCTTGGTTAAATATGTGTATTATTACTTATGGGTTTTACCTCCAACATGGTATGATCCGGAGGTGGAGCCTAGGATATAAAATGGCTCCCAAGTCACCATGAGGGGAGGTTGGAACCGGCTCAGAATAAAGAGTAAGGTTGGTTGGTTTAGACTGTTAAAATAAGACTGGAGATGTGCAAACAGATGCTGTTCAGACCTTGGATGCTTAAGCGGACGTACAACTCTATCGGTGACTCATCAACAGGTGTATTCAGAGTTCGAAATCTCTGTCTGTAGGTTTCTGCATTGATTTCGTATTTCTGGAGAATGGCTTCTTTAACCCTTTCATAGTCAGATGTATAGGTAGGTGACATAGCAACAAATGCAGCTCTTGCCTTCCCAGTGAGTAGGGGAACCAGATGTATAGCCCAGTCTTCCATTGGCCACTTGTACACCTCCGCCAGTCTCTCAAAAGTAGTGAGAAAATGTTCAATATCATCAGTGTCTTGCAACTTGGATAATTGAGGCATATGGTCAAGAACTCGAGTTACTGACCGTTCCGAGGTAGAAGCTCCTTGTCGTTTCTGCTCCAGATCCATCTGTATCTGTGTAACTTGATGAGTGAGGACATTGTATTCCTGTTCCCGTCGAACTGATTCTCTCTCTTGCCTCTCATCTCTGTCTCTTTGATACTGTAGAAATGCTTGAAACATTCCCGCCAGAGCTGTAACTGCAGAATCACCTATGGGGTTAGAAATGTCTACAGGCTGCACTGGATCACTAAATGTGGCACCTTGATCCTGCTCCACTTCAATATCCGTTTCTGGCTGATTCTTCTTCTTAGGTGGCATGCTGGTGGTTTCTGTGTCACTCACCGGAAACTTGACTCAATTCCTGATACCGGATGTCAATTCCAACCACTTCTGACACCAAATGTCGACAGGATGACCCGAGCAATGGGTTAGTAAGTGACACATAGGAAATTGTAGGTATGATGAAGAGAGTTTTATTGTTTTCTCTTTTCAAAGATGAAAAAGCCAGCCAAGAATGCCTCAACAGCAAAGTATCAAAATAACAAAATAAATAATATATATAATTTACAGGCTCATTCAGCTAAACCACCAAGGTCTGAACAGCATCTGTTTGCACATCTCCAGTCTTATTTTAACAGTCTAAACCAACCAACCTTACTCTTTATTCTGAGCCGGTTCCAACCTCCCCTCATGGTGACTTGGGAGCCATTTTATATCCTAGGCTCCACCTCCGGATCATACCATGTTGGAGGTAAAACCCATAAGTAATAATACACATATTTAACCAAGAAATGAAACAAACATGCATATTACTAAAATAAATAACATACCTCAACAACATCTTACCATTCAACATATAAACAAACAATTTATTATTGGCGGGTATAATGGTTGTGACCCTGCTGATGTCACACCTAAGATGGCTGCCAGTGTTTGTATAAAAGTCCAGGTTGAACATTAAACAGGTTTGGCTCTGCCTAACCAAACTGGTAAGTGTATAAAATCTATGTTATTGTATTTCCAATAAATGATGCTTGATGAAAACATGTGTCTGTAGTTATTTCCATGTAGCAAACAATATGAACAAGACTTATTCACAACAACACTGTATGGGTGTATGTGTATGTCTCAGTGCTGCACTGTGACATTTCCTCCCCCTTCTCGAGACAATCTATGTTGTGTTCTAGAGAGAAAATCTGCCCCACAGTTCTCAATACCAGGCCTATATGACACCTTAAACTGAAAAGGCTGCATGGCTAAAAACCAACGTGTAATTCGGGCATTTGAGTCCTTCATTTGGTTTAGCCAACTAAGAGCTCTGTGATCAGTCTCTATGTTGAATTGTCTACCAATGAGGTAGTACCTAAAAGAATCCATTGCCCATTTGAGTCCCAGGCACTCTTTCTCCACGGTGGAATACCGCGTTTCACGGGGAAGCAACTTCCTGCTAATGTAAGCAACTGGTCGAAGTTGTCCTTGTTCCCCTTGCAACAGTACAGCTCCCAGACCATGTTCTGATGCATCAGTCTGCACTGTAAAAGGTTTCTCAAAGTCCGGACTCTGTAGAACAGCCTCTCTGCACAAAGCATCTTTCAAGTCCATAAAAGCGCTTTCACAATCAGTAGTCCATTTAACCGTATTGGCTTTGTCCTTCTTCGTCAATTCTGTGAGAGCTAAAGCTCTTTTTGAAAAATTGGGGATGAATCGTCTATACCATCCCACCAAACCAAGAAAAGCTCGTACCCGTTTCTTTGTTGTAGGGCGTTCCGCTTGTTTGATAGCTTCCACTTTCCCCACCTGTGGGCGAATGACTCCATGTCCCAGTACATGACCAAGATAACACGTTTCCTCTTTGGCAACGGCACATTTATCTGGACGGATGGTAAGTCCAGCAGACTTAATCCTGCCTAGTACCTCTTGAAGATGTTGCAGATGTTCCTGCCAGCTCGTACTGAAGATGATTATATCATCCAGGTATGCCGCAGCGAAGGATTCTGTACCACGGAGAATTT
The DNA here is from genome assembly GCA_027422435.1 of Schizopygopsis pylzovi. Lineage (NCBI taxonomy): Eukaryota > Metazoa > Chordata > Actinopteri > Cypriniformes > Cyprinidae > Schizopygopsis > Schizopygopsis pylzovi. The sequence goes on from CM049820.1 coordinate 47,136,443, forward strand.
GGTCAATCATCCTTTGAAAGGTTGCAGGTGCCCCATGAAGTCCAAAAGGAAGGACCCTGAAATGGAAGTGACCAAACGGAGTTTTAAAGGCTGTGAACTCCTTGCTGTCTGGACTTAAGGGTAATTGCCAGTAACCCTTGCATAGGTCGAGTGTTGTGAGGAACTTTGCTTTACCAAGTTTCTCCACCAGTTCGTCGACTCTGGGCATTGGATAGGGGTCAAATTTACTGACGGAGTTGAGCTTCCTGAAGTCCAGGCAGAATCTGAGGGACCCATCTTTCTTTGGAACGAGCACAATGGGGTTGTTCCATTCACTGAATGAAGGCTCTATGACTTCCAGTTCCTGCATTAACTCCAGCTCTTGCTTCATGACTTGTAAAAGTCTTTCTGGCACTCTGTAACTCGGTTGCCGAATAGGTTTTGAGTCTTTTAAATGAATATGATGTTCGACAAGGTTTGTTCTTCCAGGTGTGTCTAGGAACAACTGTTCAGGGATACATTCCAGTATTTGACGACGTTGTTCTGCTGTCAGATGTTGAAGGTCTATGTTGCACCCACTTTGATGTACAGGTAAGTATTGCTCCTCTGTTTCATCCTCTTTCTCCACAACTCTCACCAAGAAGTCCTTCACTGCTTGCTGTTTTGGATTTGGCTGAGAGGGACGTTCATGCCACTGCTTCAACATACCTCAGCCAACAGCTGGGAAGACAAAGACAAGCCACGGAAACAAAACATCCTTTCCTATGTCCTAAAAATGAGAGAACAGCTTCAACGATCATCTGATCTGGCTCATCAGAATTTGAAAGAGTCCCAAGTCAAGCAGAAGCTTTGGTACGACCAGAAAGCAAGATCAAGATCCTTTCAACCAGGGGATCAAGTTCTTTTACTACTTCCTACAACAGAGAACAAGCTGTTGGCAAAATGGCAAGGTCCTTATCAGGTGAAGAGGAAACTTGGTCCAGTCACCTACGAGATCGAAATGCCTTCCAGACAACATCCATTTCAAACCTTCCACATCAATATGTTGAAGCAGTGGCATGAACGTCCCTCTCAGCCAAATCCAAAACAGCAAGCAGTGAAGGACTTCTTGGTGAGAGTTGTGGAGAAAGAGGATGAAACAGAGGAGCAATACTTACCTGTACATCAAAGTGGGTGCAACATAGACCTTCAACATCTGACAGCAGAACAACGTCGTCAAATACTGGAATGTATCCCTGAACAGTTGTTCCTAGACACACCTGGAAGAACAAACCTTGTCGAACATCATATTCATTTAAAAGACTCAAAACCTATTCGGCAACCGAGTTACAGAGTGCCAGAAAGACTTTTACAAGTCATGAAGCAAGAGCTGGAGTTAATGCAGGAACTGGAAGTCATAGAGCCTTCATTCAGTGAATGGAACAACCCCATTGTGCTCGTTCCAAAGAAAGATGGGTCCCTCAGATTCTGCCTAGACTTCAGGAAGCTCAACTCCGTCAGTAAATTTGACCCCTATCCAATGCCCAGAGTCGACGAACTGGTGGAGAAACTTGGTAAAGCAAAGTTCCTCACAACACTTGACCTATGCAAGGGTTACTGGCAATTACCCTTAAGTCCAGACAGCAAGGAGTTCACAGCCTTTAAAACTCCGTTTGGTCACTTCCATTTCAGGGTCCTTCCTTTTGGACTTCATGGGGCACCTGCAACCTTTCAAAGGATGATTGACCAAATTCTCCGTGGTACAGAATCCTTCGCTGCGGCATACCTGGATGATATAATCATCTTCAGTACGAGCTGGCAGGAACATCTGCAACATCTTCAAGAGGTACTAGGCAGGATTAAGTCTGCTGGACTTACCATCCGTCCAGATAAATGTGCCGTTGCCAAAGAGGAAACGTGTTATCTTGGTCATGTACTGGGACATGGAGTCATTCGCCCACAGGTGGGGAAAGTGGAAGCTATCAAACAAGCGGAACGCCCTACAACAAAGAAACAGGTACAAGCTTTTCTTGGTTTGGTGGGATGGTATAGACGATTCATCCCCAATTTTTCAAAAAGAGCTTTAGCTCTCACAGAATTGACGAAGAAGGACAAAGCCAATACGGTTAAATGGACTACTGATTGTGAAAGCGCTTTTATGGACTTGAAAGATGCTTTGTGCAGAGAGGCTGTTCTACAGAGTCCGGACTTTGAGAAACCTTTTACAGTGCAGACTGATGCATCAGAACATGGTCTGGGAGCTGTACTGTTGCAAGGGGAACAAGGACAACTTCGACCAGTTGCTTACATTAGCAGGAAGTTGCTTCCCCGTGAAACGCGGTATTCCACCGTGGAGAAAGAGTGCCTGGGACTCAAATGGGCAATGGATTCTTTTAGGTACTACCTCATTGGTAGACAATTCAACATAGAGACTGATCACAGAGCTCTTAGTTGGCTAAACCAAATGAAGGACTCAAATGCCCGAATTACACGTTGGTTTTTAGCCATGCAGCCTTTTCAGTTTAAGGTGTCATATAGGCCTGGTATTGAGAACTGTGGGGCAGATTTTCTCTCTAGAACACAACATAGGTTGTCTCGAGAAGGGGGAGGAAATGTCACAGTGCAGCACTGAGACATACACATACACCCATACAGTGTTGTTGTGAATAAGTCTTGTTCATATTGTTTGCTACATGGAAATAACTACAGACACATGTTTTCATCAAGCATCATTTATTGGAAATACAATAACATAGATTTTATACACTTACCAGTTTGGTTAGGCAGAGCCAAACCTGTTTAATGTTCAACCTGGACTTTTATACAAACACTGGCAGCCATCTTAGGTGTGACATCAGCAGGGTCACAACCATTATACCTGCCAATATTAAATTGTTTGTTTATATGTTGAATGGTAAGATGTTGTTGAGGTATGTTATTTATTTTAGTAATATGCATGTTTGTTTCATTTCTTGGTTAAATATGTGTATTATTACTTATGGGTTTTACCTCCAACATGGTATGATCCGGAGGTGGAGCCTAGGATATAAAATGGCTCCCAAGTCACCATGAGGGGAGGTTGGAACCGGCTCAGAATAAAGAGTAAGGTTGGTTGGTTTAGACTGTTAAAATAAGACTGGAGATGTGCAAACAGATGCTGTTCAGACCTTGGTGGTTTAGCTGAATGAGCCTGTAAATTATATATATTATTTATTTTGTTATTTTGATACTTTGCTGTTGAGGCATTCTTGGCTGGCTTTTTCATCTTTGAAAAGAGAAAACAATAAAACTCTCTTCATCATACCTACAATTTCCTATGTGTCACTTACTAACCCATTGCTCGGGTCATCCTGTCGACAGACCTAGTTTCAATCCCATTTTACAGCATCAAATTACAAACTAAAAGCAAACCGATTAGAAAAACTAGAACTAGCGTGATAAGAACTACCTAAAATAAAGGAAACCATCTTTGGGGAAAAATGTATTCGATTTTTAAGTTTCGCTCATGTCCATGAGAGGACAGGGTTTATGAGCTGAACCGCTGCCAGCCATCAGATGACCATCGACATGATTTGGCTTCACTTTTCAGATCACTTGGACCTGATAATAAAACATTGAAAGAGTTTCCCGAAGCACATTTCAGAATGTACCCGCTGGCTTGGACTTTCACATTCCTCTCAATGGGACTGGTTCTGATCAACCTGTGTTACGTACAAACACGTTCATCCTCCAGTAATATGTCAGCAAGAGCTAGAATCACCCACACATGGGTTTATTCATTGGAAACTTCAGGAAGATCTCGGGACATCAGAGGCTGTGTGTGTGTTTGTGTGCATGTGTCCTTTGGCTTGCTTTGGATTTGTTAAAAGATTTCTCCAGAGTCGGAAAAACATGGGAAATGCACCTGGAAAAAACGCTCACAAATTGTTTAACCAAACATGTCTTCTGTCCTTTTTGACATGTCTGGAATTTAGCCTGAGGCCAAAAGAGACGTGAGGTTCTAATGAAGAACACAGTTTCATTTTCATCGGAAAGCTCCACTAATTATTATTCCTTCAGTTACATTGGGTAATTACCCAAGTATTTAACTTGAAGGATGTATTACGTTATATTGGGTGAAGGTGTCTGCCAAATGTAAATGTACAGAATGCAAATGTTGTGTAATGTTTCTCACAGTTATTCATTATTAATTACTAACACATGTGTAACACTTTAATTACAGATAATACGTTGGCCATCGTCTTGGGGAGTGTTGGCGCGGTGTTGGCGTTGGTTGTCATGGTGATTGCAATCGTTGTGTACACAAAGAAACAGAAAAGGTGAGTACAAATGTGTTTTTGTTGCTCAAATGTGTTGTTCGTTTGTTTAGTATTTGAATATTTTTTTACTCTATTTAAAAAATATTTGGTTGAAAAGTAAATTGTGTCATCATTTACTCATTTGCATGTCATTCAAACCCTATGGATGAGTCTGAATATGCCTAGTTCAATATTAAATATACCAATAAATAACTATATGTACTGTATACCTGTGAATAACTACAATTATAAACTACTATGCTAACCAAGGCTGACTTTACTTGATCAAAAATACAGTAAAATCAGTAATTTCATGAAATATTATTACAATTAAAAATAACTCTTTTCTATTGTAATATATTTTAAAATATAATTTATTCCTGTGATCAAAGCTGAATTTTCAGCATCATGACTTCAGTCTTCAGTGTCACATGATCCTTCAGAAAATATTATTATATGCTCATTTGCTGCTCAAGAAACATTGAATATTAGTATCAATGTTGAAAATGGTTTGTGCTGCTTAATGTTGTTGCTACAAGAACAGCATTTATTTGAAATAGAAATCTTTTGTAACATAACAAATGTCTGTACTGTCTATTTTGATTAATTTAATGCATCCTTGTGGAATAAAAACACTAACTTCTTAAAAACTATTTTGAATGATATTGTAGGTGTACAGTGCCCTCCACTGATATAGACACACTTGGTAAATATGAGCAAAGGCATCTGTGAAAATAAATCTGCATTGTTTATCCTTTTGATCTTTCATTCAAAAAATTCACTAAATTCTAAACTTTCATTGAAGTAAAACAATTCAAAGTGGAGAGATAACCTCATGATGAAATCATTTTCTCCATTTAATGTTGGCCACAATTATTGGCACCCCTAGAAATTCTTATGAGTAAAATATCTCTGAAGTATAATTGAAATTGTCCAGCCATGGCTTCTGTTCCACATGGCCAAGTTTCCTCAATCATCCATCACAAGGAGTAAAACCTATAGTTCTGATGTACAGAACAAGATTCTTGAGCTTCACAAAATAGAAAGTGTCTATAAGAAAAGAGTTAAAGCATTGGAAATCCACATTTACACCATCAGGGGAATAATCAAGACGTTTCAATTAACTAAAGATGTTACAAATCTGTCTGGACGAGGACGTGTGTCTATATCGTCCTAATGAGGAGAGTTTGAGTGGCTAAAGACTCTCCAAGGACCACAGCTGGAGACTTGCTGAGATTAGTTGAATCTTGGGGTCAGAAACCAAAAAATTATATAAATCAAACATCCCCTACATCACCATGTTGTTCGGGAGGGTTTCAAGAAAATAAACTCCTGGCTCATCCAAAAACAAACTCCAGCATATTCAGTTGTCAGACACGACTGGAACTTCAAGCACTGGCTTCTATGCTCAGATGAAACAATGAAAAGAGCTTTTTGTCAGCAAACCCACCAGATGAGTTTAGTACAAACGGGGATAAAAAGTACCACATGTCCACGGTTAAATATACTGCTGGATCCTGATTTTGGGCCTGATTTTTTGCCGGAGGTCCTGGACGTCTTGTTCAGATGCATGGCATCATGGATTCTATCAAATACCAACAGATAAGAAATCAAAACCTGTCTGCCTCTGTTAGAAATCTTATAATGGACCATGTTCGGATCTTCTACCAGTGCAACAATCCAAAACTAACACAAACATGGGTCACTGAGCACAAAATGAATCTTTTACCGTGGCTGTCCCTGTCCTCTGACCTGAACCCTACAGAAAATGATTGGGGTGAACTGAAGAGAAGAAGTACTAACATGGATCTGGAGAGGTTCTGGATGAAGAAAACTGTCTCTGATCTCTTGTCAGGTGTTCTCCAAACTCTTCAGGCATTATAGGAGAAAACTCAGAGCTGTTACTCTGGGAAAGGGACGTTGCAATAATTGGGTGCCAATAATTATGGCCAACATGGACTAGAGAAAGCATTTATTTCACAATGAGATCCCCCCCCCCCCCAGTTTCAATTGTTTTACTTCAATGAAAGTTTGGAATTTAGTGAATTTTTTGAATGAAAGATAAAAAGGATAAACAACGCATATTTATTTTCACAACCACCTTTGCTCATATTTACCAAGTGTGCCAATATTAGCGGAGGGCACTGAATGTAGCTCTTTTAGGATACCTTTATGTTGCTTGTAATAATCTGATCATTTATTGAAATTGCATGGGAACGAATGTGCAGGACAGTTCTCTAAGACATAGTCTTTTTTTGTGAATAAAAAAAAGAATTGGGTTTTGAACATCACGATGTTGCATAAATGCTGTAATGTCAATATTTTCTTTTTTTTGGCCTAACTATTCCTTTAAATATGCCAGTCCATATTTTCTCGATTTGTCTCAAAGAAAACTTGAGTTACTGCAGTCAAACAGAGTAATTTATGTGACCGTGTCACGCAAAAGTGTCACGTTTTGTTTGAACTTTCCAACTGAAATGTTTGCTCATGTCATATATAATCTTGATATATGATAAAGATGAACTCCTAAAGCTCGCCTGGGCTGGATACATCTCATATATATATGTTCTTCACAGGAAAAAAAACAGATATGATTGAATTCAACTGTTTTCTGGTGTAAACGCATGCTTTATATTATCTCCCCTCGTCCATTTTCACTCTCATCCTTGTGAGATTTACTATTAGAGATGCATATATATATTTGTGTTTTTTAAGTCAAGTCAGTTTAAATGGCGACTACATAATTATTCTCAAAAAATGTAATAAAAAGAAAGACGTTAACTGACTCTTCTCAGCTAAGCTTTACCCCCCCTTCTCCTCTTTCCCCGGTTGTAAAGCCTCTAGCTGTCAGTTAGATCATGTCTAGAGTTTCAGCCATGGGGGGTAATATGTCTCACCTGCCCCTCATAAACCCATCCCTCTTTCATCCTGTGGGGGAAGGTAATCAGAGAGTGCACACCTGTATTACCGCCGCTCTCCTATCCTTACAAATGTGCTGATAAAACTCAAGGCATCACTCCATCACTGACCCTTATATTTGTGGTGATACAGGCAAGTACTCAGGGCCTCTCGTTGCATGCAGGTATATGTGTCACAGGCGCATTACTAATTCTAGTTTTTCATGCTAGGACACTTTAGATAAGCGTTCATATATGTAAACTCTTCACCCAAGACACAATAGCTCTGCTTCAAACCCCGAGTTGCCTTGCTGTCTACCGCCTACATAGGCAGCATCTTAAGTGGAGCTTCATAGGTGACTGAATTAGAATAGCACTCTTCACAAAATACAATAGATTCCAATAGAGTTGGACATTACAGCACTGCTAAAATAACATGATACTGTCACATAAAACTGAATTATTTTTACAGAGTATGTCCTATTCTACAGACAGAGTTAGAAGAGCTCTCTGGGAAAGGGTTATCATGTGTTGGTAAGGGTGTCTATGCTGTCTAGTAGGTAGACAACTTGATATGTTTCGGAACAGAGCTGTTGTTTGTGTTTATTTGGTTTTATTTTTCTTTCTTTCTTTATTTGCTAGCTATATTCGTAAACCATTTCAAATCAACCGTCATCACTCATTATATAGGTTAATAAATGCACTAAAATAATGTCTTGGGGAAAATTAATCTACAAATGAAAGCATCTGTAAGGGGCAGAGGTACAGTTAAGATTATTATTGCCATAATTATCTTACTTTAAGAACAATAGAGGTCATCATCAGTGTAAAACACTCTTTCACTATTCTTCTGAGGAAAATATGACTCCATTAGGATAGCAAAACATGTACACTGAATTGCATGAGACAAATCCATAATTCTATATAATTTCATCCTATAGATACACGCATGAGAAAAAAATATTTAAGCATCCTTAAAAGAGAAGTTTTCTTGTTTTAGGGTGTATTTTTATCCCATTTTTTATCCCATTAGAAAATCATATTTTTTTTATTTTAAGAATAAACGTTATTACAGTTTGATATATTTAAATTAATAATAATAATAATAATTTACAATATCTATCCATCCATTCTGTACAAATTATCCTCTCTGTTTGTGGTAAATTAAGATATGTTCTTTGAAAGAAATCTGAATATCTTGCAGTTTTGCCTCTCAAGTATTTTTTTTAGGATGGATTAAATATTAAGGTCATACTTTATATTAAGTGTCTTTTAAAGTATAGTTCATCCAGAATGAAAATTCTGCCATTAATTACTCTCTGTCATGTCATTCTTAACCTGTAAGACCTTCTGAACAAGGCCCAGAGATAGTACAGAAACCCTGAAAACAGTTCATGTGACATCAGTGCTTCTAACAGCATTTTATGAAGCTATGAGAATACTTTTTGTGTGCAAAGAAAACAAAAATTACAACTTCATTCAACGATTTCTTCTCTTCTGGGTCCGAGCGTTTTTTCATTTTTGGGTGAACTATCCCTTTGACTACTGCTTTAAAAACAAATGAAATGAAATAAAAGTTATGTACAATGTATTTATTGTATCCATGTTGTATTTCTAAACAATTTTACTGCTATTGAGGTGAGCTACGGTTAAGGTTAGGGACTGGTTTTGTGGCATGTTTAGGTTTAAAGAGGGGTCAACTGTGTTTTAGTTTGATCACAGATAAAAAGACAAATCTGGGGAATAAAGTACATTTGTCTGTTCCTTCCACTACACTTCAGATCTTCTTTGTGCACACATGAGTATACTGTGATTGTGTGTGTGTGTGTGTGTGTGTATGTCTTTATGTCGCCACATATGTATCTGTGTCAGCATCGTTGTGTTTCTTTTGTTCCTCCTTTCATCTGTGTGTGCACGTGTGTGAGTTACGTGCTTACCTGACCCAGACACCCTGGTACTTTCCAGCGATTGGGTTTCCCAGCAGGCCTCAGCAGGCCTTTCTCCCTCCCAATGCAAAGTCATTAACAGACACACACACACACACACACACACACACTCACACACACACACACACACGCACACACACACACACACACACACACACACACACACACACACACACACACACACACACACACACACACACACACACTCACTCTGATGTGCTTTTACGGTTCCTCATTCTGGTCCTATCACACATCAAAGTCAGAGCCGGGGCCCGCACAAGAGAGATGGTTATCGCTAAACACTTTTGCCTACTGAACATTTACTGTATCTTAGAATTATGAAGACTCATGGAAATTAGTTTATATAGTTCTGCCAAATTCACGCTAAATATTTGGGCTTGGGTAAGAAAGACAAATCGCTTATATTTAAAATAATTGTTTCTAAATGGATAAACCGGTTCCTCTGCACCTGAAGTTTAGTTACTAGATACTTTATTTTGGTCCATTTGTGTTTGGTTTGAAGCTGTCTGTGTGCTGGGGTGCTCCAGATGTACATATAAAACACACCAACCTCCTTTCAAACTACTTCTCATGCCGTGGTCTGTTGCGCATGTGATTTATACATGCAGAAAAAGATGACGGTCTTTATGATCTCTTGGAATGCCGTATAGAAAACGCCTTGAGGATGTTTCTGAACATAATGGTGCGGACAGATCCAAAGAGCCAGGACTCTCTGTACACCTGTGGGTAGCCAAAGGGAGGAGAACTCTGTGTGTGTGTGTATGTGTGTGTGTGTGTGTGTGTGTGTGTGTGTGTGTGTGTGTGTGTGTGTGCGTGCGTGCGTGCGTGTGCACGTGCGTGTGTGTGTGTGTGTGTACTCAAGCATTTTTTGGGACAAATTTGTACCCAAAAGTGACAAAATCTCCACAAATCTTTATTTGGGGACATCCTCATTTGTAAAAGGGGTATACAAAATAAAGTACATCAAATGTACAAAGGTTTTTTGTTTTTTTATGTGAAAATGCCGAGAGTTTTCTGTGAGGTGTAGAGTTCATACGCTTCTGTGTCGACCGTTCTGGCTACCGAGGGAATTTACAGCGATCATAATCACGGCTGTTTATATCCCCCCCCAAGCCAACACAGACCAGGCACTCAGGGAACTGTACAGGAATATAAGTGAGCAAGAAACCACGCACCCAGATGCAGCTTTTGTTATCACAGGGGACTTTAATAAAGCCAACTTCAAAAAAATAGCTCCAAAATACTTTCAACATGTCACCATCAACACGCGTGGAGATCGCACACTCGACCATTGTTACACCCCCTTCCGGGACGCATACAAGTCCCTCCCCCGCCAACCTTTCGGCAAATCGGATCACTCTTCCGTTCTGCTCCTGCCTGCTTATAGGCAGAAACTGAAACGTGAAGCACCCGCTCTCAGGACAGTTCATTGTTGGTCAGACCAATCGGATGCTATACTACAGGACTGTTTTGATCACGTGGACTGGGACATGTTCCGGGCAGCGTCTGATGACGACATAGAGGCGTATTCAGATACGGTCACGTGTTTCATCAGGAAGTGTATAGACGATGTAGTTCCGACCAAAACAATCCGGATCTACCCCAACCAAAAACCGTGGATTAACAGCGATGTTCGATCAGCCTTGTCAGCGCGGACATCTGCCTTTAAATCCGGAAACACTGACGATCGGAAACAAGCCAGTTACGATCTCAGGAGATCCATCAAAGCAGCCAAACGAACATATAAAAACAAAGTTGAAGAACACTTCAACAACAATAACCCAAGAAGCATGTGGCAGGGCATCAACAACATCACAGGCTTTAAAGGGAATAAACCGGCTACTGTGAACATCGCCGCCTCTCTACCGGACGAGCTCAACACCTTTTATGCTCGGTTCGAGGCTGATAACACCGCCCACACAGAGAGCGCTGCCGCGGCTGCCGCAGAAGAGGTCAGTCCACTCACGCTTTCTGTCGCGGATGTAACCCAATCCTTCAAACGGGTGAACATACGTAAAGCTGTGGGACCTGATGGCATACCAGGCCGTGTGCTCAAAGCATGCGCTTTCCAGCTAGCCGGGGTTTTTACAGATATTTTCAATCTGTCCCTCTCTCTGTCTGTGGTTCCCTCATGCTTCAAAAAATCCATCATTGTGCCCATACCAAAGAAAAATAAAATCACATGCTTGAATGACTGGAGGCCCGTTGCTCTGACACCCATCTTCAGCAAGTGTTTTGAGAAGCTTGTCAGAGACTACATCTGCTCTGTGCTGCCTGCTTCACTGGACCCACTACAATTTGCATACCGCAGTAACCGTTCCACAGACGATGCTATTGCCTTCACCCTGCACACTGCTCTCTCCCACCTGGAAAATAAGAACACCTATGTGAGGATGCTGTTCGTGGATTATAGTTCAGCATTTAACACTATAGTGCCTGCCACACTGGTTGCGAAGCTCCAGACTCTAGGACTGAACAGATCTCTGTGCAGCTGGATCCTGGACTTCCTGACAGGCAGAAGTCAGGTGGTCAGAATGGGCAACAATACATCATCTCCCCTGATCCTCAACACTGGTGCACCGCAGGGCTGCGTCCTCAGCCCACTCCTGTACTCCCTGTACACACACGACTGTACAGCTTCACACAGCTCCAATGTCATCGTCAAATTTGCTGATGACACAACGGTGATAGGCCTGATCACCGACAACGATGAGACGGCCTACAGAGAGAAGGTGACACTAAATGGTGTCAGGAGAACCACCTCTCACTCCACATCGACAAGACCAAGGAGCTGGTGGTGGATTATAGGAGACGGAGCAGAGAACACACACCCATCACCATCGACAAGACACCTGTGGAGCGGGTGAGCAGCTTTAAGTTCCTCGGCGTTCACATCACCGAGGATCTCACATGGTCTGCTCACACAGATGCAGTGCTGAAGAAGGCACATCAGCGTCTCTTCTTCCTGAGACGGCTGAGGAAGTTTGGAACGAGCCCCAGAATCCTCAGGTCCTTCTACACCTGCACTGTGGAGAGCATCCTGACCGGCTGTATCACCGCCTGGTTTGGAAACAGCACCGCTGGCAACCGCAGGGCTCTGCAAAGGGTCGTGCGAACTGCCCGCCACATTGTTGGAGGTGAGCTTCCCTCCCTCCAGGATATCTACACCAGGCGGTGTACAAGGAAAGCCCGGAGGATTATCAAAGACTCCAGCCACCCGTCCCACAGACTGCTCTCTCTGCTGCCCTCAGGGAGACGTCTCCGCAGCATCCGATCCCGCACTAGCCGACTGAGGGACAGCTTTTTCCCTCAGGCTATCAGGCTAATGAACAGTCACAAATAACTCACCTACATCACACTCCCACTCACACAACATGCCATGCACTGCACTTTAACACCGTTCAACTGGACTACACGCACACACTGCACTAACACAACCTATCTGCTATCACTGGACACCATACGATGCACATCCACGACACTGCATATGAATAATCTGTTGCACCTTTGCACATCTATCTGCTGCTCAACCAATCTGCTGTTAATTTATAATCTGTTGCACCTCACATTATTACTATGTATAGACCACATTATGTATAGATACTGTACATAATGTAGATGTGCCCATACGGTGTATAATGTGTCGTTGATAATTGAGTATGTCTCTATAGTACACTAAGCGTACTGAGTATATGTATGTGTATTTTGCACATTGTCTTCTGTACAGTCTGTAAATATGTACTGTTATGTAACATCTGTTGTCTACATTTGCATTTCTTCCAGTTTGCTTTTTGAAATAAAGCCTCATACTGTGTTCCTTTTGTCTTTTTACTTCACACACCACAGAAAGCACGGGCGTAACGGAAGTTGTTTTTTTTTCAGTGTACAAGGGCAAATGTCCACTAAAACGTATCCATGTTTTAGCCGCTGGTCCCCATGTAGCACTTGTTTCTTTTTGCAAACAAGCGCGGGAAGAGAATTGGAAGGTTTTTTTGCCCATGTCCAATGAACTCTGTTTGATAGTTTTTTTGCACTGTCTGCCATTGCTCCTAATTAAAATGATTTTTTTCACTTGATGAGCAGTGGTTTCCATTGTGTAGGTTGATTTGTACTAGTGCTCTGTCCCATTTGCAAGATGTGGAACGTGTTTTTTGCCAAACATTCGTTTGCAGAAAGTTACTTGAAAACGGTGTACACACAACCTGTCCTGGAGCTCTACAATGGTCCTCACAGATAAGAGGTAATCTTTGTTCTAATGTCAAGATGTTTGTTTGTTTGGGAATTGAGTTGCGGTGGGGCAGGGCTTATTTGGGGTTAGTCAAACTTTAGATAAGATGAAAACGTTCTTTGTGAAAGCTTTCAAGTGTGTTTGCGGTTTATTTAGCTTGATTAGTTCAACTGAAGTGAAATGCAGGTAACTCTCTGATTTGTTCTGGCCTGTTTCCGTTCAAAGCCTGCATTTCTCAGTGCATTGTCCTTTTATCCTGTTGAAGTGGGATTTTACTTCTTATGTTAATCTGACACTTTGTGTCAGGAGTAAATGTTCACAAAGCTCATGTTAGTTAGTCCTCTTTTAGTTTCCATTGTTATGCTGATGATACTCAACTATATATCTCAACAAGACCGGATGAAACGTCTAAACTATCTAAGCTAACGGAGTGTGTTAGAAATTTAAAAGATTGGATGACCAATAATGTTCTCCCATTAAATTCAGATAAGACGGATATATTACTTATTGGACCAAAACACAGTACACAGAATCTCTTGGATCACAATTTGCATCTAGACGGATGTCATGTTCCTTCCTCTACAGTCAAAAATCTGGGTGTTATATTAGACAGCAACTTATCTATTGAAAATCATATTTCCAATGTTACAAAAACAGCATTCTTCCATCTTAAAAACATTGCCAAGCTACGGATCATGTTAAGTGTTTCTGGTGCAGAAAAGTTAGTTCATGCATTCATGACCTCTAGACTGGACAATTGTAATGCACTGCATCTTCAATAAACAAGCTACAGATCCTTACCAGGTCAAGAAAATATGATCACATTACTCCAATTTTACAGTCTCTGCACTGGCTACCTATTAAGTTTCGTATCAGTTACAAAATATTATTACTTGCCTATAAGGCCCTAAATGATTTATCTCCTGCGTACCTAACTAATCTTCTATCACGCTACAATCCAACCCGCTCCCTAAGGAACTAAACTCTGGACTCTTGGTAGTACCTCGGATAGCAAAGTCCACTAAAGGAGGGAGAACTTGTTCATATCTGGCTCCTAAACTCTGGAATATTCTTCCTGATAACGTTCGGGGTTCAGACACACTCTCTCTGTTTAAATCACATCTCTTTAGCCAAGCATTCATATAATGCATCCCATAATCTAGTACTGCAGGTATATCTGATCAAACACACATTATTATGCTTTAGCTTGGGTTGAACTGATACATTTTGCTTGGATGGAACAACAGCTACGCTAATTGTGTCTCTATTTGTTTCTCTGTTTCTGCCAACAGGCTTGAGTCTGGATCCAACCCTTAAATGATCCGAGATGACCGAACACCTGAGAAGAGACGATGACCTCAAACCCTTCAGAGGACCTCAGAGGAAGACAACCATCAGACAGTATACAGAATTAACTAATTTTGCTATAAGTTTGATTGTAATCATTGCTGTTAATAGTGTTCATCATCTGTTTGATTGTCATTAACTGATTTTTACCATACATTTCTGCCATATGTACATTAACTTGACAGTCACCACTGATAAACTACTACTAATCATATTGTATTTAATTTCCTATAAAGTTGCTTTGCAACGATTATCCTGAAAAGTGCTACACAAATAATCTTGAATTGAATTGAATAATATATCAGCTTCTCATCCAGGCAGATATCAGACACCTCGACTCGATCTGAAGTAAGAGTAACGGGTAAACCTCGCTTTTGGAGTTTCACCTGATCTCCGCTTGTATTGTACAGTTTTGATCCTGTTGTATGGAGTCTTCTAAATGAATCTGAAGTGATATTTGTTGAGTCTGGTTTGTGTGTTTAGATTGAGTTTGGTGTGAAATGAAGGCCAGCGTGTGTGGCGTGCTTGCAGCTTGCCAGGGTTACCATAACTCTGCCACGTTACCTCCAAGACGTCGACTTGAACTATGAAAGAAAGTCACACTGGTAAACCACTTGAGCTGATTTACTCTGAAGCTGTTCTTTAAAAGGAGGTTCTGTCCAATGCACCTGAGTTAGCAGCGGATATATGAAAGCTTCAGTAACTCGTTACTTAAAGCCTTTGTGTATAATGCATTGTAAAATAATGCAAGTGTTCCTGTGGCTCAGTGGTAGAGCATTGCGTTAACAGCGCAACGATCGTGGGTTCAATTCCCAGGGAACACATACTGACCAAAAAAAAAATGTATAACCTGAATGCACTGTAAGTCGCTTTGCAAAACATCTGCTAAATGCATAAATGTAAAAGTAGTTTTAATGCATTAATTATGTCTTGTAATGCACATTATAATGCATTGCACTATCTCATGAATAATTGTAGGCACAGTTAATACATTATAACACTTATCCATTCATTGTTGCACTATGCATTTTAAATTCGGTTATAATTATTTATGACCAGATATAATGTTTTACAATGCACGTTATGAATAATCATAATGCATTATACCCTTTAATTACCCTTTATTGCACTTAAAAATGTAATGCAGTAATAATAAAATAAAAATATCATTAAAATAAAATAATTTTACTAAACGTTTTTTCGTTTACACCTTTAAATATTAAACATTGCAAAAATATATCTAGGGTTGTTGTTTTTTCTGCGACACATTTGCTGTGTAGGTCTACCAAAATGATATACAGATGTCAACTAACTAACTCTATATTATATCTCGCGTGTGGTGTGTGTGTGTGTGTGTGTGTGTGTGTGTGTGTGTGTGTCTGTGTGTCTGTGTGTCTGTGTGAGAGTGTGTGAGAGTGTGTGTGTGTGTGTGTGTGTGTGTTTATGTGGTTTATGAGGACACAAATTTGTATAATGACATGGGTATGACATAGGTATTACAAGGAAAAGGTGATTTATGAGGACATTTTCAGTGTCCCCATAATTTAAAACGCTTATAAATCATACAGAGTGAGTTTTTTGGGGGGAAAGTAGAAATGCACCGTCTCCTGTGAGGGCTAAGTTTAGGTGTAGGGTAGGTGTAGGGCAATAGCACATACAGTTTGTACAGAATAAAAATCATTACGCCTATGTAGAGTCCCCATAAACCATAAAAACCAACATGTGTGGTGTGTGCGTGTGTGTGTGTGTTTGGTGTGTGTGTGTGTGTGAATCTAATATTTTCACTCATTTTCTATATGCTTCCAACAAGCTTGTTGTATTGTAAGATAGCACATTTAGATTCCGCCTGAGACTTCTTAGATTCCACAACAGTTAGAATACTGTTTGTAGTGCAGTTGCCTAAGAAGGCATCAATCAAGGCAGCTCACTAGGTTTTGGAACAGAGCTCACGCGTGAGTCTTTTTTAACATCTGTTTGTCTACATTTACATTTCTTCCAGTTTGATTTTTGAAATAAAGCCTCATACTGTGTTCCTTTTGTCTCATTTTACACACACACCACAGAAAGCACGGGCGTAACGGAAGCTGGCTCTGGATCAGTGTACAAGGGCAAATGTCCACTAAAACGTATCCATGTTCTAGCCGCAGGTCCCCATGCAGCACTTGCACTTCCTTCTGAAAACAAGCGCGGGAAGAGAACTGGAAACAGGAGGAACCGCGGCCCATGCCCCGATGACTCTGAGCGATAGATGGTCAGCATGTGCGGCCGCTGCTCCTAATTAAAATGATCTGCATCACTTGACGAGAAGTGTTTCCACTGTGTAGGTGATTTGAACTAGTGCTCTATCCCATTTGCAGATGTGGAACGTGTCTTCTGCCAAACATTCGTTTGCAGAAGTTACTTGAAAACGGTGAGACACACAACCGTCCTGGAGCTCTACACCGGTGGTCCTCACAGATAAGAGGTTTAATCACACTTTGTTCTAATGTCAGATGTTAGTCTGTGTTGGGAAGGAGATGCGGTGGGGCAGGGCTTATTTGGAGTTAGTCAGACTTCAGATAAGATGAATGCGTTCTTTGTGAAAGCTTTCAGTGTGTTTGCGTTTATTTAGCTTGATTAGTTCAACTGAAGTGAAATGCAGGTAAATCTCTCTGATTTGTTCTGGCCTGTTTACCTTCAAAGCCTGCATTTCTCATCGCATTGCCCTTTTATCCTGTTAAACTGGGATTTAGCACTTCTTATGTTTGTCTGACACTTTTGTGCAGGAGTAAATGTTCACAAAGCTCATGTCAGCTAGTCGCTCTTATAAGTTTCCATTGTTATGCTGATGATACTCAACTATATATCTCAACAAGACCGGATGAAACGTCTAAACTATCTAAGCTAACGGAGTGTGTTAGAAATTTAAAAGATTGGATGACCAATAATGTTCTCCCATTAAATTCAGATAAGACGGATATATTACTTATTGGACCAAAACACAGTACACAGAATCTCTTGGATCACAATTTGCAGCGACGGATGTCATGTTACTTCCTCTACAGTCAAAAATCTGGGTGTTATATTAGACAGCAACTTATCTATTGAAAATCATATTTCCAATGTTACAAAAACAGCATTCTTCCATCGTAGAAACATTGCCAAAATATATTTTAATAACATATTTCCTCTAACTGCACACTCGAGCATTTGTTGAACTGTGTTTGTGTTTTCTCTCTTGTGAGGAGCGTTTTGCTTATTTTCACTGCAAGCGTTTATGTGAACGTAAACTTAAATGTTTAAAGTTTGGATGAAGAGTAAATATGCATGAACTCTGTGAAATGCTGTTTTTTGAGTTTATTATTCCCTAAATGTTTTAGCTCACCACCTCATAGAGCCCACTACTGCTAAAACAAACGTATAAACGAGTGAAACTGGAACAATTGGTGTTCGTATGCAAGTACACGAGCTGAGCTGAGGTTGTTTTCTTTTACATGAAAAATGACAAATGAAACGAGACTATTGACCTCTAATTTAGACTCCGTCACATCGTCACCAGAACTTTCCAGACCTTCTGTCTTTCATCATGTCCTGAGTCACTTCTGTTTTTAACGTTCAGCGCCACAGGAAAGGCCTGCACCTCGCTTTACTCCACCACAGAAAAACACGCTCACTCCTCCCTCGCACATGTATTCCCTCTTTCCTTTACAACGGAAACCATTCGAGTTCCCATCAATCTGCCACCGTTCTGAGGTAAAGCTCCAAGACTTGGCAGCTGGAGAGACGTGCCAGCTCCACTGCGTATGGAGTTATAAATATGTAAACGCTTCTTTATTTCCTTGGACGTGTTCATCGTTTGAGTTCATGCAAACATTATCACCGACTGGAGGCTGTTTTTTTATTTCTTCCTTTCCCTCCTCATTTCTCTTTGCCAACCAAGCTTGAAGACAACATGTAATCTCTGGTGTCTTAATTCAATTAAGGCCTATCGTATTTCTTCCATCCCTCGTGTACCACCATGAACATGTAGCTTTGCAACAGCACCCTTCTGCCAACTTAAACAGCGCTGTTTTTACAAGAAGCTTTTAGATCGTTCCGTCTGAGTTCAGTCCCTACAGGTTGCACTTTTAACTCAGACGTGCTCAGACCTTTCGTTTCTCACTATTTCTTTGATAGTCATTTATTTAAAAACATTAAAGATGGACCATATCTTAGAAGGTCTTAATCAAACCCAGCGAGTCTGGTTAAGATGGGCAGCGTTTACACATGAAAGATGATTTACGCGACTGATGTGGCTGGAACCGCTCTCTCTTTAAAGGAGAGTCTAAATCCATCCCAGAATCCCCCCAAATCTGGGAGAGCTTTGTCCCTGCCATTACAGATAATGACTTTGGCCCAGCATGGATGATTAAGTGTAATGGTCTGGGCTGAATAGGTTTGATCTGCCAAGGGCAAGTTAAAAGAGAGAGAGAACAAAAAAAGGGTTTCCCCTTCTCCATCTCCGCTATTAATCAAACGCATGTCTCGTTAAAAAGAGGAAGAAAAACAATCTGTCATAGTAGTAGAGCATATCAAATATTCATCAGATAAGGGAGTTATTTAGTTAGTCAACTTTAAGTTCCTGAGTATGAGATGACAAAAATGAAACACGCACTCTATAATAATATAACACATTCACATAATACATTGTTTTAAACTATTAAAATACAGCAATATAGAACAAATTATGATTTTGTTCATGTATTTATAAATATTATCAATTTAGCTATTGATATCTCAGCTTTGTGTAAATGCCTGTTAATATTTTATATTCTTAGCATATTATATTTATATTAACATTTAGTCATTTAGCAGACGCAAAAAGCGAAAAAGAAAACCTGCAACAACATGCAAGTGCTATGACAAGTCTATATTAATTATAATAATAACATTATTTGCATCGTGTAAAATTGACCTTCACATTCTTAAGGTTGACAAAGAAATAATCATAAATTACTTAGACAAAATAAATGCTATAATATGACGTTTCTCTTCCGCCGCTCCTGTGCTTCTACAAGTGTTGCTATAGTAACAGACCGAGAATGTTCTTAGTGATGTCACAGACACATACTGGTCTGGCATCTCATTCGTCCTTGTCTGTCTGGCTATGTGACTTCAGTTCATCTCTAGTCTCGGTCAAGAGGTTTCTCCTGTCTTTGACTGTTTGCGTTATTGAACTTTGACATTAGATGAACACTGTAACTCTCCCGTTCCTCCACATCCCAAAGGTGCTCTATTGGATTGAGATCTGGTGACTGTGGAGGACATTTGAGTAAAGTGAACTCATTGTCATGTTCAAGAAACCAGTCTGAGATGATTTGAGCTTTGTGACATGGTGCATTATCCTGCTGGAAGTACATCAGAAGATGGTACACTGTAGTCATAAAGGGATGGACATGGTCAGCAACAATACTCAGGTAGACTGTGGCATTTAAACGATGCTCAATTGGTACTAAAGTGTGCCAAGAATATTTCCCCCACATCATTACACCACCACAACCAGCCTGAACCGTTGAGACAAGGCAGGATGATCCATGCTTTCATGTTCTTTACACCAAATTCTGACCCTACATCTGAATGTAGCAGCAGAAATCGAGACTCGTCAGACCAGGCAACGTGTTTCCAATCTTCTATTGTCCAGTTTTGGTGATCCTGTGTGAATTGTATCCTCCGTGTGCTGTTCTTATCTGACCGGAGCGGCACCCGGTGTGGTCTTCTGCTGCTGGAGTCCATCTGCTTCAGGGTTCGATGTGTTGTGTGTTCAGAGATGGTATTCTGCAGATCTTGGTTGTAACGAGTGGTTATTTGAGTTACTGTTGTCTTTCTATCATCTCTAACCAGTCTGTCCATTCTCCTCTGACATCTGACATCAACAAGGCATGTTCATCCACACAACTGCCGCTCACTGGATATTTTCGGACCATTCTCTGTAAACCCTAGAGATGGTTGTGGGTGAAAATCCCAGTAAATCAGCAGTTTCTGAAATACTCAGAGCAGTCCGTCTGCACCAACAACCATTCCACGTTCAGAGTCACTTAAATCCTCTTTCTTCCCCGTTCTGATGCTCGGTTTGAACTTCAGCAAGTCGTCTTCATCACATCTAGATGCCTAAATGCATTGAGTTGCTGTCATGTGATTGGCTGATTAGCCATTTGTGTTACCAAGCAATTGAACAGGTGTACCTAATAAAGTGGCCGGTGAGTGTATTTCTGTGTATCTTATTAAGTCCTGTTTCAACACTGATAATAATAAGAAACTTTATTAATAATTGAGCAGTAAATCAGCATATTAGAATGATTTCTGAAGATCCCGTGACACTGAAGACTGGAGTAATGATGATGAAAATTCAGCTGCGCATCACAGAAATAAATTACATTTTATAACATATTAAAATAGAAAACAGGTCTTTTAAATTGTAACAATATTACACAATATCACAGTACTGTATTATTGATCAAATACACTTTTGAATGATTCTGTAATCTCTAAATGTTAACGATATTAACATATTTTAAGAACCGCTTCCACTTGGATATGCTGCATCCACACATGTACAGAAAGTAATGCTGTCGTTATTTCATGCTGATTAATGCTGAAAATCTCTCTTAATATCACATTACTAAATGAAAGTCACATTTAACTAATACGAGGAAGTAAATCTTACAGGCTTGAACGTCTCTGTACTTCCTGGCAGGAGAATATTGGAGTATATTAAGTATTACAGTGTGTTATCTTTTCTTTCAGTGGCACCTGAATTAAACATGAATCGGTGCTGTATTTCAGCTCTCACGTTACATTATGACTGTAAACAGAGAAACACACAAACCAGCCTCATACTTCCCCTCAGGTGCTTTAATGATGCACCATAAAGACATTATCTGTATGTTTTACACTTAAAGAGATGCTTCACCCAAAACTGTTGTTTGCTCACTCATGTTTTTCAGTACCAGCATGATTTGTTCTTTTATGCACAAAAGAGGTTATTGTCATAACATGAAAGTGAATAGTTACCAGTGATAAAGATATTGTATCGGCCAGATGACCCTAATTTGAGTTTTTGTGTGTTTACAGCTTGACAGTTCCCATCCACCCTCACTTACCTGAACATATATCTGAAGCCTGAACATCCTTCAAAACGTCTTCCTTTGTGTTTCACAGAAGAAAGACAGTCCTACAGGTTTGGAATGACACGAGGTTGAATTTGGACTTTTTTTGGTGAACTATTCCAAACAAACAAAAGCAAATGACATTGACTGTCTTTATGACTACTCATAGCTGTAAATCTCCATCCCAGCAGTGACCGCATACAGATATGCTCCAGATGGCTTTTATAACGGATGTTGGTGGATCTGAAATTACCAGAAGCTCAAACGCACCTGCTACGAGTGTCAGTATCAGAAAAGGCACGTTGTTAAAGTGCAATATGTTTGAAAAACATAATAAATGCTGCATTATAACCATTGCCATCAGCACCTGGTGTTCATAATGGAGCACATATCAGCTCTAAGTCTTTCATTTTGACTCAAGAACATTTTAATAAACAAAACATTGATTGGGGTCAGGAAGTTTTTTAACTACTTTTAAAAACTTAAAAATAAGTCTTATGCTCAGCAAGTCTGAATTTATTTGATAAAAAATAATTATGAAATATTACGAATATTATTATATTATGTAATGTTATGAAAATGTTCTATGTTAATATATTTGAAATGTAATTTATACATGTGATGGCAGATTCAGTTTTCCAGCAGCCGTTACTCCAGTTTTCGGTGTCACATGATCCTTCAGAAATTAATCTAATATGCTGATTTGATTAAATATATTAAGTTTTTAAAATATATAAATATATTGTAGAAACGTAATTTCCTGTAAAGCTGCTTTGCAATGATTGTATCGTAAAAAGCGCTATAGAAATAATCTTGAATTGAATTGGTGCTCAAGAAACATTTATTTGTATCATCAATGTTGAAAACTGTTTAACAGCTGCTTAGGATTCTTCGTGTATAGAAGCAATATATTCTAGAAAGCATCTATTTGTAATAAAAAATATATTGGTAAAATACATTTACTCTCTGTTTTGATTAATATACATCATTGCTAAATAAAAGCATGAATTACAAAAAAACGAATGTTTTACTGACTTCAAACTTTTGAATGGTAGTGTGTAGTTTTTATAATCGTTTATTATAATCATTTTTAGTGGTGCTTTTTCCTCTCGCGTATTCCTCAGAGGTTGTTTTTGCATTGTTTGAAATGTAGTTAGTCCAAAGCAAAAGATTGTTCCACCAACAAACCTCTGAGGTTTCTCAGTCACACCAATGCTGTCAGAGTAACAATCACCCTGTAATTAGCCTCAACGCTCAAAACTGCCAAAGTCGAGAACAGTTTTTGTGCTCTGGCCATGCAAACAAGCCCTGGCAAATATAGGCCTATGTATAACCTCGGGTTCATTAATCTACACAATACTCAAGCGTCTGTTAATCGCGCTACGTGATTGACACAAGCAGCCAACTGGAATCTCATCACAGAAATTTCCAGGCTGCTGTTTCAGCAAGACTTCAGATCGGACCAGGCCCGAGCGAAGCTTTCATTTCTGTGCCGCAGGTGAAAAGGTGTTCTTCCTCTTGCAGGTTTGTAGAGCGAGGAGGAGGATCAGAGGGTCGATGAAGAACGTCCCAAGCAGGTGTGTGTTATTACTGTGGGTGTTCTGCTTGTGCTGGGCTGTAGCTCAAAGGCCTTAAAGATGAGAGGCAGTAAAAACACAAACCGTTCCTCTGGGTGACATTGTGCTTTAATTAAAGAGCTCAAAGCAAACACATGGAGATGGATGAGTGTGTGTGTGTGCAGGGTGTGTGTGAGGTGTTTTTTACAGGTTAAGAACACCACTTTCATCTTTATTTTGAGAATGCAAAGGCTTTAAAACCCCAAGGGTAAAGAATACATACCTATTACCTGTGAATATATTTGTTGCTGGAGCAAGATGATGCAATTTCTATCTATTAAGCAAACAACTATTAAACATATTTTCCTCCAATTCTTATTACTTTAACACAAACAGAAAGAAATGTTATTTCAGTTAATTATACATGATGTTTGTTCTGTTCTCTCTCTCTCTCTCTCTCTCTCTTCTCTCTCTCTCTCTTCTCTCTCTCTCTCTCTCTCTCTCTCTCTCTCTCCTCTCTCTCTCTCTCTCTCTCTCCTCTCTCTCTCTCTCTCTCTCTCTCTCTCTCTCCTCTCTCTCTCCCTCTCTCTCTCTGCTCTCTCTCTCTCTCTCCCTCTCTCTCTCTCTCTCCCTCTCTCGCTCTCTCTCTCTCTCTCTCTCTCTCTCTCTCTCTCTCTCTCTCTCTCTCTCTCTCTCTCTCTCTCTCTCTCTCTCTCTCTCTCTCTCTCTTCTCTCTCGCTCCTCTCTCTCTCTCTCTCTCTCTCTTCTCTCACTCTCTCTCTCTCTCTCTCTCTCTCTCTCTCTCTCTCTACTCTCTCTCTCTCTCTCTCTCTCCTCGCTCTCTCTCTCCTCTCTCTCTCTCTCTCTCTCTCTCTCCTCTCTCTCTCTCCTCTCTCTCTCCTCTCTCTTCTCTCTCTCTCTCTCTCTCTCTCTCTCTCTCTCTCTCCCTCTCTCTCTCTCTCTCTCTCTCCTCTCTCTCTCTCTCTCTCTCTCTCTCTCTCTCTCTCTCTCTCTCTCCTCTCTCTCTCTCTCTCTCTCTCTCTCTCTCTCTCTCTCTCTCTCTCTCTCTCTCTCTCTCTCTCTCTCTGTCCATCCGTTCATCAGTCAAATCTTCTCTAATCAGCAATGGCTGACTGCGTGACCGGAGCAGGCATGATGGTTGCTGTAGATGGGCGTATGCATGTATTTTGCTTAATAAATCTAATTAAACGGGCACAGTGAGGTGAGAATAATTGCACTGACAGTGATAAAAACATTAGATGTGAAATCAAGGATAGACACAGCCTCACTAATGATACCTTGGCTTGGTTTCTCTGTTTAAATATCCACCCCAAACACGCAGAGGTGTTCAAATCTGTACAAATGTTGGCAAATGTGTGAACCGCACAAGCTCTAAAGAAGAAAGTGTATTGATAAAATCCTGGACTTTCCAGTGAACCAGTAACCTGCTTTTAACATGTTCTGACAAGACTGCATTAGATATCTCATGACAAAACTACAAAGCATGTCAAATATCAGACTACTGAATCTCCTAAATGTTCAATATTAAACCAATACCAACCATGATACTTTTAATTTGTGTACCATGCATCTTGCTTATACAGTTTTGCATTGTATTTTAATACCGTATGTCTTATATTTGATCTCTAGGAGTTATAATTAGCTATATTTATATATGTTATATGTTGTGTGTTTGTATATGCCTACATGCAGTTCACATTTACAACATTCAATTACATTATTTAATATACACTCACTGGTCACTTTATTAGGTACACTTTGTAAGTAACGGGTTGGCGTTAAAAACCCACCAATTCACTCTCAACAAATTAGAATATGGTGACATGCCAATCAGCTAATCAACTCAAAACACCTGCAACGGTTTCCTGATTCTTCAAAATGGTCTCAGTTTGGTTCACTAGGCGACACAATCATGGGGAAGACTGCTGATCTGACAGTTGTCCAGAAGACAATCATTGACACCCTTCACAAGGAGGGTAAGACACAAACATTCATTGCCAAAGAAGCTGGCTGTTCACAGAGTGCTGTATTACTGAAGTTATGAGTTGAATTACTGAAATAAATGAACTTTTCCACGACATTCTAATTTATTGAGATGCACCTGTGTATGTATATAACAGGTACATCTAAAAAAAAATGAATATCGTGAAAAAGTTATTTTTTTCTTGTAACTTCTTTCAAAAAGTGAAACTTTCATATATTTTAGATTCATTACATGTAAAGTAAAAAATTCAAAAGTTTTTTTGTGTTTTAATTTTTATGATTAGAGCTTACAGCTAATGAAGGTCAAAAATCCAGTATTTCAAAATATTAGAATATTTACATTTGAGTTTCAATAAATGACCATCCATACAGTATAAATTGTTCTTTGAAAGCACAATAATGGGGAACACTGCTGACTTGGCAACGGTCCAGAAGATGATCATTGACACCCTCCACAAAGAGAGTAAGTCACAGAGGGTCATTACTGAAAGGGGGGGGCTGTTCGAGGAGTGCTGCATCAAAGCATATTAAATCCAAAGTTGACTGGAAGGAAAAATTCGGTAGGAAAATGTGCACAAGCAACAGGGATGACCGCAAGCTTGAGAATACTGTCAAGCAAAGCCGACTCAAACACTTGGGAGATCTTCACAAGGAGTGAACTGAAGCTGGAGTCAGTGCATCAAGAGTCACCACGCTCAGACATCTTCAGGAAAAGAGCTACCAAGACACTTCTGAAACAGAGACAACGTCAGAAGCATCTTACCTGGACTAAGGAGAAGAAGAACTGGACTGTTGCTCAGTGGTCCAAAGTCCTCTTTTCAGATGAAAGTACATTTTGTTTTCATTTGGAAATCAAGGTCCCAGAGTCTGGAGGAAGAGAGGAGAGACACAGAATCCATGTTGCTTGAAGTCCAGTATATATATATATATATATATATATCATAAAACAAACATCATACACATTATTATTTAAGTTTTATAATATAAATGATATAAAATGTCATAGTATATTCATTTATTGATTTAAGAAAAATAACGTTTAACCCTTAAAGTTTCTAGAAAATAAAAGTGGTTTTGTGAATGACTGAAATGTAAGTTCTGAATTATTTGACATTGAAAAATATGAGATCATGTTTACTACTAAGGACAGGGAGTGTGACCTCTCTCGTGAATGCTTATAATTATCATATACTTACAAACATCAGACAAAGGCTAAAGACACTGACACATCTAACTACCCGGAATACACCGGAGTAACTTGTTTGGGCTCAACCGTCTAATTCTGAAGTAGTCACATGCTCTTTTAAGTGAGCTCATTGACACGGTTGGTATAATGATGTTTCAGAGTGAACTGTTAGCAATAGTAATTGTGAGCTTTGTTGATGCATGACACAAATCTAATCATGCTGGTTTGGTGTTTTTTGGGTTTTGTAAGTTTACTGGATCAAGCCTTACATATCATCTGTAGACAAATTAGGGCATCTTCCAGCCAGCACTGTATTACAGTGTGCCGACCATCCTACAGATGATTCACTGCGTTATGGTCACTTTCATACCCAACCGAATCCTTTCAAAGTTTAAAACGGCAGCAGGCGGCGAGTGTTATTTTTCAAGCCGTTTGGGGTTTTGGGTGAGTTGGTTTTTATTTGAGCGGTGAATGAAGTCACTGCTGTCCCCTGCATGCTCTGCTCTGTGGACACTGAGGTAATGGATCGTCCATTCACGCGTTCTCCCAGCAGAGAGAGACATTCTGCACAAGTGATGCTGCTTGTTTTATGGGCTGGAATGTATGACATTGAAATGAGGCTTATGTTCCAGTGAACAGTGTCATTATTTACCACAGAAGGCTGACAGGATTTAAATTACATTTAAGCTATATTCCACCCGTATATGTACACACAGAAAGAGGGCGAAAATTAACTCAGAACAATATACATAATCATAAAACTAACTTATGCAATGATAAAGACCTAATTTACATTTATTTTTTCATGTATTTATTTTTTTAAAGTTACTTTATATATAATATTATTAAATATTATTAAAAATCATATCAATCAATAAAAAAATCACTAATTATGACTCTAATTGCTTATTTATCAGTGTAATCAGATTACTGTACTAATTACGCTCTCTAAAAAAGTACTGCATTACTTATTACTTCTAAATTTCTAAATCTAATATCAATATTGACCATACAAAGATAGACATAAAACTGCTCTTAATTCTTTCAAATAAATAATATAAAATTGCATACATTATTCTTGAACAAAGTATTTGAAAGGGAAACAGTTACTGTAAAAAAAACATCAATTTTAACATTCAATTGTTACATTTTGAGTGTTTCTATAGTCTATACGGTATTTAATGCAAGTAAATCAGAAGAAGAAATCTGTCAGTCTGTCTGAAACATGACAATTGCACAAGCAAGTCTTAAAATGCACAAGCAATATTATTTATTAATAATAGTTAGTATAAAGCTTAAATATTTTATTTCATAGTCATTTATTTTTTTATGTATTCTCTGTCTCTCTCTGTCTGTCTCTCTCTCTCTATCAATGTGTCTATCTGTCTGTATATGTCCGTCTATCTACAGAAAGACACATGTGTTAGTAGAAACAACAGCGCTTTAACAGTCTTCGCTTTAACAGTATTCTCTCAGTGTTGTCTGTGGCTCACAGCTATTAGATGCAGCGCACAACAGGTATATGCCCCCATGCATGGGGCAGGTTGAATCTCTTGCCCCGATTTCCTGTCACATGATTTGAAATAGGATCCCTACTTGTTCTGCTATCTGTCTTGTGTGAGTGTCTGGGGGCAGCGCTGATCTGCCGAGAAGTTGAGACGCTCTTAACACAGACGCGCAGCGAGACTTGCTGACATTCATCTGCTCGCTGCATCAGACTGGACTCAACACTTCACCTGCGAGCAGAGAGACAGAGAGAGCAAGAGAAGGTGTTCAGATCTCGTACAGCCTGCTACAGAAGAGCGATGGATTCGTGGAGAATCGCAGCCTGGCTCCTCGCCTGCCTCAGCGCTTCAGCTTCGGCTTCAGACCAGTTCGAGACGGGTTAGTTCTCAACTCTTTTGAGCTGTGACTTTGTGCATTCTGGTGGTTGCAGGTCTTTTTTGAGATGTTTCTGAGACTAGTGCGTTGTCCTGACTCCAGCCTCGAGATGAGCAGCGCGTTCTGTCACTTCTCTCGTCTCTGGTTCAGCTTTATTATGAATCACACGATGCGAAATCATTTCAGAAACCCTCTTTGAACGCTGTTTCGCAGCCGATGATTCTTCAGTAGGCTAAGAGACACTTTTGAAGTCTTGTAAAAGGAAACTTATTCAAACTATATTTCATCTGGGTATTACATATCCGGGTATTACACATCTTCAAGTCTGTTTTTGTGTGATGGCGAGAGTATTACATATTTTGTATATCTGTAATTATGCGTCACCGTAATGACCATTTATTTTTTTCTTGATTTAAAAACAAAAACAAAAAAAATTGGGGGGGGGTGGGGGGGGGTGCAGATGGATAAATCTTATTATCCATTACATCTTTAATCTTACTTTAATGATTTAAAAATATACAAATTATTATAGTAAGGTGTGTGTATGTATGTGTGTATATATATATATATATATAATATATATGATTTTTTTTAATTAAAATAAATATACCATGGTAGCCATAATTTCCTCCATTATACCGGTTATCACAGTGATTGTTGTTACTGTAAGATCCTAATAGAGGATCTCATTCAAAGAGAATAAATAGCTTCCAATATCTTATTTGATGACAGAATATTGACTGATAACCACAAGTTAACACAGTTTTATTTTACTAGCAAGAACCACAGTATGCTGTTTTGGTAGAAACTGTTACCATTGTATATATCTGTAAGGGATGTCTTTGTGTCATCATTGACTAATAAACTGCTCTTAGGATTACATCTAGGTATCTCTTACTGACAGATTTACCTCTGTGCCATTTATGTTCTGTACTGAATGTCTTTTAGCTTTCTCAATCTGCGTGTGCCTTATAGACAAGTCATGTTCTTTTCATATGATATGATATGATACAGTAGCTGAAAGCTCATCAACAGATTATTTTTCCTTAGAAACCACAAATCCAATACAATTTTGTCTATCAGGTGTACCTTACTTTGAGGTGAACTTGAGACTTTTAATTGTGTCATAAATCCATCTGCAGCATCAGACAAACATCAGGACTTGGGCACAATAAACTGCATATTGTCTCAATGCAAAACCCCCAAAATTGTATTTTAATGTTTAGCAACGACCACATAAAGCAAGCGTGTTACCAGATAAACAGCAGGCAAGTGCAGCATGTTTTCCAGGTTTGTGAATGGAATCATGACCACAACAACCTGTCAGTGTGGCATTTTAGAAAGAGAAAAGTAGATATAGAATAGAATTATTAGGTTTATTATCACAAGCTATAATCAGTCTCTTTCTTTTGTTATTATAAGTTTGAAGATAATTGACTGCTTGCTAAGTTGTGAAAATCTGTCACCAGCTATACTAATATTAACTTGAAGGTTATTATGAGCATAGTTTTAAAATGTTTAGTTTTGTTAGATTCAGGGAGTTAAAAGTTAAAGTTAAAGTCAATGAAGCTGACTTGACTGAAATGCCGAAGCCGCTTGCATTGATTATAATGGGAGTGCTCAGGTCATCACATAACGCTGTAATTTGTGTTGTGTTTCAAGTCTCAGAAGCAAATCCCTACGCTCTCTTTTAATTTTTTTGGTTTAATTATAGCCTTTGATTCAAATGACAGGTTAGGCTCTCTGGGCGATGCGTAAGCACTGCCGTCTATAGTACGCCTATGCATTAGCAATGTATTTAAAGCTGCTCTCCAGAACATATTCATAATAATTACACAGGCTTTTGGGTGACCTATTCCTCTTTACAAGTTTTTTCTGCCATTTGTGACCAATTTTGACAGGTTTATGGCTAATTAGTGCTACAATAATTAATAAGGCATGTAGTAACATGTCCATCCACCCATTAGTCTGAATGTGTTGCAGTAAAACATAATTTAGTGATTTGATTTGATGGCTCATTGCATGTTCCTTGTGTTTTCATTTTAAATATAATGAAAATCATTTAACAGCAATGAGTCACGGTGACAATTTGCACTCTTTGCTCTCAATTTGTGAATTATATGAGTTTGATTAATTGCATGAATTATTAAGTCTGTGTATTCTTGTACCTGCTCTGTTGAGGTGTTTTAGCGAGTCTGTCTGTTTCATCCGTTCAGTTCTCCTTTTCTGCAAATCAGTTATTGATATTTGATGAGTGAAAGACATTCTGTTGCTCGTGTCTATGTGTGATAAGACATGCAGATTAAAACATGTGAATGATGAAATGCTTTACAGCTTAAAAGAAGGTGTGAGGCATTTGAAGAACAGCATGGTATCTGTGGGGTTTCATTAATAGAGAAAAATGCATTATTGCTTTCTTCAGAAAACCCTCAATTTGTTGCTTTTCACTATATATTGAATTAACTGAAAGCATCTGCTCCTTTGCTTTTCAAGTAATAGTTCATCCAAAACCCTCAGGGATACCCTCAGGCTATCCAAGATAACACAATAATGAGTTTGTTTGTTTTGTCTGAACACATTTGGAGAAATTCAGCATTGCATCACGTGCTCAGCAATGAATGCTCTGCAGTGAATGGGTGCCGTCAGAATGAGAGCTCAAATAGCTGATAATGTGATGTTTTTATCAGCTGTTTGGACTCTCATTCTGACGGCACCCATTCACTGCAGAGCATCCATTGGTGAGCAAGTGATGCAATGCTACATTTCTCCAAATCTGATGAAGAAACAAACTCGTACACATCTTGGATGGCATGAGGGTGAGCACATTTTCAACAAATTGTCATTTTTGGATGAACTCTTGCTTTAAATCTATCTAAAAGACTTGAGAAGGTTGTACCCCTGCACCTTGATCACGTGTGTATTTCCTCAGACGAATGATGTATTAAATGAATAGAGAATTATTCAATGCTTTGAGAAGAAGCAGTGCATCTGTGTCCAGACAGGAGCTCGCCTCATGTAAAGTGGATGTGGGTTAGTGGATAGATGTTATTGAGTAGCTCCCTGGATGTAGTTCTGATTTCTGTGGAAGATTTGATTTCAGATGCAAAGACAGATGCGTGGTTATTTCCCTCATATTTTTGCACTTAAACGTGGACCTGGCGGTACTTGTTTTGCCGTGAAAACAAAATGTACTGATTGTGAAGATGAATGGAATGGTCATGGCTGAAGGGCAAACTAAAGACTTCAAAGCATCTGTGATTATGCTTAAGTTATTAAATCTGTGTCATGCCTTGTCTGTCGTAATAGTTTCGGCCTTCATCTCACTTCAAAAGGTTGAAGCAAGCACCATGTGGCTTATTGGTCCCGGCCAATCGTGAGAAATGAACATGGAGTTATCTAAAATGAGATCTCTGATCATAATCGGCACCGTTTAGAGTTATTTCTGTTTCTGAAAGCGTGTGATCGACTGAATCAGCACTTCGTCTGCAGACACTTTGTTAACTCTCTGACTAAATTTCATCTAATCTTGTAAAGGGAATTTGAAAAGGGTTTGGCTGTAGAAGATCCAGCATCAAAATACACTGGTTGATATTTGATCCAAACTGTCATCTGTTGCAGGAAATCTCAATCAGTCGACTACACCGCTGTCAGTCAGTTAAAGCATGATGAAACCGCATGATGCTGCCATTGCTGAAAGTATTAAAGAAAGTTTTGTTGCTGTATTGTATTAGTGTCTGTTTGACAGATCCGTCATCTCTCTCCTGCGTCTTTATTCTCCCTCGATCTTTGTCTGTCCCTCTTGTTCTCCTCCTCTTTTTCTTGCCAGGGCTGTTTGGAGTGAAGCGCCTGTGCTTTGTCTTGTGTCTTCGCTCAAAGCCGCTCTGACAGTGAAGTATGGTTTGGGAGGGAAACAGTAGCCAGGTGGTCGGAAACGTGGGCAGGGGAAGAACTTCTGTGCTTTTTCTCTGTCCATTTAACCACTTCCCTTTTTTCTTTTTCTTTTTATGTGGACTTGTTTAGACAGTACTGATGCATTGGCCTTTTGGAGTTCATGGCTATTACTTCAAGACTGTAATTGTATGATTATTTTTTAGGGATTAAAGTTTTTTTCTTGCTTTTGTTTGTTTTTGTTCATCCACATAAATGCTGTCAAGAACATTTTGAAGCCTAGACTAGTTTTTCCTGTGAAACTCGCTAGTCGTGGCATGTTTGCGTTAATGTATATTGTGAGTTATGTGTGCGTGTGTTTGTGTGAAAACAGTTCAAATTGTATGTCTAGTCTTGTACACCAGCTCACACTAGTAGTTCATTCTGTAGAAGCTTTTATCTCATTATGTTTGTCTTGTTTCGCAGTAAAAAAGTCTACATATTGTTAAAACAAGATACACTATATTGCCAAAAGTATTGGCACCCCTTCTAATGAAAGGTTTGACTACTTTAGTAATTTCCATGAGTACAAATCTTAATGTTTAAGCATATAATGATATTCTAGGGAATCTAATTGTATAGCAACAGTTTGGACTCTTTTCTATTCTAACATGACAGTGTCTCTGTGTATAAGACAAGAATCAAAGAGAAATGATGATTCAGTCAGTGTGGAAGAACTTGACTGGTCTGCAGAAAGCAGCTGAACACCTCTGGTGTGACTTTAAATGAGCCACAAACTCATCACCAAACACTAATGACTTTACATTCATTATATGGACAAAAGTACTGGCACCCCTTCTTTAGAAGAGAAAAAGCACTTCCAAACTGTGCCAACAAAGATGGAAACCTAAATAATGTACTTAAAAATAGTATTTGCACCTCTGTTCAGAATGATTCAATGATTTGTCACTCAACAATTCACCAAATTCCATGTGTAGGATTATAAAAAATAAATACGTAAATAAAAGGGTTTAAAATGTTTGTTATATTTTTGTTTTATTAATGTTTTAGAATCAAGGCTCTTATGCTCCCAAAGGCTGCATTTATTTGATACAAAATACAGTAAAGTTGTACAATATAAAATAAATGTTATCTATTTGAATATATAAAAAAAATTAATTGATTTCTGTGATCAAAGCTGAATTTTCAGCATCATTATTTCAGTCTTCATGTCACATGATCCTCAGAAATCATTCTAATATACTGATTTTCTGCTCAATAAATATTTCCTGTAATTGCCAATACCACAAAAAGTTGTGATATTTTTTTTGACGTATTCTTTGATGAATATAAAGTTCAAAAGAACAGTATTTTTTAACATTATAAATGTCACGTTTGATCAATTTTACATATCCTTGCTGAATAAAAAAAAAAATAATATCATATTTATTTTAAATATATATATATATAGAGAGAGAGAGGGTAGCAAAGCTTGGATGATGATGTCATCCTGGTAGAAGTGGTTGAGAAGTGTTTGAGTTCATTTAGCCTCTTTTGCGCCTCACATCCCAGCCGAACTTGGCACTCAGGTATCGTCATTAACACATGACGTGTTGTCCGCTTATTTTCTGCTTAGTCTCCCATAGAAACCGAGTCAGAAACAGGGATTGACAGAAGCGACCACAGGCTGTGTCTCTGTCCAGAGGAGAAGCGCGGCCTGTATACTGTGTCACTTTTGGTTACAGAGGCATCTTTGTGTTCCATGTTCCTCGGTGGTTGGTTCTGGATCGGATCAGCTGGGTGGGTAATTACAGCCTGTTGTGTGTAAATGTGAGGATAAGCTGGCAGGAAATGGGTGGAAGGATTTCTGGGAAATGTAGGGACCAAAGGAATGCCAGTGCCCTCTGAAACGACAGTCTCTGATGTGGGCATTACTGTTGCTAAATTAGAAGAAGCACTCTCAGCGAACCACAGAAAGACATGTGAGTGGACGGACGCATGGTCTGTGGTCAGGGTTTATGAGGGCCACTGTATTGATTCCGAATCACGATCACTTTATTTATATCAGAAATGCATTCTAGTCGAACCAGAAGTCAGATAACTCAAATGAGCTCAAATATATGTCTGAAAACATTTAGTTACTAAAAAACATTTGTAACTAAATAAGTAAATAAATGTCCTATGCTCACCATTTATTTGCATTTATTTGATAAAGTTAAGAGTAAAAGCAGTTGCTTTCTATTTGAATATATTTTAACATGTCATTTTATTGCTGTGAATGTTCAGCAGCCATTCCTCCAGTTTTCATTTGTTGTTATTGCTCTTTATTAGCCGAGTTTTACTGTTGAAAATATTCCAAAAAGATCAACTTTCTTGATTAGCAAGAGTGCTTTTGATACGAAGGTTTACATTTTTTTTTCAATGTTATAAATAAAGCCCCCCAAAAAACGTTTATTTTTCTTAGTACATTGGCAAATAATTGTTCTTAAGTTAAGCATAAACCTCAAAATGCTTTATGCTTAAAACAAGAAAAATCAATTTCCCAATGATGTGAGACAACTTAATTAAACTTAATACATTCTTTTGAAACAATACATTTGAAATATGTAATTTTGACTGATTCACTGAATCATTTCATTGATTCATTTGATTTAGAAATCAATATGTTTCAAGAAATAATTTTTGTAGTTATTGTTATAGTTTAACACATGCTTGATTGAGCAGAATAACCTTTACTCGTGGTAGGCGGGTGTATACGAGAGGTTTATGATGGTCATCTGTGTCCATCTCATTTTGTTTGATGTTACACCAAGGGTCAAAGGTCAAGTCTTAGTTGACCTATGGGTAGTTAGGAGCTTCTGTTCTGTACCTGATGCCTGCTCAGACCTGTTCAAAGCAGTTCACCTACTGGACAATGCACAAATCATTCCCTTTAGGCAGTTAAAAAGTGTTTTATCTTAGGCTCCGATTTAACATGCTGTCTATAGAACACAAGCCTAATGACAGGGTTTTAACGAATGCTTCCTCCTATGTTAATGACTTCACTACCACTCGTTTAGCTAGTTAGAAATATCATGACACCCTTATCACATTTAGGACAAAAGGCAAAACTAGTCTCAAATCTGAGATGAACTTCCATTCGTCCCCCCCCCCCCCCCAGTTGTACTCTACTCGGCACAGCACTTTCTGTGTTTTGCTAAAGCTATATCAGACACTGTTATTTTCTCAGAAGTATGCAAAGGTCAGTAAGAGGCGAGACAGACAGACAGCAGCAGTGAGATTGAGATCTGCTTAACCACCATCATGGTATCCAACATGCTGAGACATGCCTAGGTTAGAAAAATATCCATATTTATACACATGAATTTGGAATATGCTTGTATAAAGCTGGCGAGAGAGAGAATACCTCAGCCGCCTCCCATGCTGCCGTTTTCTGTCTGCGGCCATTTGTTTTGGCTCAGGATGTAACAGCCCATGCCATCCACTCACCACTTCCTGTTGACCTCTGATTGGCTTCCTGTGGAGTATGTTCAGGTCAAAAGGTCAGCTATATCTATCTACTGTCACGTAGAGAGAGATCAGGATGATCGACTAGTCGTTAGTGGCTTGATTAGTGAGTATTTTCCTCTTTTTAGCTTTAGTATTTTTGAGCAGAAGGTAGTGAATGTAAAAACTTCTCTTAACACGCTGACTGTGTTTTAGCATACTAACAGTAGCATAGCATATTAAAACCCTCTCTAGAAGCTATATCTCTAGATTCATGACCTTTAGTCATCAAAGCAGCACTTTTGTAACAAATTAATTTCCCACACACACAGTAATACTTTTAAACTCAAAAATTGCTAGTACATTTCTCAAAAACGCTGAGTAACATTGAATTAAATGTGACATTTTGAAGTGGAAGGGCTGAGATAGTAAGACATAGTATTGTAAAAGTTTGCCGCCTTGTTTCACACAAATATGTATTATTATTATTATTATTAATTTATTAAATAAATGCAGCCTTTGGGAGTAAATAAACTTCTTTGTAAAACATAATCTAATTAATACAAATTGTACAGACCCCAGACTTTTTTATTCATATAGAGTACATACATACATACATACATATATTTATATTTAGTCATTTAGCAGACGCTTACACATGAGGGCAATAGAAGCAGGTGGATGCTGCACACTGGTGGTGGTTAAGGAGAGACCCCCCCCATGATTGTGAAGCGCTTTGGGTGTACAGCAATACACAATAAAGCACTATATAAATGCATCATTCATTCATTCATTAAAGCAATCAAAACCAAAAAGAGTAATAATATGCAAGTGCTATGACAAGTCTCGGTTAGCATAACACAGTACACATAGCAAGTTTATATATATATATATATATACATACATATACACATATAACATGAAGAAAACAAGTAGTTAGAATAGAAAAAAAATAGAGAAAATTAGTGTTAGATGTCTTTTTTAAATGGAAACACACAGAAAACTAATAGAGAGAGAAAGTATTAGAGGGTCAATTCATCAAATAGAATGAGAATAGAGAGTGCTAGAGTTCGAGGGTCAGATAAAGATGTGTTTTTAGCCGATTCTTGAAGATGTTTAAGGACTCAGCGGCTGGGATTGAGTTGGGCAGGTCATTCCACCAGATGGGAACAGTTCATGTAAAAGTCTGTGAAAGGGATTTTGTGCCTCTTTGGGATGCACAAAAATGCAAGCTTTTTAATTTACTTTATATTTATTTATATAAATATTTATATGAAAAATGTTACACATGGAAGTCTGTACATTTTTGAGTGACAAGTCTGACTAATCGATCCGGAGAGCACAGAAAAATGGCATCATGAGAGAATTAATGCAAAAAATAATCCAGAATATGATTAAGAGAGTAAATAAGACATCATTGATTATTACAGGTCCTCGAGGGACAAGCATACGTTTGGCATTGATGATGTTATATTAGTGCGCGGAGAAACATGGAGCATGTGTTTGCGGTTACACATGTGATGCTTTCTTTGAGTCGTGTCATGTTACACTTGTCTGATCCATACTATCACTCGTCACCTGTCCAGAACACCGCTGTCTGATGTGATCGCTCAGTGTCTGTAGTGTGATTAAACCCAGTGGCAAAGTGAGTAACTCTGTCCGGCTTTGAGCTGATGAAAGCTGACAGGAGTGATAGCTGTGTGAAGAGCGGGAGAGAGAGAGATAGTGATATAGAGCGAATCGTCTAATTCAAAGACGCATCCGCGTCAGGAACGGCACACTGATATCTTTTCTGATGGACATTTGTATTTTTATTCACCGAATAATTCAATATCATTTAGTATAATTCATTCGATTACATTTTAATAGTGTTGTCAAACGATTAATTGCATCCAAAATAAAGATTTTTGTTTACATAAAATATGAGTGTGTATTGTGTATGTGTATTATGCATATATAAATACAAACACATGCATGCATATATTTCTAAGAAAAATGTTGTTTATATTTTTATATTTAGTATAAAATATTATGTATTAAAATATATATATATATAAATGTTTATGCATGTAAATATTTTCTATATATACTGTATGTGTGTGTATTTATATATGTACATAATTAATAAACACAATACACATACATATATTATGTAAACAAAAACTTTTATTTTGGATGCAATTATAAACACCATTGGTATTTTATTGTTATTATATATTATATTATTTTAAATTATATATAATTATGATGTCAATGAAAAAGATGTATAAGTTTGTATTATTAACAATGATAAAATATTATTTTAACCATGTTTAGGGATAAAATATTGTTTTATTGTGTGTATATATAAACAATCTGACATGATACTTAAATATGATTTAATAAATATTGATATAATATATTAAATGATATTTAACTACTAACCATTTCTCAGTGATATAATAATTGAATATCAGTTAAAATATAAAAGAAATTTCCACTCATACAAATTAATATAATTGAATACATAAACAATTTTTCATCAATATTATATTATTAAATTATGTTGAATTATTATGTAAATTATTCTCAGTTATATGAGTTAAATGTCATTTAATATCTAAAATATTTTTTACATAATTTAAAATAGATTACAGTAATTAAATATAATCTAATATATAAATCATTTTGTGATATAAACAAAATAATATAATTTATTATCTAAATCACGTTCATTGATATAATGTATTATATTTGATTGTATTTAATAAAATTGAGAAATGGTTTTTGTATTAAATGATATTTACTTATTATAAAACGGTCACTGAATTTTTTTTTAATAACTGTCTGTGCATTTGAGTTATTTTCCAGGTGTGTTTTTCACCTCTAACCCATGGTAAAATCAGTGTAACGCACTGCCTCGTGTGGTGTATTGCTTTCATACACTGTTACACCACCTGTAAACCGTATTCACTGTAGAAATACCAAGAAGTATAACCGACACTGGTGGAGGCTGAATGTAACCAAACATCACGTCTTTAGGGTGTAAAGCAGCGGTTCTCAATTCCAGTCCTCGCGCCCCCCCGCTCTGCATATTTCATATGTTACTCTTATCGCTTCAGATGTTTGTTCTATTTGAACGCAAGTGCCCTGCGAAGTGGACATCACAGGATATTCCTCCATGATTCCAGTTCGAAGCGAACGTATATATTCCATTCAAAGTGCATTGAAGTGTGCGAGACGTGAATTAAAATTGTATATATTTACAGAGGTATATGATGTCACACTCGTCCGTGCGTGAAGACGTTGCGCAGCGCAAATCCATGAATGAATGTTCAGAAATAAAGTAAACTTCAGCAGATTTCCCTGCTCAGGGAGTAGGGAGCAATGGACCCTGTGTAGGGAGCAATGGACCCTGTGTAGGGAGCAATGGACCCTGTGTAGGGAGCAATGGACCCTGTGTAGGGAGCAATGGACACAGTGTAGGGAGCAATGGACACTGTGTAGGGAGCAATGGACACAGTGTAGGGAGCAATGGACCCTGTGTAGGGAGCAATGGACACAGTGTAGGGAGCAATGGACACAGTGTAGGGAGCAATGGACACAGTGTAGGGAGCAATGGACCCTGTGTAGGGAGCAATGGACACAGTGTAGGGAGCAATGGACCCTGTGTAGGGAGCATGTCAATCGAACACAGTTCATGCATGGAGCGCATTTCTAACAAGCTGATTATCTGAATCAGGTGTGTTAACAAAGAGAGACATGCAAAATATGCAGAGCGGGGGGGCGCGAGGACTGGAATTGAGAACCTCTGCTGTAAAGGGACTTTGGAATACAGGATCCTCCACATAAGAGGAGTGTTTCCTTCATTATTTCTTTAGCCCTCCTGTCCTCCCTTTTACACGCATCTCTGCAGGTTTGAGTGGAAAACGGTTACGCTTGTGCAAGCTTCACAAGCTTCTTTGCTTCTCTCTGACATTTGCAAATGCCTGGAGACACATGTCATATTCAATTGTAATTTCCTCACACTCTTCCTCTCTCGCTCGTTCACTTTCTCTTCGACTAACAGAGTAAAAAAGTTGAATTCATATCAGAGAAGCAAACAATTGGTTTATAATGGAAATTGTATCCATTTGCATAGGGAGTGCCTGGCGAGCGCTTTAGGAAACATGCAAAAAATCATATGAAAATTGTTTGAGATAATGAGTGTTTTCTGAACAGCTATTGGTTTGCAGGGCTAAATTGCATTCAGTATCTGCAGTGCTCAGGAAAAAAGCTGAAGAGCTAAAACAAACAATAGTGCCACCAGCATGCAAACGCATCTGTCTGGCGGCTCAAGGCCTGGGGTTTAGTTATCTACACTGCTGATTCAAGCAAATGCTCTTCTGAAAGAACAGCGGGTTTTTGTAATGGCTTGTTCCAGTTCTCTCTAGGGGAGAACGAGATTAGGCGGTGCTTTGAAAGTCTTCGAAGGGACTTTTTATCTTCGTCCGGCCGTGTAATAGAGCCGAGAACATTTAAAATGCAGCGGTACTAGAACTTATTCACCAGGGCTTCTTAAATGGCGGTAAAGTCAGCAGATGCTCGGCAAGATGCTATCAATTGTAGTTGACCTTGTGGAAACTGCCCATTATCTGAAGGAAGTCCTCTAACGTTCCCACATCTCCGAAGACCAAATCTGAACCCTTTCAAACAAGCAAATATGTACTTATGTGGTGTTTTGTGCAGCTATGATTTCAAAAGCCATGACCAATATCATAATGGTAGGATATTGAATTGCCACGGAGAGAGACGTGACCTGTCCTGTGAACTCCCTCAGTTTTAATGCGAACATTGACTTTGGTTCTCTGCCACTGGCCAGAGAGCTCTGAAGGAAGAAGAAAAAGGCAAAAAATAAAACCGTCGGTCCGTCCTTCCCCGAATTCACTTGCTCAAGAGCCCAGAAAGACGTTTGTGGCAAAGAAGCAAATTGTCACCTTCCCTTTTCTTTTCGCGGGACGCTGTGACATGGAACAACAGGAAGGGCATTGTGGAGGGTCAGATACTTGTGGCGGGGATGAAATAACTTTGTGTTTTGCAGTTAAGGCTAACTTACAATTAAATGAGATTTAAGCTATTTTATTCATCTTGGAAACTTTCATCCGTGTTTTATTTAGTCACAGTCGTGACCTTTTGATTTAAAAGGACGGTTTAGCCAGAAATATAAACTTAGTCATGATTTACTCACCCAAATGTTTTTTTTTTCTCCGTGTAATGAAAATGAATGAGGTCTACTTTTGTTTGGACCCCATTGACTTTCATTATATTGACAAAAACAGTAAAAACCTCAGAATATCTTTTGAGGGTGAGTGACGGATGACAGATTGTCAATTTTTAGAAGAACTGGTCAAAAAACAAAATAAAGTTGTCCTTCTGTCACATCTCTACAGTGACCGTTCCAGATACACTCAATGGCATATGAGTAATGTTTGGGTGAACTATCACTTTAATACTTCAATTTTGCCATTTCAATTTCTTTATTTAAACTCTTGTTGGTCTCTTTGACTGATTTTCTGTAAGTATTTGAAATCAACAGGGTCCAATGTCTGTTATCTTTTCTCAAAGCTGGCGTAGTCTCTTTTCTCTGTATTAGAGATGAATGAGGCCTATTCAACCGCGCACTCATAGAATGCTTCCTCAGGTCCAATTCCAGCAGGTCACTCTTAGTGCCATGTAACTGGATCTCCGAGTGCTCAATAGATCCATGAAAGTGATCCGGTTCTCAGAAAGGACATCAGGGATGCCCTGGACCTTCTTTCTCACGCCTCCTGTCTCTCTCTCTCTCTCTCTCACTCTCTCTCTTCTCTCTCCTCTCTCTCTCTCTCTCTCTCTCTCTCTCTCTCTCTCTCTCTCTCTCTCTCTCTCTCTCTCTCTCTCTCTCTCTCTCTCTTCTCTCTCTCTCTCTCTCTCTCTCTCTTCTCTCTCTCTCTCTCTCTCTCTCTCTCTCTCTCTCTCTCTCTCTCTCTCTCTCTCTCCTCTCTCTGTCTTCCCTCTCTCTCTCTCTGTCTTCCTCTCTCTCTCTCTCTCTCTGTCTTCCCCTCTCTCTCTCTGTCTTCCTCTCTCTCTCTCTGTCTTCCCTCTCTCTCTCTCTCTCTCTCTCTCTCTCTCTCTCTCTGTCTTCCCCTCTCCCCCCCCTCTCCCTCTCTCTCTCTCTCTCTCTCTCTCTCTCTGTCTTCCCCTCTCTCTCTCTCTCTCTCTCTCTCTCTTCCTCTCTCTCTTCCCCTCTCCCCCTCTCTCTTCCTCTCTTTCTCTCTCTCTCTCTTCCTCTCTCTCTCTCTCTCTCTCTTCCCCTCTCCCCTCTCTCTCTCTCTCTCTCTCTCTCTCTCTCTCTTCCCCTCTTTCTTTCTCTCTCTCTCTCTCGATCTCGCTGTCCCGTCTGTCTCTCTGCTCTTTTGCAGGTTTTACTGTGGGCAGTGGGAGAAAGCAAGATGTTGGCTTGCTGTCTTGTGTGGCGGCTTTTGTTTTGTAATTTCATAATGTGTTTCATGAGCGAGGGATTGTCGAGAAAGCCGACCTGATATGGGGTAACTGAAAATGATACCAATATCCGACCATCTATCCAACAAAAAAGAACGAAGAGGATAAAATGGTGAAGTGAACAATGCTGACTTGTCTGCGAGAATGTCAAAGGTTGAATCAGATATGTTGTGTAAAGAAGGATAATGTTATATAGTGTTTTAGAGATGGGGTTCCCAAACATTTTTGCTAGTTAAATCTATATGGCAAATGATTTACTTTAATTAATGCAACAATTATTTGACGTTAATCTTTCCAATTTTCCAATGTTCACTTGTGAGATATTGCTATAGTTTTTTTATTTCCCATTAAATGGTAATACTTTTTACATTTATTTTAAATTTGATTGTAAATTATTAACAGTTTAATTAAATGTAATATTTTTTTAATATCTATCACTATTCCATATTTTTTTTATATAAATCCCTGTGTAAAATATTATTGTTTCCAAATAACTATATGTATATACATATATATATATTTATTTTTTTAAAGGGGCATTTAAATATTCCAATATAATTCTAATACTCTAAGATCTAATATTATAGAATATCTTAAATATATTCTAAGATCTATTACAACCTTGCTTTGCACAGTCCTTAGTTAATTATTATCATTGGTTAATTATGCATTTTTAAAGGAAATAATTGTGTTTTGTGTTTTGTAATTTTCACCTAGCAAATCCTTATTACTTACATTGAAAGAGGGACCTGAACCTTTATTGATGTTTATCGACCAGAATATCATAGAAACTTGCGTGTTGAACTCGTTTGACTTAAGCCTGTAACCCCCAGCAGTCCATTAAAATCCACTCGGTCACTTAAGACCCTGTAGCAACCTCATAGCAACACCCTGGCAACCTGGAGATGAGTTTTACACAGGCAAGTCCCACTCAGGTTTTCTTTAGAACTTGCACAAATCTCTTTTTGTTTATAATTTATAGTTTTTGAATCCTTAACTTTTTGGATAAAAGCATCTGCTAAGTAGTTGTAGCCTCATAATTGCTCTCAGAGCAGCTCTTAGAGGCAGTCTCGTTCTTTACAGCTTGCGTGAAACATCGGTCACAGATGGTGGATGTTTGTGCAGCACGCATGCATGCGCTGACTCTCTCCTGAGGGAAAAGGCGAAAAGGCATGAGATTATTCAACTTTTTTGGGCAATGTCTGTATCTGCCGCGTGTGGTAACCACTCGTCTTCCTTTTTACAAAGTGAATCAGTCCCACACAACATTCAGTGTAATTAGTTTTAATGAAAACACACATGGCTGGGAGCGATTTTCAGACATGCTTGAAAATTAAAATGAAATTAAGTATTTTCCCTCCAAACCTCCTCGTTCCATGTTTAATTGGAGCTTCAGTGGAGCAAGAAAACACTCCATAGGTTTGACATTGGCTTTAGGATCACGGCAGGCAGCGCTACCAAGGAATAAATTAATTTGCACATATTATATTTGCATTTAATTTGCTTCTAAATGTTATAACGCATGCTTTTTGTCTCCCTTTCTTCTCACATTATATAATATTTCCAGGAACACGTTGAACTTGTTGCATCAATTGAAAACCACAGTGCCCAAAAAAAACTTATTCTCAGATGCTGTGATCATGTACTCATCTCTTTTGTGTTTAAAAACTCTTTCTTAACATGAATTCTGGCTAATTAGCAAGGTTAAAGAATGGAATCCTGGATAGAGTTCAGTGTTTGCTATAAATGGAGGCTTGTGCACATTTCATAAGTAATATTAGAAGTGGGTCAGGATGGTCAACTAGACTTTTTTGGTAGGTTTTTTTGTGTTTTAAAGTGGATTAATTTGAGGGCACAACTTTTCAGAGAATGTTTTAGCATTTTATCAGTAATCAATGGGCTGTCATGCTAAAACCCTCTCTGAGACGTTAATTTGGACTCCAAATATATTTCATTGTGGCTCAAGATAAAACTAGTTTTAAAAGCCACATCTTGAGACCTTTTTCCATTATGTTGTGCTCCATTGAGCTCGAATGCAAGAACGTTCCTGTCTGATTAGTGTCCAACATATATATCAGTATATGACTTTTGTATATTCTTAATACCATACTACTACAATGCTTTTTTGACATGGTACAATTTTAGTGCTGTTATTTTATCCACATGCAACATAATGTTTTCTTTCCTTTTTTGGTAGTATACTTAATTTTTTAAGTACCTTATCGAGTGGCGTGTAAATACAGTGGTGAAATGTGATAATCATTCAATGTCAAAGTTGGATGTACGGATGTATGTATGTGAGGGCTGTAGAAAGATAG
Source organism: Schizopygopsis pylzovi (assembly GCA_027422435.1). Classification (NCBI taxonomy): domain Eukaryota; kingdom Metazoa; phylum Chordata; class Actinopteri; order Cypriniformes; family Cyprinidae; genus Schizopygopsis; species Schizopygopsis pylzovi. The sequence continues at coordinate 47,181,055 of CM049820.1, forward strand.
ACAGGTGTGGCCCGTTGCCTGTAATTCATGAGACTTGACTCAAGCTCAAATTCTCTTGTGTGGAGTTTAGGGAAGGAATGAAGTATACGTCTGTTTATATACCCGTGATTGATTTAACCATTGATTATATGTACATGTTATTTGAAGAGCGTTACCAAAAACACAGACATGGAAACGCTTAGTGCAGTGCTGTTCTGCAGTATTTCTGTGTTTTGAGTTGGGCTTGTTTGGCCTAAAGTAACATGAGACAGAAACTGTGCTGTGGTGCGGCCTTTAATCACTGTTTCTCAGTATCAGAGGGTCTAACATTGCACACACATGCCCTTCAATGCACCCGACACATGTCTGCCTGCCTAAAACCACATATAATTAACATTCTTGCCATACCAATAAACCTGAGCAAAAACAGGGCGATCCGAAACAGGTGTGAGTTCATGTGTGCGCGTGTAATAAAATACAACACAGGTCTTTGAGGTGTTGCAGGCAAGACCCAAACTTTGATTTAGCTTTGCTCTGTTATGGCCAAACCCAAAGCCTGTGCAAAAGTCAGCAGCTTGGGTTTCTATAATTCAACTGCATTCCCATCAGAGGAGAGATGTGGTAACATCTCATTTCTCAAAGTTAACCAATTCTGATTTCACATCACCCCAATTTAAATTATACATCAAACCTTGATCGAGTAACCCAGTTTTGGCTGTTCAGGCTTTGCCAGGGAACATTGGCTGATAATCTTATAATGATTGAGTCTCAGAGTTTAAGCAGAATCTATAGCTGACAGCACTGATTATTAATCGTCTCTTGCACACAGCTTAATCATATGTGACCCTCTCTGTGAAATCAGGCTAAAGCAGACATATCATGCATTATGGTAAAAGCGTTTGAGGTCATAACACGATATTACAGAAGGAACTGCATTCAAATACATATTTATTAATTTATAATCTGCCATTTTATTGATCATTTGAATGAAATGAATGTTGTTTGTAGTATTTGCAGGTGTGCAATTCTCAGCACAGAGGACACGTGTGTAATTGATTCGATTGAGTAAATGATTCAGTGATTCACTCTTAAAAACAATTCTTTCATTCTTTAAAAAATCCGTGTTTTTAGAATGCATTAGTTTTGTTGCATGAATTATTCATTGATGCCACCTATATACTTGATGCCACCTATACACCTATATACGTAATGATGTAACTGTTATATCAATAAATGATTATATAACATGCAAGAAATCTAAATTCACTGCAATAGAAAGTCTAGAATCTAAGTGAATAGTTCTAGATGCTTCATTCTAGGTCCAGAACCGTGTCCTTGAACTCCAGACGAAGGGGTTTCTTGGGTAATAGCGCTTAAAATAATCAAGGATCTGTGGGCGGATATCCGTTGAGAGGTCTTGATGTAAGAGAGAGGGTGCAAATGTGTCCCGTGGAAACAATGAGCTCTAGTGTCCTCCCAGACAAATCATACAATATGACGGCAGTCTACAGCTTTCTTTCACTCTTTCCGTGAATGGATGGGGAAAACAAGAGGCAGAGACAGAGGACGATGCTGAAAAGGGAGGAATGCTGTGGGAAGAAGCTAATTCATGCATGTTTTTACTGCCACATTGTCTGTATCAGAGGTTTCTGTATGCTAGCTTTTGTAGGAGTTGTTTTACTCAAGCGTGCTTTCATACAATAAGAATACACCCACATGCTGCCACTGGCTTTAGCGTTAGAGTCGTGTTTATTATCACGGCTTTATAAACCCTGCTCATGTTGATGTGTGCAGATATACTGAGCGGATCTCAACACCAGGACGTGTGCACCGCAACTATCTACAAGCTTTGCTAAAGCTGACGAGTTCGACGGCATATTTGAGCTCACCGGGGTACATTAGTACAGGCTTACACAACCCACACATGTCTCAGATTCCCGTTGTGTGTTTATATGCAGGCTCATTTGGCAGTTTAGGGTTGCACTTCAAAGGCTGGCTTGAGCAGTTCTGGAAAGTGAACATGACCCTAGCGTGGGCTCTATCTCTTTGTTTTGCTGTTAATTTTATGAGTCTTGGCTTTGTGACCCCCTTCATGACAAAAGGAAATGTAAATTAAACCGGCTGTTACCTCACAAGCTCAACTCAACTCAATTTATGGGGAAAATTAGGGCACTTGAGGAGAGAAGGACGGCAATAAGACCATTCCTTCTTTGTTTAGTTCGCTTTCTTTCTCTTTTGTGTATGGCCGAGACTTGTGCTTTATCATTTCAGATGTATCTGACCCAAACAAACTCATGTTGAAGCTTTTAGACCTCAACTAATCAACTACTCCTTCCTCATTACAACTTTTACAGAAGAATATCATATTATTCTGTGATTGCAAAACTGTATTTTCAGCAGCCGTTACTCCAGTCTTCAGTGTCGCATGATTATACAAATAACTATAATATGCTGATTTGGAGCTCAAAGAAACATTTATTATTATCATCAGGGATGAAAATACTTATAATAATAGAAATCTTTGCAACATTTGTAACAATATACTGTAACGTCGCTTTTGATACAATTTTTTGCAACCTTGATGAATGAAAAATGTAAGTTATTTGTAAATAAATACATAAATAAATAAAATCCTACTGGCCATTAACTTTTAAATGTTCATATATAAGTCACAGTATTGTTATTTTTGCTAAAAAAACAAAACGTAAAACAATGTTTGTCTACTTGAGTTATTTAAGTAATTTACAAATTACAATTACTCTCATTTGATTTGATTTTTTTATTGTTGTTTGGAACTTTATTGGAAAAAATATGATTGTTCATAACAAATACACTACGCAGACATCAGTACAAATACTGTTTCATATTTTATAACATCGAAGTTACAAACAAAAAGCTCAAAACAGTCATACCGCCCATGCAACCTTACTTGATGCCACAGTAATACCGTGTTTTTTTGGACATATATGTTGTAAATATCCTAATATATGAAAATGGACGGTGGTATATACTGCATGATTCATCACTGTACCATGTTATATTTTTGCGAGGGATTTTTCTCCACGTTCATCTGTGATATTGCCGCGTTGTGTGCTTTCCTGTCAGGGTCGGTTTGAGGTGTGTCAGTGGCGTGTGCTAAGTTAGTCTGTCATTCCCACTTCTATTGATTTAACCTCTTGTGGTCCCACTTTCACGTCGCAGCCCATGCAGCTTTTGTTCTCCGTATGGAATGTGAAGATGAAAGATGGCAGCAAAGCCTTGTGGATTCTGTCACAGTTTTCATCCAGCTGGACTCTGCGGGCCCTGATAGCGTCGGAGGATTCCCGCTGCAAGAGAGGATGTCAACGCATGAAATCACACGTTCACAGTGTCAGACTCTTGTGTGTGTTGGCCGGCACACCAGCGAAACCTCTGTGACTGCTCATTCAAGACCTGTATTATTCATCAGACCAGAGCCAACTCATATACATCCATTCGGCTTATTTTCCCCTGAGAAACTCTTGTGGAGGTTTGCATTCAAGGAGCAGTTCGACCAGAAATCATTACCTCTCTCTCGTAATGACAGTTTTCATGCAATTTATATAAACATCCATAAAACTCGTCTGCTTTAGAAAGATGTTTCAGATGTTGTTGAAGAAAGAAAGTCATACAGGTTTGGAATGATATTAGGGAGACTTTTTTTGGTGAACTTTCCCCTTAGAGTCCAATAATATGCCTTTCCAACCTCTAATAAAGACTTTTTATATGAATTATCACCTTCCAGAAAAGTTGCAACAAGCTAAATTGCCTTAAAATTGATGGCTGCTTAAAGGCGTTTCTCATTCTATATATACTCTTCAAAAGCAGCGCATGGCAGCACACACTGCTCACTTTCCCATTAAAGGGAGCCGGACTGAATAACGTGCAGTGTATCAGAGAGTCATGGAGAGGTTAGAGAAGATTCAACCAGGCTAATGTTGAAGAGCACCGCTGACATGCTGCAGTATTTTACAGTATGTTCTGCTGAAGTTTGGGGTTTTGTGAATGAGAAATACTTGTGCTACTTTATTTTAGTTATGAAGTTATTAGATCTAGGTTAAGGTAGATCACCAGTTGTCCTGTGCTAGTTTTGATTCAGGTTTATGAAGTTATTCTGCAATGATATGGATTATTTTATTATGTTTTTTGTATGGCTGATGATTAGAGAGCAGGATGGCATTTAGCCGATATAAAGCTGATATAGACCTAAATACTGCTTATTTCATTTAAAAATAGTAAATAGCACATGCATGTCACTTTGTGCACTTACATTTGTTTATTGTACTAAAAGTATTAGAAATAAATCATATGAACTTGATAAATAAACAGATTTATACTGTTTTGATTGGAACTTGTTGATTATGTAATCATCTTATATAATATTTCCCAAATAAAGATGGACAGACTATGGTGTTTTATGCAGGTTATGCATATATAATAAGAAAGTCTTACATATGATACACTAAAATTGCATTAAATGTTTATCAAATAGGTCTTCATTGATGTCAAAATAAAAGTCCCGCTTCTGACACCAGCCATACAGAAAACTTAACAGAAAAAAGCCAAATATTGGCCATGCATGGCAATATTTCATTTAAAGACTAGCCTGGATAGTATATTTTATTCATATATATATATTTTTTTTAACCTTGTGTAGTTTATTTCATGCCATGCATGCAAAATGCCCTTGTTGGCATCTGTCTAATTTGGCTGTATAGCTTCTACCAAGTGACCATTTGCGCCAGAACACTGTAGATGTAAATAAGACTTATTTAATCAAAACTATGCATGATTACATGGCTACTTGGAGTTTATCATTTGCATTAAGCATTGCTTTTTCCAGTCCTGTGACTCATTTTTAGGTCATAACCCACCGGTTGAGAAGTACTCTATCATCCGTGATGCATCATGACACATGCATCTCTTCAAATCTTGTTCTCTTAATGAGATCTGCTTTTGATAATATAGTCGAGAGGCTTCTGTATCCAGACCTAAAGTGGTTATTTGTCGTTGAAGTTTGTCCAGTTTTGAAGCGCATCTCCTGAGGCAGACAGACTCCGTGAGTGTTTGATGTGGCGGATGAGCAGATGGTTTGGCACTGTCACTTTTATACATAATCATTTTCTCTGCTTGTCTCATAGGCCTGCCACGTTCTCAGCCACGTAAATCTAGCTGAAATAGTTTTAGCCTCTGCTATTGTCTCCTCACTCCATTCAGTGTGACACAGAACGAGACCCAAAGGAAGCACGGTGTCCTGTTGAATTACCTCACCTCCCTGCCAGTGCATTATAGTCATCAAGACACAGAGCCTACCTGCAAGACCTTAATATGCAAATAACCACGGAAAGATTTTGATATCTTAGATCTATTTTACTTTTAAGTAACTAGACCGCTATAAAGCTGAAGTTAGTTCACCCCAAAATCATTTACTCGCCCTCAACATATTTTCCTTAGTGTTATTTTAGTGTTATTTATATATGTATTCCTTAATTTAGTATTAGTTTTATATTTTCAATTTTCATTTGAAAATTTCAGTAGTCTTTTTTTTTTTTTTTATAATTTTTTGATATTTATTATAATTGGTATTTTATTTGTATTTCACATTTTGCTAATTTTAGTAACACATTTTTCATTCAGTTATTTGCCATAATGCATTTGTATCTAATATTTCTAATATTTCAATTTTGTTATATCATTTTTTTTTCAATTGTCAAAAAGTTTTAACAAAGCTGCCTTAAAAAGGTGTCCGTGATGTAACGCCAGTGATGTCAATCACCATTGGTTCTCATGTGTCATGTGACTTATCAAACTGAGAAATTTGAATTTGTGAGAGTTCGATTTGTGGTGAATAGACTTAAATTAGAGTGTTTTTCCTCACACAAAGCTACGGATAGCTTCAGAAGACTTGGAATATAGCCTAAGTCATACACATCACTTTTACGTTACTTCTGTGCTGTTATTTGGCCATTTTTAGAACCGTTTGAGAAAGAAAGTGAAAGTGTCTGGCAGCATTCAGTTTTATTGTATAGAAAATAGCTTTTCACTTTTCCAGTTATTTGTTATTATTTATAAGGATTCCAAAAGGTCTAGAAATTAGAATTATAAAATTAAGTTTATTCATATATCCTGGTTTTCACACACAGTTGTTGGGGGGGTAAGGACAAGTCATTTTGGCTTATTTGAATGCTTGTTTATTATTTTAAATGATTTGACGTCATCTGGAGGCTTCCTTCGGAGTTTGCTGAGGCTCCCAGTGGATCCCGGCAGCCACATCACCCTGCAGCCCAAGACTGGTTGCCCACTGAAGCTAAGCAGGTGTAACGGATGTATGCCAGTAAGGGCTGTGTGTAAAACCTCACTCCCCTGACCTCAAAAAGAGGCGCTCTAGCAACTGACGCCTTTGGCTGTAGCCTTTGGCGTTCCTTGTTAGAGCGCCCGCCTTCCGCGCCGGAATCCCGGGTTCGAGACCCGCTCGGTAGGATGGTGTGGACCCGGGGGGTTACACAGGGTTGAGCTGGTCTGTACCTAGATGGGAGACTCCTGGGAAAACTAGGTTCTGCTGGAAGAGGTGTTAGTGAGGCCAGCAGGGGGCACTCACTCTGTGGTCTGTGTGGGTCCTAACGCCCCAGTGTAGTGACGGGGACACTATACTGTCAACAAGCACCGTCTTTCAGATGAGACGTTACACCGAGGTCCTGACACTCTGTGGTCATTAAAAATCCCACGGCACTTCTCGTAAAGAGTAGGGTGTAACCCCGGTGTCCTGGCCAAATTCCCACCACTGGCCCTTGTCAATCATGGCCTCCTAATAATCCCCATCCACTTGATTGGCTCTATCTCTCTCTCTCCTCTCCACCTGTAGCTGGTGTGTGGTGAGCGCACTGGCGCTGTTGTCCTGTGGCAGCCGTCGCATCATCCAAGTGGATGCTGTACACTGGTGGTGGTTGAGGAGAGACCCCCCCACATGATTGTAAAGTGCTTTGGGTGTACAACAGTACACAAAAAGCGCTATATAAATGCATAATTCATTCATTCATCCAATCCTTCTAATTTAGAGCCACTGGTTTAAGGTATTCAGCTACACTTGGTCCACAAATTAAAGAAAGTTTGAAATGACATGAGGGTGAGTAAATGAGCGTTTTCATTTTTGGGGTCAACTGTTGCTTTAATGACACTCCTCCTGCACTTCTGCTGCATTTAATTGAGAATTGTGTCCCTGGTGAATCCTGGCGCCTTCAGCTGTCACAGACACAACACATTTATTTCTGCCTTCATTTTTATTCATACATGTGTACTGATCACAATGCTACATAGTCATACTCTGTTCCTTACAAAGATGAGCACATCTGCAAACTCAATAAGGAAGCAATTAGCAACTTTCTCATATAATAACAGGGCGACTAACTCTGTGCACATAATCCACTTCTGTCTGTTTTTTAAAGACGCTCTTGTTTCTGGCTCTGTGGGGCGGTTCCTCCCTTCCTCCTGTTCCGAGCTTCTTTTTCTGTTGATGTACTTGCATTTATAGTTTTCTTTTTCCATTTGCTCTTTCATGCGGCCGAGACTCTGTTTCCCATCAAGGCCTGTGATCCAACCACAACAAAGGCATCACATAGCGGTACAGGGGGGACTTGATGACGGAGTAGGGAACGATTGGAGGTAATGTGATTATGGCTAGATGGGGGGGGGGGGGAAGCTCATCCTCAGGAACCTACAAGTGCAAATGATCACGTGAATCCCCCCCCCCCCCCCCCCCCAAAAAAAGGTTTTCTTTGAACGCCGCTCAGCAACCCACACTGGGTTTTGACTACCTATTCATCTCGATGGTGGACCTTCTTATCTGGTTCTTCCCAGTCTACTCACTGCTTCCCTACACTGCCGCAATTTAACGATGCCTCCCGACCACATCAAGTTAAGCTGCTGCTAATTGCTACCCTTCCTCGGGCCCTTCTTATTTCAGCCATCCCGTCTGGAAACCTTTTTTGATGAGGTTAGCCACAGCAGCAATATGTCTGCCGGCTTGTGGCCTGATGTAACTGCGATATGCAGCAGCAGAGGTTTATTTCTCATCACAGGTTTGCTCTTCAGGTGACTTTTGCCTTCTGCAGGTGAGCATAAATGGAATAATGAGTCTTATGTTGTGCGGAGAGTGGGTATGAAGGACGTCCATCCCATTAGTAGTGCATGGTTTGGCTGGCAGTAACTCTGTACAAGATTACAAAGAGGAAATCATGATTGTTCTGGGAGATGTGTGACTCTCCAGTGTGCTGTAAACTCCCTGAGCTTCACGCGGCCGACCCCTGACGCAATGACAACACATCCAGTCACGCATTATTTATCGCCATCCTTTATGAATGTCAATCTGCTGCCTAAGTCTGTCACTGGAAGTGTGTCTGGATGAACGTTGCCATAAAGTTGTCATAAAGAATAGTCATCATTTATCAACTGTCATATTTCTTAAAGAATATCCTGACTGCCCTTTTCCATTTTCCCAACCAACCAACCAACAAATAAAAATATTATGTATTATATATTTCATTGAATATTTAAATACTCACTGAATGTGCCAGAAATAGGTATTAATGCATGCTTATTTAATGTATAAACGTTTTTATTGCTTTTATTTTCAGCAAAAATGAATTATTTGTTTTGAACAGCCATATTTATTTTTGGGTTGCATCCATTAAGTTACAAATAAAAAGAGAAAATAGTCAAATTAATTAAGAGTAACTTTAATAGGTGACTTTTATCTTTTAATCGCGTTAATTTAATATATGTTTATTTAAAATATAAAAATTATTTTTGTTGAATATTTAGAATATATATATATATAGCCTATATACATAATTGAATACTTTTATTCAACAAGGAAACATAAAACTGATCAAAAGTGACACTAAAGAAATTAAACACATATTAAATTATTACTTTTTTTGTTGTGTGTTTAGGTCAAATCAATCAAAAATATGTTGCAAAATAATACGCTGTGCACGTATCAATTCATACAAGTTGAGCAAACCACATATTAATATTGAGACCATACAGATTGTTTAGTAAAAAAAACCTCATGGTCATCGTAATTCCAGAAACCCAACAGTATTCATGTCCCCGCGGGGGGTTGTTTCTGAGTCTTGCCACCTGCATGACTTTAATTAAAATCTACATGACACCCAAAAAGCAAAGCCTGTGATTTCACGTTTTAATGAGGCCTGGTTTTCTTTCTTCTTGATTCCATGAGCATGCTTCCACAGTGCTGCCTGGACACTGTCCAAGTGTTCTGCGGCTTTTAGGGCTGTATTTTCTGATTGGATACAACTGTTTCGGTTGTGTGAGCAACAGCGCACATGCTCTACCACCACATATGTAGCTGCACCCTACGTGCGTTTGCTCGAATGTGCCTTTTTCAGAGCCAGCCACCGGAAAGGATTTGCCCTTTTTGAGGCGAGCAAGCCTCACACAAATCAAAATGATCATCGGTGAGCGCTCATTTGAGGCGGTCCTGCCTGAGGAATGTTGATTGTATTTGATTGCATTTGAATGGTGTTCAGGAAATTAGTTTTGAGAAGCTGTGTGGTTTTTTGATTTGTTGCATGATGCCCTACTCATCCCCTGAAGGAAGGACTTGACCCACATCAGTGGTGCATCTAGACAACTCTGCATGGAAAACAGAGGCTAATTATCTCCGAATCTTCCCTGTGCTCCAAAACGCTCGAAATATTGGCAATACTTCACTCATTTGTTAAGTATATGTGTATTACATTTGTGAAAATGTCCATAAACTCTTAAAAGGTTATTTATTGTCATTTTATAACATTTACATTTATGCATTTATCAGACGCTTTTATCCAAAGTGACTTACAGTGTATTCAGGATATACATGTCTTTGTCAGTACATGTGTTCCCTGGGAATCGAACCCACAACCTTTGCGCTGCTAACGCAATGCTCTACCACTGAGCCACAGGAAAGAACCTATAAAGAACCTTTAACATCCAAGGAACCCTTCCATTGTTCAAAGGGATCTTTCTAGTAGAAATATGTTCTTCTGTGACCCCCCTGATTTTTTCCAAGTGTGGAATATCTGAATATCTGGGGACTAGAATTTGGGCTCTTAATTTTGACTTGACTTTTAGTAAGCAACCACCCAGAACATCATAGCAATGGAAAATCTAGTTTACTTATTACTATTATTATTAATATTAATATTCATATGAGATGCTATTTTTGCACATTTTCATTTTGTTGGCTGTTGGAGATCTTGAAGAGCAGATCAGAATGGAGATGTTATCAGATTTTGAGGTACCTCACATATGAAAGCCAGGGTTTATATCCACGCTCTCGCCACATACCAGCTTCCATCATTCAAACCAGAACTCAGTCCAAATGAGATGCTTTGAAGTCTGGAGTTTAGAAATACCAGCAGATACCCTTTGATGGAATAGTTACCCTCTTGTTTATTTTGACTGTGCATAAGTCTCTGTTGTTTTTGGTTGAGAAAAAGGTCCATATGGTTGCATTCCAGAATCTTTGTTCATTTTTGTAGTTCAGCTTTTTTGTTAGGGGGTTAATGACAACATCATCTTTGCACTTGAGTGTGGCATGCTTATGGAATTAGTTCGCAGACAGGTCGTACCACATTTTGGAATCACTAACCTGAATCATAATTGATTTATTTCTTCCGTTATAATTATTGAACCGCAGCGTTATGACTCATCCTGGGACAGCAGACGTGCATGCTAACAGATGCAATAACAATTCGAGTGTCAAACTCTAAAGATTACCATAACCGTAATGTCTGCCAACATACTGCATTTTCCGAATTGTTTCTATAAAATCATAATAAATTGATTTTTGATAAATATTTGTGTCTGTTTCTACTAACTACCCACAGTTTTCTGGATAAAACGTGTTGCATTTACGTCTGAACATTTGTATTAAAAGGATATTTTCTCTCGTGTCTCTCAGAGTGTTACACAGCAAATGGAGAGGACTACAGAGGTGGACAGAACCAGACAAGCCTGGAAGGAGGGAGGCCGTGTCTTTTCTGGAATGAGACTTTCCAGCATCCGTACAACACCATCAAATACCCCAATGGAGAAGGAGGTCTTGGACCACACAACTTCTGCAGGTCAGGGAAATACTGTAGGGGTGGAAGGACAGCACAATAATAGTGATGTTCTGTAGAATTTTGCATGATGAATACAAATTTGCAGATGTTTAGCATTGTTACGCCAAGATTCTCAAAGAATACAATGGAGTTGCACAAAAATTACATACAAATTCTGGGGTTACACTTTATTTTAAGGTGTCCTTGTTACAGTGTACTTATACATTTAAGTACTGAGTAATATTAATTAACGACTACGTGTACGTACTATTTGTTTAGGGTTTGGCTTAGTGTTACCTGCATGTAATTATGCATACTTTATTGTTATTATAATAGTAAATACATGTAACGTGTAAATAGCACACCCTAAAATAAAGTGTTACCAATAAAGGTTCTTTCTTTGCATCTATGGTTCCAAGAACTTCCACAGAAGATTGTTTATGGTAGAAAAACAGTTCTTTAGACTGTTCTTCACACTAAGATAAAAAAATATATATTTTAAGAATTGGGTGAACCAAAAGTGATGAGGAAAATCATGAGTCAATAAACAATCTACAGAAAGATTCGAGGGACTGTTCCTTTAAATAAGAGAACGCATAACCAAGAGGGACATTGTTGCAAAATTGTAAGAGACATTGTGTGATATTTGGCGATGTGTTGTAAGAATTGTATTGACTCATTCTTCAGTGTCAGAGTGTCACGGTGTCTTCACTGTCTAAAACATTCACGTCCTCAACAATACAGATGTTTTATTCATTTGGAAATCTCTTTGTCTTTGACCATGAACTGTATTTATATCTGCTATATAAGCTTTCTAAAAACAGATTTAGTCTTTAAACCAGCATACTAAGTTATTCTGAATTTGTTTCATGTTCTGTTTCTCAGAACGTCATACTGCAGTGTTTGACTGTGGTTCATGAGCGTAGGGTTATTTGTTGGGCCTGTCATTATGTGGACTCAGCAGGGCTTGAAGAGTTTGCTTTTGTAAAGTCACCCCAAATCCCTCTGTCCCGAAGAAAACCCAGCAGAGCGACAGCGCGGATGACCGATAGCCTCTTTCTCTCCTCAGCTTCACATTTATTCTACAAGAATACAATAAATAAAACATTGCTGTCACAGGCCTGTATCTGTAATATCAAACTGGTAATATGCTGGAGCTTGTGGTTCATGCGCACGTGTAACACAATATTCCAGCTTCATGCTGTTTATAAAGTTTGTCAGTTTCATAACAAATCCCCTTTTCCTGGCTGAGGAGCAGTGTTTTCTAAATCTGTTGGAGTTTAGAGTTTCAGCTGTTATGTCACTCCTCGGACTGACGATAGTAACTAGAGTGGGATCAGAAAGCACAAGTAAGAGATGAGAGATGGTATTTAAGAGCACACTACTGCTGTACTCGTTTAAATGCTTAAAGAGAGAGTTCAGCCAAGAAAGAAAATCATGGCATTGTTTACACTTCTGTATTACTTACGATTGTTCTTTTTCCATGAAACACCAAAGGAGTTATGTAGCAAAACACTGCCACACTGTCCCTGAACACACCAGTTTTAAATGGAAATAATGAGGCCAATTTCATCTGAATTCAGTGAAAATAGTCTATAAAGTCTATCTGTCTTCGGTCGGTCCATCAATACAAATTAAGCTCAGATGAGCTTTATTTGTCACATACACAATTATACAGAGTATACTGAGGAGTGAAATGTGTTCTCTGCATTTAACCCATCCAAGTGCACACACACCCGGAGCAGTGGGCAGCTGACCGCGCGCCCGGGAGCAGTTCGGGCTCGGTGCCTTGCTCAAGGTCTCACCTCAGTCATTGACCATTCCTGCCAGAGCCAGGATTCGAACCCACAACCTTGGGTTACAAATCCAACGCTCTATCCTTTAGGCCACGACTGCCCATCCATCCATCCATCCATCCATCCATCCATCCATCCATCCATCCCATCCACCCATCCATCCATCCATCCATCCACCATCCATCCATCCATCCATCCATCCATCCATCCTCCATCCATCCATCCATCCACCATCCACCATCCATCCATCCATCCATCCATCCATCCATCCATCCATCCATCCATCCATCCCCATCCATCCCATCCATCCATCCATCCATCCATCCATCCATCCATCCATCCATCCATCCATCCATCCATCCATCCACCATCACCATCCATCCATCCACCATCCATCCATATATCCACATCCATCCTCATCGATCCATCCATTTCGATCATCCATCCGAATCCTTTCCGAAATCCATCCATCCATCCTCTATCCTCATCCATACATCCATCCATCCATCCATCCACATCCATCCATCCATCCCACCCATCCAAATATGACTTGCATTGAATACTTTGATGGTGAATTTTCTGTTTTTGGACCCAGAAAAACACTTAAACCAGCTTTATTTGCTATTAGCCTGAGTCCATAGAAAATGCCCAACACTAGGAGAGGGTGAGAACATTTTAATTTTCAGAATTGTAATTTGTATACGAACAATCCCTTTCCTGTAAAGCAGCCTGTCTGTTGCTGTTCAGCCGTGAGGAGGGGTGCCGCGGTGACTCTGTATATGTGTGTGTGTGTTTCCGTCCAGCAGACTGTGTGATATGGGAAGTGAAAGCCAGATTCAGAGCGGCAGACAGAGATTAAGTGAAGAGAGGGAGATCACCGTCAGGAACACCAGTGTTGGTTTTAGGCACACGGTTGCATGGTGTTATGTCTGCTGGGGGTGTATATAGGAATGTCTCTCTGTATCATAACAGATCTCTTTGTCTGTACATATGTATGAAGTTCACTCCTGATCAAACGGATAGTAGGAGTTAGGGAAAAGGAGACAGGTGTATGTTTCTTTTAACAAATATGACAAGTGTTATTTGTGTAGAGCATGTTTTATGGTCTTGGTTATGTGTAAGAGAAAGCTGCAAGTGTGTGTTTCTTTAATGATGTCATAAACTCTTTGCATCTCTTTGTTTTCTTGTCTACACACCATTTGATATGAAAAGAGGAACTGCAGCCAAAGACAGAGAGCGAGAGACAAATGGAGGTGCCAAGTCCTAATATCCCTCACATTTCATCTTTACTGTGTGCTGTAAAATAGCTATGAAAACATTGAGAGATGGGGCTGAGAGGAAGTGTCCTATTAATCATGAATAAAAGGAGCTAGGAAGAGTCGGACGGAAAGGTCTACAACTCACACTGTAAAAAAATCAAATTAACCAAATCTTGGAAGGGCAAAAATATTTAAGTTGAGCTATTTTTATTGCTTGGCCTTAGTTGAGAGAACATATTATATTAAGTCTACACAAACAAATATATTTGAAAAACATAATATGTGTTCCTGTGGCTCAGTGGTTAGAGCATTGCGTTAGCAGCGCAAAGGTTGTGGGTTCGATTCCCAGGGAACACATACTGACAAAGAAAAAAATGTATAACCTGAATGCACTGTAAGTCGCTTTGGATAAAAGCGTCTGCTAAATGCATAAATGTAAATGTAACATTGATTGAATGGTTATTTTCAAATCCAGTCAACAATTAACTGAGCTAATGTTGACTAAACCAATAAAAACATGTGCACGTGCACTATTAAACTTCAGTAAAGGTTGAGCCAACTAAAAAATACCAATTCAGACAACACTTTGAAAGTGACTGAACATACAATTTCTGTGGAACTAGTTACTAAATAATAACCAGTTGAAACCGCTTGAAATGTTTCACAGTGCATCAGCTTCCTCTCAGACCTGTTCTCCACAGACTTTTTCAGATAATCATAAATATCACTTACATTTGAAAAGTACACTAATAGCAATGCTTAATTGATGTTTTAAGTAAATCCCATTAATAGAAACAGAAGGTGTAGAAATGTTACTGTTTATTTAGCAAATGCTGTGTATTCAGTGCTACAATCATTTGAATCTAGTGAGAAAATACTGCATGCATCCATATGTTTTTCTGTCATTGGCTACATAATGTCACACCAGTGTTTCCCGAATGCGTGAGTCATGAAGCTCGATTCACAATTGAATGACTCAAAACGATTCACAAACATGTAATCAAACTAGCATTTGGAATCAGAATCACTTGGTTAGTGAATCATTCAGAATGGTAATTGATTTTGAACTGATTTCCTCAGTACGTAATTTTCTGGTAATGCCCAGATTTTTTGACCTGTGCCATGGTATTAGTATTCGTTGAAGTACCTTGAAATACCATGTAAATACCGTGTTACATAAATATGGCAGACGTACATTGTGTAAATCAAAGTATTCATTGAGTCAGTATTCAGTGTAAATCATTGGTATACCAACAAAGTATTATGGATCCATCACAGTACTCTTTGTAGGGATATTTTACGTTTTGGCCATTCATTTTCTGAATTTGTTGAATAGTTCTGTGTACGCTAGGATGCTGAGGGCCTGGTCAACATTACTGAAGTAAAATGGGTTGTGAAAGCTTTCCATGTTGACTTTAAAAGTCCTGAGAGTTTTGGCCTGATTCGTGTGTGTGTTGCTGCTTTGTATGTTGCTTCCAAGAGAAATGTAATGTTTAATTTTCCATCTTTAATCTGTCAAGACTTTAGCTTAAGTGAAAGTGCAAGCAACCGTTAAGCATTTGTGCGTTTTCTGTTTACACTGTTGTTTACTTAGCTGTGAAATCGAATGGTTTGTTTGTTATCCACTCTCAGATGTCAGTTCTTGGATTGTTGTGGTTGAATCGAGAGTGGCTGTGTGTGATATAGATACAATAGACTCTGTCTCTCAAAAGTGTTGGACGAGCATCTCAAATGATGACTGTGCATCGAACAAGTTTGTCCTAACAAGCAGTCCCAACTCCTTCAGCCCACTTACAGCGATGTAAAATAACTATGTATAGCTAGTACATCATTGGTTATTTACCTGCTTTGTTATTTGTATTCGATTTAGCAGTAGATCTCAGCACGTGTACTCGAGTCTCGTTCCTGTGTGCCATGTTGACTGAGCATGGCTCTGAGCATATTAGGCAAATTTCCCTTGCTCATATTTGCTTTGGATACTGGTTAGCTGCAGCGGGCTAATAGTGTGGCTGAGGTCGGCGTTCAGGAAAAAGCTATTTTCAGTCTTACCCAACTATAGATTTTACACGCTTTTGTTTTTAAAGAATCACAGTTTTTTATGTATAGCTCTGTGCCAGAATTTTTAAAGTTTATCATACATTTTATGATTATGGTGCATGGAAAGCGGTTATTAAAGAGAAGTGTTTGAACGCAGGCCAGACAAGAACAGCTGGTTTTCTCTCAGTTCAGATGGCCAGTAATGCTGAAACAAATGAGAGAGAGAGAGAAAGAAGTGAAAAGGAGCGAGAGAGTGCTGCAATAA
>CM049820.1:47200013-47202513 GCA_027422435.1 Schizopygopsis pylzovi
GTAGTATAGGAGTTGTATGGACCATATATATATAAGAGAGAGATATATATATGCTACAGGGTATATAAGTTTGGAGCTTGGCAGGCCACAGTTCTCACTCATTCACTTTCATTATAAATTGTCCAAAGCTGTTCTTCAAAACTTTTGAGTTCCTTATGAGTTATGAGTAGGGGTGGCATAGATTAATTTTTTTAATCTAGATTAATCTAGATTAATTTTGAAATTAATCTAGATTATCTAGATTAAAATGGCTCATTTGAATTCTGCCAAGGCATTCAAATATGTGTGCTACCCAAATAATGACTAAAAGTAATCTTTGAGAACTTTCTCAAGCCCAGGTGGGATTAGACCAGGGGCTCATCTCCTGTTTCCAAAATGCATCACAAAGCTTGAGAAAGCTGTTCTACTTGATAATTGGTGATGAAAATAAACTAGTTCAATAAATGTACTTGTGTTTACTAACTGTTTATTCAGTAAACATGAATTTTGAACTGTAGGCCTACATAAGAGGTCGTGATGAACTGTTTACAGTTTCCATTGGGAACTTCTTAAAAATAAATTTTCCCTGAAGCAAAGGCGGCTTCATAGTGCATCCAGTTAGCACGTCACGTCTGATGTGGTAATTTCACAGTAACGTTAGGCATACACACAGGTTCGAAGCAGAGGTGACACGGGAGTGAATTCTCAAGTTCACATGAACCTAAAGCGATCCTGTTTGCTTAAAAGCGCAACGTTTCGTTGTTATTCTGATGCACACAAATAAACTAAGTCTTTACAGATTCGAAAGAGTATTAGGCATTTTATCTGTATGACCAAAAATGACGGAGATGTAAAGCAAGTGAGCGCACCGGATGTCTTGCAGCAAACGCGCTTCCACACAAACACTTCAATACGCACATTTCTCTAGGTTAACATCATATTGAGCGGCCATGTAAAGTTGCTACTACATACACTTTCAGATGAAAAGCCATATTTGAGGTTGATGAATATAGATGAGCGTTTGGATGTCCTGCCCGAATTACCACATAGACCAGCCGTTAACAATCTGTCCATCACGGACTGCGAGCCTCTAGTTCGAAACTCGTTCCCCCCTACAGTGCAATTCGGCTAGGTATACTCCGCGCTAAAATATCAGGGTGAAAGTCATCATAGCTTCTAGTATAGACCCAGCTCCCAACCCAACTTTGAGAATAGATTAACGGCGATATTTTTTTTATCGCCGATAAGATCTCACGTTTAACGCAGCACGTTAAGCCGATAAGGCCCACCACTAGTTATGAGTGTGAGTAAATGATGAGAAAATGTAAACTTTTGGGGTGAACTGTTGTATTAAGTGCTCTCCGTATGACCCCAGAAGCAGCCTGGATCAAATAAAGCCATATCGAAACCTGGCGTACTCGTACGAGTATGTTTATATGAGTCTGCCAACAAGACAGATTCCTCTTATAATCTAATCTCCTCCATTGAACCTCAATTGCTCTGAAGACTTCGACTCCAAACAGGTGTCTTTCCTGAACAGGAGAATACATTATTCAAAAAAGCTATGCAAAGTAGCCATTATATATTTGACTGAGTCGTAATGAAAACCCCATCAGGCTGGAGGGGGCGGTCGAAATACACACTCGGCTCCAAGAGCCAGATCTCATTCTCCTCAACAGAAAAGAAAAGAAAAAGGAGGGAAAATTGGAGATGTTTAGCTGACTCCAACCTGAGGTTAAGTTTCTCCGGACACAAAAAGAAAGCAGATGAAAAGACGCTTCACTCAATACACTTGCTTGTTGTAAAGAGAGAAGAAGAGAAGCTGGAAAGTGTTTTTGATAGAGGAAGAAAAGACCGTGGCACGCCCTTTTGATTCCTCTTCACAATGGCTGAAATCAGATAGCTGTCGCCTCAGGGTCGAGCGCGAGATGTTGCATTGTGACTCCTAAAAGACTAGAAGAATAGCTTTTCTCGCAATTATCGTTGTTTCTGGCAGTGCAGGGAGCCATAGCGGGGTTCGCTCAGACTTTATATGTCGAATGTTCGGTTCACGAAGTACTCAACCAATCACGTCCTCGTCTGGCTGTGCGCTTGTAATCAATACCCTGTTTAGGGTTCGGGCATCAGGGTTTAAAGTGCACACCGGAGAGCTTAAAGACAAAGCTGGAGAGCTCTGCAGGTCACTGTCTGGAAAGGAACAAAGCCCTTCCCCGGGCATTCACGCAGACACCGACCTGGACATGTTTGGATGGACTGGGCAGGGGAGAGAAAGAGGCTCAATAGAGCACATAGGGTCCCGCTGTAGGGGGTGTTTCTGTCTGACTGACAACCTTTAAAAGGCTTATCTGCAGTAACTAACCAAAAGCAGCGACTATACAGACTCGACATTGTTTTCAGTAGCGTGACAATCTTTCAGCTGTTTTCAGTGTAGTGTAGCTATTTCTTTTACAAGAAGCTAGAAGCTGCACTACTGTTCACAAGTTTGGTGAGAAAATTCATATTTTTATTCAGCAAGGATTCA
>CM049820.1:47207513-47215013 GCA_027422435.1 Schizopygopsis pylzovi
TTACTTTCACTCTGTGCTCTTTTATAGTGAGCAAATATTCAGTATGTAGGTTTGTTGCCAAATCATTTGATGGTTAACAGTCAAGCGAGAGTCGTAAGAAAACCGGCTACATTCCTCACGGATAGTTTATTTTCTTAAAGTGAACAACAACCGCACCTGTTAAAGTAACCTGTCTTTAATCAATGCTCATGCTCAGCTATCTCTCTCTGCATGGTGTGTGTGAGGATCGGTTATGCTTGGATTTGCTCCTTAACATCCCACAATAACAGAGAAGACTGGTTTCAGTGCCACATCGATGCTGTCAAACAGGCATGGGAATGCTATCTAACGATTCTAGTTCAGTTAATGATTCGTTCAGTACTTGTAAAGAAGAAATATTGGTAACACTTTACAAGGTGTCATTTGTTAACATTAGTTAATGTATTAACTAACATGAACGGACAATTAACAATGCACGTACTACAGTATTTATTAATCTTCGTTAATGTTAGTTCATAAAAATACAGTCGTTCATTGTTAGTTCATGTTAACTAATGAACCGTATTGTAAAGTGTTACCGAAATACTTTGGGGAAAAACAATTTATACAGTAGTATTAACACAGTAGTGCTTTTGGGGGGTAATTTTATACAGTGCTTATAATACTACCAAAAAATATATAATCCTAACATTTAACTCCATACCAAAATCCCAGAGAGCCAGACAATTCATATAAATATAAATTCATTAATAAATACATCTAAAAATGATTTATGTTTGGGACGCTTTGAGACACTGTAGTGTACACCGTAAGTTTGAAAACGTTTAGTTTAAGTTATTAATATGAATAAACCGTGCTCATAAACGCTGCTGAGGTAGTATTCTCAAGTGAAGCGTAGTGGAGGCTTGGACCCAGAAACAGTGCTTCTTACGTCACCACTTAACAACCAGATACTTATGATTCCCAAAAAAACACTTCATAAGAGTCATTCAGGAATCAGTGGGCTTCAGTGGTTGTGCTGTATGTTGTTGATTCTCCCCATAAATACGTGAGTCGCTAAACATTTTCGACTGCACTGGTTGTGCTGCATGTTTTGATTCATCATTGCATGTGCAGTTCGATGCAGATCTTTTAATCATAACTATTCCTTCAAATGCACACACAGAAATGGTCATATGAATTCCCTCCTCTCTATCATGACTCTTTTTATCTCAGTGACCAGACTGATGTAATACGTATAATGGTTCTTCATACCTGATCCTTCATCTTCATTAGCAACAGCAAAGCGCAAATGTCTGTTTTTTCTTCCCCCACGCAGCAGATGTTAATGAACCCTCTTGTGTTTTGGGAGATCAAAGACAGGTGCTGTTTTTACACCTCATGACCCAATGCAGCTCTTTTCACTGTTCATTCCTGCCGTTTCACTCATCTGCCCTCTGAAAACACTTTAATTATGCTGTTTCTATTGAGAACGCCTCCCTCAATCTTTAATTAAGCATGCAGTCGCTCCCCGAAGGCCGTGGTGGTGAAACGCATTGATCTCGGCTTCGATTGTGTTGTAATACGGCCTCAGGCATGACGAGTGCAATGTGCCTGCCACCTTGCAGATGCACGGCATGGGAAAGTGTGCATGTAGTTGCACAGCAGGGCTCACGTGTCCCCTGTTAAGGGGCCTTTGGTGTTGGTGTTCCTTGCATGTCGTAGATTTGTACTCGCAATGTTTGCAACGACCCCATTGACTTGTTCCTTTGATTCTCACTTTCCTCTCTCTCTCAGTGTAAATCTCAGTTGCTAAATTTACATTTACATTTAAGCATTTAGCAGACGCTTTTATCCGAAGCGACTTACAGTACATTCAGTCTATACATTTTTTTTGTTTGTCAGTATGTGTTCCCTGGGAATTGAACCCACAACCTTTGCGCTGGTAATGTAATGCTCTACCACTGAGCCTCAGGAACACAGGAATAAATGTATGATAGACGCTCAGGTCGTGGGTAAAGTGTGTCCATGTAGTTGCACAGCAGGGCTTATGTGTCCTGTGTTAAGGGGCCTTTGGTGTTGGTGTTCCTTGCATGTCGTAGATTTGTACTCGCGATGTTTGCAACGACCCCATTGACTTAATTCTCACTTTCCCTCTCTCTCAGTGTAAATCTCAGTTGCTAAATGTATGATAGACGCTCAGGTCGTGGGTAAAGTGTGGCATAACACAAACAAAATCTCAGTCAGAAACGCCTGCCTCGTACACTTGTCAAATTCCCCCGAGCTGAAAATGAAACATATTAATAGTCTGTTTTTCATGGAATGATCCACAACATCAACAAATTAATTTCACTCCCATGCAGATCCAGCTGTCTTAATGTAAAAAAGGAACAAAAGTTAAACCAAAACACATGTACTCTGGGCAGGGTAAGTGTGTCTGTAACAGAAGGGACCCTGCCAAAACAAGAACACCGCTTTAGTATCTGAATTAATGACAGACAAGCAGATCCAAAAGAGGATGTGAGGACTCTTTTGAGTGATTTACCAACAAATCAGCAAACCCCAAATGTTTAATATAGTCATTTTATAGGTGTTTTACACCATACTGTGAAGTGCAGCACTAAAACTAGATAATTGGTAGTGTTTAGAAACCCTCCTCTACCCATAATGCACTGTGTTTCCCTGAAGCGGTGATCATAGTGACAACAACCGGAAATCATTTTCAATGTGAAATAATGATTTGAAGCCCCGTGAAGTGCAGGTGTTTGTAGCAATGTGTCAAAGTTGAAGAAAGTTTGACTTGGAAGCAATGGGATGCGGAAGCTACCAATAAGAACGAAGACGTCACGTGAGAAACTTCCAGTTTATTTATTTGTTTTAGTCAATTTTGAGAAAATACATTTTCATTAAATTCAAAATGTAAAAACAAAATATGATGTAATTCACATGAAGTTGTTTGCATCAGTGTGGCAAAGTTGAAGAAAGCTGAACTTTATGCAAATGAGTAGCAAACAAATGAGTTTTGTGACTTTTGAATGAATAAATGTTCACTAAATTCAAAATGGGAATTCATATTAATTAATTAAACCAATTTTATAATTTACAATTATTAAATTATAATGTATTTAAGGATGGCATTATTTAAATTGCATTAGTGTATTTAAATAAATACAAAATAGTAATAATGGCTGATATTATTTGATCTGTCATCAAGCATCCTGATCCCTAAATATCAGTATCAACATTGGCTATAAAAAAACAGTTGGTAGAAGTTTGTGATCAGTTTCATTATTCTACATGATTTGCATCTGCCCATGTAGGTATAATACAAACCGTGGGCATTACAAGATTTACATGTATTCATTGATACTGTCAGCCCACCAATGTTAAAGCATCACGCAATAGCAACGCCTATACAATCAACAATACAGCAACCAAGTGACCTGCAGCAATAAAGCGTCTGTCAGTGTGAACGCCTCGCGAGAGAACGAGGTGTTGACACGAGTGTAGATGTGATCATGAATAGTGTTGTGACAGCCAGAGGAATACGTCTGTGGAATAAACCTGTTGTTGTGGTGGGAGGCAGTCTTCTGTGTGGGCTTGTGTATGTGGACTACACAAAATGAGACTGTTAATAATGTTTTCTAATCTGTTTGGGCTTTATTATTTCAGTAAGTCAGCACTCTGTGAGCTGGCACAATCAGATGCCTGTGGAAAATGAGAAGCCACACAAACTCTTTTCCAGGTTGTATCATCGGTATTATTATACACTGAACAAAATTATAAACGCAGCACTTTTGTTTTCGCCCCCATTTTTCATGAGCTGAAGTCAAAGATCTAAGACTTTTTCTATGTACACAAAAGGCCTATTTCTCTCAAATATTGTTCACAAATCTGTCTAAATCTGTGTTAGTGAACGAGATAATCCATCCACCTCACAGGTGTGTCATATCAAGATGCTGATTAGACAGCATGATTATTGCACAGGTGTGTCTTAGGCTGGCCACAATAAAAGGACACTCTAAAATGTGCAGTTTTACTGTATTGGGGGGGGGGGGGGGTCCGAAAACCAGTCAGTATCTGGTGTGACCACCATTTGCCTCACGCAGTGCAACACATCTCCTTCACATAGAGTTGATCAGGTTGTTGATTGTGGCCTGTGGGATGTTGGTTCACTCCTCTTCAATGTCTGTGTGAAGTTGCTGGATATTAGCAGGAACTGGAACACGCTGTCGTATACGCCGATCCAGAGCATCCCAAACATGCTCAATGGGTGACATGCCCGGTGAGTATGCTGGCCATGCAAGAACTGGGATGTTTTCAGCGTCCAGGAATCGTGTACAGATCCTTGCAACATGGGGCCGTGCATTATCATGCTGCAACATGAGGTGATGGTCGTGGATGAATGGCACAACAATGGGCCTCAGGATCTCATCACGGTATCTCTGTGCATTAAAAATGCCATCAATAAAATGCACCTGCGTTCATTGTCCATAACATACGCCTGCCCATACCATAACCCCACCGCCACCATGGGCCACTCGATCCACAATGTTGACATCAGCAAACCGCTCACACGCTGTCTGCCATCTGCCCTGTACAGTGAGAACCGCGATTCATCCGTGAAGAGAACACCTCTCCAAAGGGCCAGACGCCATCGAATATGAGCATTTGTCCACTCAAGTCGGTTACGACAACGAACAACAGTCAGGTCGAGACCCCGATGAGGACGACGAGCATGCAGATGAGCTTCCCTGAGACGGTTTCTGACAGTGTGTGCAGAAATTCTTTGGTTATGTAAACCGATTGTTGCAGCAGCTGTCTGGGTGGCTGGTCTCAGACGATCTTGGAGGTGAAGATGCTGGATGTGGAGGTCCTGGGCTGGTTCAAGGTTCAAGGTTCTTTATTATTCGTCACATACACAATCATACAAGTATAATCAGTAGTGAAATGCAAGTAGAATTGAAGAAAAATACAGCATTTACATGAGGAAAGGGAGGAGAAAAAAATAACCCCCAGACTATGCTCCTTGGGGAGTACAGTGTGAGAACAGGAAAAACACCTCAGCAACACAAAAGCACATACACGACACGCCACAGGGGAAGTGAATCCGGCCCAGCAAGCAGCCATCTGATCCCGCAGCCACTGATCCGGCGCTGGTCAGACCCGCTTGACCAGGCCAGCGGATCGAAGCGAACAGAGGCGAATGGTCGGGGGGGGGGGGCAATGTCTGTAATGTCTGTAGGGTGGGGGAGGAACGCAAGAGCGTCTAACTGCATTGCACTCCCGGGGTTTATTCCAGCAACAGCCTTGCCAAGGCCACTGTAGGGGAGCCAGAAAAGATAAGATTGTTTTGTCTTTGGGGCGAGTAAACATAAAAATTTTTGCAGGCTACTCTCTGTCCATTTTGACCATTTTGGTCTCCATTTTAATCAATTTCCCTTTGTAAAGCCGTGAACTTCTCCTTGGTAGAATCCATATTGCGATTATAGTTCAGTCTCAATGCTGACCTCTCTTCCCACAGCTTCAATCATACAGGCAGCCTTGTGGGGCTTTGGACAGCTGTTCCCGTTTTCTGAATTCTTCGATAACCCAGGGCAAAGCCTAAACCAATCAGCAAAATACCTGTTATCATGGTTCCGAATAGGTAGATATCTTCAATGTCCTCCACGGAAAGAGCCGCCAGACACACGATTCGCCACCTCTCCCACGAGTCCATCGTATA
This sequence comes from Schizopygopsis pylzovi, assembly GCA_027422435.1. NCBI lineage: Eukaryota > Metazoa > Chordata > Actinopteri > Cypriniformes > Cyprinidae > Schizopygopsis > Schizopygopsis pylzovi. The sequence goes on from CM049820.1 coordinate 47,213,197, forward strand.
GCCGGCTGCGAACGTTCCGTCAGGGCAGTCAGGTTCCCCGAAACCCAAGTTTCAGTGTCAATTGCATTAAGAGACCAGTTAATCCATAATATTTTAGTTTGGACAGTGCAGAGAGAGTCTCTCACGAGACAAGGGAGCAAACAAAGCAGGGAAGATAAGGGTGAGGACGGGGAGAGAAAGCGACCGCCTCCGTTGAGAGCCAGAAGAGAAGGGTGTGGTTACACGTGGTCTGCGGTTGTGAGGCCGGTTGCCGGTGGTTGTACTGCCAAATTCTCTGAAACGCCTTTGGAGAAGGCTTATGGTAGAGAAATGAACATTCAATTCACGGGCAACAGCTCTGGTGAACATTCCTGCAGTCAGCATGCCAATCGCATGCACCTTCAAAACTTGCAACATCTGTGGCATTGTGCTGTGTGATAAAACTGCACATTTTAGAGTGGCCTTTTATTGTGTCCAGCCTAAGACACACCTGTGCAATAATCATGCTGTCTAATCAGTATCTTGATATGACACACCTGTGAGGTGGATGATTATCTCGTTCACTAACACAGATTTAGACAGATTTGTGAACAATATTTGAGAGAAATAGGCCTTTTGTGTACATAGAAAAAGTCTTAGATCTTTGAGTTCTGAGTTATGAAAAATGGGGGCAAAAACAAAAGTGTTGCGTTTATTATTTTGTTCAGTATATGACCCATATTTAGCCTTATTTAACATTGAGTTCAGACTGCTCTATCCATAAACAGTACTAGAAAAAAACAAAAACAAATAAAATTCAGTAATTTTGTACTCTTTCCAAACCCGTAAAAATGTTTTTCCTTTGTCTTGTACTGATCGTTCTTTTTCATGCTGCGTATTTGGAACAGGACTTTGTAAAGTCTCATAAAAGCGTCTGAAGATGTACATGCTTTACATGATGAATGAAACTTTAACTTTATTTATTTATTTATTTGTATTTACTGAAAGTGTTGATATTTTGGTGTATTTCTGCGTCCAGGAGTAGTAGCCATGTCTGATTCATGAATAAATCATTATTCTGATTTAGATTTGTTTCAACGAATCCGTTGACTAGGATCACAACATTGATCTATGATTACTCGGATTTGGAATATAATGTGTATATTCAAAAGTTTGAATGTTTTAATGGTTTTGAAATAACTCTTTTGTACTCAAAGGCTGCATTCATTTGATGAAAAAAATTATATTGTTATTATATAAAAAAAACAGTTTATTGTTGTAATATATATATTAAGATGGAATGTATTCCTTTGATGGTAAAGTTGAATTTTCACCTTCAGAAATTATTCTAATATGCAGATTTTTTTTATTTACAATTTTTTTTGTTTTATACTGTGAAAATGTATATTAACATTATTACTTTTACTCCCTATATTACTGTAAGATGTATTTAATATGCATTTTTTTCAAATAACTTTCTATATACTTATATACTATATACTTATATACTTATTTCTATATACTTACTTATTTTAATCAAATGTATTGATGCATTTTGTTATTTAATTTTTTACATTTGTATTTTTTGACACTGTTATTCACTGTTATTCCACGCACTGACCCCTTAGTATTCCCTTCCGGCCCCTGGGGGTCCCCTGACAAACATTTATGGTGCTGTTATGGTGCTTTCACACCTTTATGAAGCATGAGATCTGTATTTATTGTTGCTAGAAGGAAAACAGCGACCGGCACATTATTACAAGTTCTCCTGCTGTGCTCTATGGAAGAAAGAATGCCATGTGGGGGAATAAACATGGTGAACAAATGATGCCAGAATTTCAATGTTTGGCTGAACTTTC
>CM049820.1:47220013-47232513 GCA_027422435.1 Schizopygopsis pylzovi
TTCTACTATGATAATTGGTGATGAAAATAAACTATGTTCAATAAGATGTACTTGTGTTTACTAACTGTTTATTCAGTTAAACATGAATTGTGAACTGTAGGCCTACATAAGAGGTCGTGATGAACTGTTTACAGTTTCCATTGGGAAGCTTCTTAAAAATAAATTTTCCCTGAAGCAAACCCGGCGGCTTCATAGCTGCATCCATGTTAGCACGTCACGTCTGATGTGGTAATTTCACAGTAACGTTAGGCATACACACAGGTTCGAAGCAGAGGGTGACACGGGAGTGAATTCTCAAGTTCACATGAGACCTAAAGCGCATCCTGTTTGCTTAAAAGCGCAACGTTTCGTTGTTATTCTGAGTGCACACAAATAAACGTAGAGTCTTTACAGATTCGAAAGATGTATTAGGCTACTTTTATCTGTATGACCAAGAATGACGGAGATTTTAAGAGCAAGTGAGCGCACCGGAGCCTGTCCTGCGCAAACGCGCTTCCACACAAACACTTCAATAGCGCACATTTCTCTAGGTTAACATCATATTGAGCGGCCATGTAAAGTTGCTACTACATACATCTTTCAGATGAAAAGCCATATTTGAGGTTGATGAATGATAGGTGAGCGTTTGGATGTCCTGCCCGATTGTATTACCACATAGACCAGCCGTTAACAATCTGTCCATCACGGACTGCGAGCCTCTAGTTCGAAGACTCGTTCTCGCCCCCTACAGTGCAAGTCGGCTAGGTATACATCCGCGCTAAAATATCAGGGTGAAAGTCATCATAGCTTGCGTAGTATAGACCCAGCTCCCAACCCAACTTTGAGAATAGATTAACGGCGATATTTTTTTTATCGCCGATAAGAGTCTCACATTAACGCAGCACGTTAACGCCGATAACGGCCCACCACTAGTATATATATATATATATATATACATATATATACATTTTTCTAGTTTTCGCTTAGAACAAGCTAAAATATCTGCCAATGGGGTAAGAAAAATGATCTTAATTCAAAGGCTAAATCAGAATATTTTTCTTGCCCCATTGGAATAATTTTTATTTTTTTTCAGAAGACTGGACATAATATCTTAAGTCATTTTACTTGTAAAGTAAATGCACCTTGACTCAATATTTTTTTTATATTTATACTAGAAAACAAAACAAAAATACAGCCTAATTACAACAATTTTGGGAAACTATAATTTTATATTTTATATGGATCTTTTCCGTCCATCGTCTATATATCTGCTTTGGGTATTACTTAACTTAACTGATTCTTCCTCTAAATTTCCTTCATCAAACACTCAAATTTCTAAACACTTTACACATATCACGGCTATTGTCGTAGCCTAAGATTCTTTTTTTTTTCTGTTTTTCTAGTGTTTTGTGTTAACAGATTTGAGAACTTGTGTTTGTTGTTGGAGAGAAGCCGTCAGTTGTGTGTAGAGGAAATGTGTTGTGTTTGCTGTTGTGAGGTGTCTGTGATTGTGCATGACAGCATTTGTTTTAGTGTGTCTTAATTTGGTGTGGAGAGGAGGTGCTGTGAAGTGTGTGTGTGTGTGTGTGTGTGGAGAGTGTGTGTGTGCGTTTGTGCAGTCGCGTTTGGGTGTGTGTGTGTAGTGTGTGGTTGTGTGTGTGTGTGTGTGTGTGGTGTTTGTGTGTGTGTGTGTGTGGAGAGGAGTGTGTGTGAGTGATTGTGTGTGTGTGTGTGTGTTGAGAGAATGTGTTGTGTGTGTGTTTAGAAGAAAGAGGTTTGTGGTGTGTTGTGTGTGTGTGTGTCGTGTGTGTGGTTGTGTGTTGGTGTATATGTGTGTGGTGTGTGTGGAGGAGCGGCGTGTGAGAATTGTGTTGTGTTTTTTGTACTGAAGAATTGTGTGTTTGCGTTGTCACGGCACTATGTCGCTGTGGACTGTTAGTATGAAATGAATGTGTGTGTGTTGTGTGTGGTGAATTGTGTGAGAGAGAGTGTCGTGTGTGTGTGTGTGTGTGTGTGTGTGTGTTGGTGAATAGTGTGTGTGTGTGAGAGAGAGAGAGTGTGTGAAGATTGTGAATGTGTGTGTAGAGAGAAGTGTGTGTGCGTGGTGCGTTTGTGCGTGTGCTTTTGTGCGTGTGTGTGTGTGTGTGAGAGGGTGTGTGCGGCCTGAGTTGGCCTCAACGTGTATCTCATTGAAAACAAAACTTTTCTTTGTATCCAGCGAGCAGAAGGAGGCCTGTGCGAGTACTGACTTGCTCCGAGATGAGTTCTGGAGTATCTGAGAGGGTTCTTTTAATCCTTATCACCAGTCTGCAATCAAACCTTTCACTATTTAACCTACTGTTCTGATAGAACAGACACACTTACGTTCACACAAACAAAGCCCAGTCGTCCATTCATGTTGCGCATTAAAGGCATGTATGTGTGTGCTGGATGTGTTGTGAATGGGCACATATGCGGTCGCTAGTTTTTCTGGGTAGTTGCTTAGTGCTTGCACCAAGTTTCTCCATGCTGAAAAAAACCTGTTAAAACTGGCTCGCCGGCTTAGGATGCTTGGTGTCATCAGTGGCACTGACATAGACTTTAAGTCATTTTCTAGATTCCAACACCCTCTCTTTCTCTTTCGGACCTCTGTGTTCTCTCACCCTAAGATCTCCTTCAGTTCATTATTAGCTAAAGCCCCAGAATCCATCTGTGCATTCCCTTAGGATGAGGTTTATTCACATCCAGCGCTCTCACACTGTTCGGCCCGTGCATGCTGTTTTAATCAGGTTCATAAAACACCTCAGTCTTTAAGACACGTTTCCAGACGATTTACCAGCAGAGAGAAGTTAATGATTTGCAAGTGTTACTGTATTGAATTATGGCTGTTTCTAATTTTTTACATGGAGCCCAATATGCCTGTGCCATGTTTTCAGTGAGATATATAAGTTTTGTTGTGTTTTTTTAAACGAATCCCTCTCTTTCTCCTTCAGTGCCTGGTAACCTGGGCTGTTTTAAGGACAGCGGTGACCCAACACCTCTATCCGGAGGCTACCAGACGTCCAACAAACTCACCATTCAGAACTGCATCAGCTTCTGCCGCAACCAAAGATACAAGGTACGACTTCCAGCAAGTCATAGAACAGAGCGACGCATAACGCTTATTACAACACCTTTTACTTTGATTTGGTGTCTTAACGACTCAAACCTGACTACATCCAGGTCGGGTTTGTTAATATTAATCAATGTTTTGCCACATGGATAGAAGCGTAATTATGTACTTACTATATGGTTAGGGTTTGTACCTGCATGTAATTATGCATGATTTATTGTTATTATAATAGTAAGTATGTAACGTGTAACAAGGACACCGTAAAATAAAGTGTTACCAATATACAATTCATGCTTGATATTATATTTAAATGCAACTTATCCAATCAGATGTTATAGCTAAAATGATTTATTTTATAAAACACAAGTTAACTCATTATGTGGGAATCTCACAGACAAAAATGAGAAATGATATTCTACATTTATACAAACTTTAAGGGATAGTTCACCCACAAGTGAAGATCCTGTCATCATTTATTCCCTCTCAAGATGTTCTGAACCTGCATTAGTGTCTTTTTTTCTGTTGAACTCAGAAGAAGATATTTTGAAGAATGTAGGTAACCAACTGTTGATGGTCCCCATTGACTTCAATAGAATGGAAACAATCCTATGGAAGTCAATGGGGACCATAATTATTTTTTTTTTCAAATATCTTCTTTTGTGTTCAACAGAAGAAATTAATGTGTACAGGGTTGAAACAACTTGAGGGGATGATTACAGGATTTTCATATTTTCTTACTACTTTTGTCTTGTTTTCTAGTATAAATATCTAAACATTTATGAATCAAGAAGCACTCATTTGATAAGTAAAATGACTTATGATATATAAGATATCTGCTTAAACAAGCAAAAATATCTGCCAATGGGGTTAGAACAATTATCTTAATTCAAAGGCTAAACGAGAATATTTTTCTCGCCCCATTGGCAGATATTTTGGATAGTTTTAAGCAAAAACTAACAGAAGTTTGATATTTTTTTCCAGAACACAAGATATATTGTACATATACGACTTATACATAACATAAGTCATTTTACTTGTAAAATAATGCACCATGATTAATTTTTTTGATATTTATAACTAGAAAACAAAACAAAAATATTAAGAAAATTATTTTTTCAATTCATTTCAAATTTATTTGTGTAGTGCTTTTCACGATACAAATCTCTTCAAAGCAGCTTTACATAAAATGCACGTTTCTATTTTAAAGTTTCTACATTATATTTAGTATAGCTTATCAGTGGTGACGATGTCAAGTTGATGTTAATTTTTTTGCAGCGTATGTCTTTAAAATTGACAAAAGATTGAACTAAAAATAAAATGAAAATAGAAAATATAAAAACCGATTCAAAATAATAAATATTAAAAAAAAACTATTAATATACACGCTTAAAAATAACCATTTTCCTGGAATAGTGTTATATATTTTTGTCCTGGCTTACTCAATGTATTTTCCACACTTTATAATTAATAAAAAATAATCAATATTTGTTCTAGATGTCTTCCTGTGCATCTGTTTGCGTGGGAAGAAGTCAATAATATATATTGTATTTGGCTTGTTTTTTAGCACCGTTGGATTGCACTGGCGTGACAGAATTATGAATCTTGATTTTTTTCTTCAGCTCGCCGGTATGGAATCAGGCTATGCTTGTTTCTGTGGCAACGACATCGATTACCATCGTCACGGTGACGCTCCGAGCACAGAGTGTAACCATGTGTGTTTTGGAGATCACACTCAGCCATGTGGAGGCGACGGACGCGTCATAGTCTTCGACAGTACGTTTTTATACTCTTATTATCTGTGCAAATGAAAGTTAAGGATGCTGATGATCCTCACAAATCTATAGTTAATGTACCCTCTTCCTTTCATTATCCCGTAAAAGATAAAGCTGTCACTTTTCTGTCACAGCAAACGTAGGCACTTGTGGGGGAAACTACACATCGCCCTCCGCAGTGATCTACTCTCCTGATTTCCCGGACAAATACAAACCTGGCAGGGTCTGCTACTGGACCATACAGGTACAATTAATGCTTTAATATCCTAATGGAGAGAGAGCCAAAACTCCTAATGTGTACCTGGCATACTGAGAGCCGTCTCGTCTTTGTCATGTCGCTCTTCCAGGTTCCAGGTGCTTCTGTCATTCTGTTCAACTTCACTTTCTTCAATATCGTGGATCAGACTGATATGGTGGAGCTGTTGGATGGCTTCTCCAATCAGGTGGTGGCACGATTTGATGGCCGCAATCCACCGCGGGACATCGTGAACATCACTGCAGACTTCGTCATTTTGTATTTTTACTCAGACAGGACGAATGAGGCGCAAGGATTTTCTGTTCTTTATCATGGTGAGGCTTTCTTTTGAGTTAACCTTTGATTGTCTGCTTAGATACAGTATGGACACGTCCCTGCAGATATAAGTGTGTGAAAAGATTACACTACTGTTCACTACTGTCTTTTCTTTGTAATTAATACATTTATTCAGCAAGGATGCATTAAACTTTTTATATACAGTATCTCACAGAAGTGAGTACACCCCTCACATTTTTGTAAATATTTTATTATATCTTTTCATGTAAAAATATATATATATTCTTGAGCAGCAAATAAGACTGGAGTAATGATGCTGAAATTTCATCCTTTCCATTTTCTAAATACATTAAAATATAAAACAGTATTTTTAAATGTAAAAATAATTTAGGTATTTATAAATACTGTCTTACGATATTGCTATTTTTTGCTCTATGTTTAATCAAATGAATGCATCTAAAATAACAGTTTCTTATGCTTGGTGAGCATAATAAACATTTGATAACACTTTACTTAAAGCCTTTATATATAATTCATAATAAAAGTAGTTTTAATGCATTGAATATGGCTTGTAATGCATCTTATAATACATTACACAATCTCGTGAATAATTGTAGGCACAGTTAATGCATTATAACACTTATCAGTTCATTCTTACACTATGCATTTTAAAATTTGGTTATTATTATTTACGACAATATATAATGAATTACAACGCACATTATGAATAATTATAATGCATTATACCCTTTAATAACCCTTTATAATGCATTATACATAAACGCACAAACAGGATAATTTTCACATAATTTTGTTGCAAAAACTAAAGTCTTGTGAACAAATATTCTGTATGTGTTTTATGGCCTTATTTCAGTGATTTAAAAAAGGTTTTTCACTAACCACACATAAATATTGTTTTCTCAAGATGTACTTTCATGCTCCTCACATATTACTGTAGCCCAGTTTGTGCTGAATACAGTTTTATCAGATCTTAGCCAGTAATATTCGTTTAAGATACTGAAAAAACACAAATGGCAGGGCATGTCAAAACTTCTCCATAGCCCCAAAACACCCTCAGATCCCAGAGCGTTAAGTAAAGTCTTACCAAACTTAATAAAAACACACTTTTGAGCAATTTTTGTTGGCATTTGCAGCACACTAGTATATAGATGGCCTAAGAACAACATCAGAAGTGATGACACCAAACACTGTCAGTTTTTTATGACTTTAGTATAAAATAGAGAAATGTAAATAAAAGCCAAATACATCTAAGCAGTGCTTTAGGGGTGATTTTTGTCATATCTAAACAATTTTCCGACACGCTGCCTCTTTGTGTTGTGTTGTTTGGGAGGCCGAGTTCAATAACCACAATCTGAGGAAGAATAAAAGGGAGTGGGAAGTATGAAATGGAAAAAGGTTTTTCTGAAAGAAAAGGTCAGCAAAGCAAATTGGCTTTCACTATTCACAGAACCTTGTTCCCTGCAGGCACCACATACTGCGTTTATATCTGTGGCGCTGAATGAAAGACGTGATGTTATTTTGAAAGAGCTGAGAAATCTCTCTCTGTCATGTCTGGGAGGGCGGTCAAAAGAGACGTTATGAATGTTAATCAGATGATGTGTATCTTATCAAAGATTTTGTTTGTGTTTCATTTGCCCCCAGCTTTAGGAAATCAAGCCGTCACACCCCTGGAGGAGGATGATGATGGTGATGAAGAGGACGCCAGAACAGTGCAGCCGCATACGGGAAGCACTACAGCCAAATCCAACACCAGTCAGAATGTAAAATCCTCCCTCCGGTACTATGTAATCACATCAAGTCCTGCAGACATGCCAGGTCAGTGGCATGAACCGGGCTGGACCGCGAGCCACAGCACCAGTATGTGTCCAGTTCTCTTCATTACGCTTCACTTCTGCTCCTCTTTCTCATACTCAATATCAGATTACTAGATATCATTCATACTAGACACAGTCTAGTTCACTGCATACGTTATAAAACAACACATGGTGATTACTCTTACTACAGTTCAATGCTTACTCTCTCATACATGTTTATATTCAATACACATCGTTTTATATATGCTCAGAAATCTTTTACCAATGTATATTGTAATTATTTTAATTTAAGAACTAAAACAGTATAGATATAGTTGAAATGAATACAGGGAAGGAACAATTATGAGGAATAATTTTACACTAAGACAATTCAGTTTGAAATAAATGCTGATTGTTTGAACTTTCTGTTTATCTTTAAAATATTAATTTAAGATGTAAAAAATCTTACTGACCTGAGCAGAGTTCATTTGATTAATTTTGTAAATGTATATACTGTATATCAAACTAAGAATAACATTTTTGCTATTAAAGATTAAATCAGAGATAATATTGAACATTAAAATTCACTAAACTTACTTAATAACACAGTCTTTAGGCAACCTAATGCCAACTATACAGTGCACTACAATCATCACAATATTCACAATATTGCTTCATTTGATATTGTCAAGAACAGACTTTAGCTGCATGCTCCGACTTTAGTTTGATTATTTTATGTTTTTGATTTTTTTATTAAAGTCATGTTTGGCAGTTCCTGCCTCCTTCTTTCGTGGGTCTTGAACTTTGTAACATACATGCATACATTTTCCTTTTCATCCCGGTGACCCGTTTTGTCTAATATTTTCTGTTTAATTTAATAAATAGGACCCTTTAGGTGCAAAGGAGCACCTTTTAGAAAAGATTTGTTTTATTATTTTTTCTGACAGTGCATTATCCACCACTGTAAAAAAAAAAAAAGAAGAGATCCCCTATTAATTCATTATGATTTCAGGGTAGTAACATTACCTTTATTTTCAGAGCTGGGGAAATGATTAATCATTGTTTTTATTGTTAGCTTTTCAAATGTAGCTTATGTTAGCTCTGTGTAACCATCCGCTCTTTACACTAAAGTTACTCAAGTTCTCACTAGTCATAACCTTAGATTTCAGTACAGCTGTAATGATTAGGCTGCATTAGCTTTACTGTCACTAATACACGTGTTGTGTTTTACAGTGTGGACCATCTACGCATTAGCTGCTCTGCTAACGCTAACGGTCGTAGCCATGGTGGCTAAGCTGCTCCTGCATCTCACTGTAAAGTAAGTACATGTCTTATGTTCTTCAGTTTGAGATGCTCATGTGATGCTGATTGATTTCACTAACTCATCTTCCCCATCCCTGCTGAAAAAAACAACAGACACCATCACAAAATTTGTAATGGTTATAATGGGACTTGTATTGGTTTTAATGGAAACTATAATGGACCCTGTAGGTTTCCACTGGTTATTGGTCGTTGGCTTGTTAAAACCACTAAATCCCAATGGAATATGTCCCAAAACACACTACAGAAGACCATTTTTAATGGTTTTAATGGTTAAACGTTGATGGTTTGTAATGGTATTTGTAGTGGAAACCATTATGATTGTCTGTGATGGCTTCTGTGGATTTTTCCAGCAGGGATAGGAGGCTTTATTGCATGTAAAGGAGAGTCACACTTTGATTTGCTACTTTATCTGATTTATAGCGTTAATGCATTTTGCTGTTAAGGCATGTCATTTGGTTTTACCAGGTGTATTGTAGCATGCATAAACGTCTGATTTGAATCAACACCACCGCTCTCGGTCCGTATCTGATGTATCTGTCTTCCCTCTCAGATCCCCGTCCATCCCGTCAATCAGCGGGTCGGATTCGTGCGCGCAGAGCACCACGTCTGAGCCCTGGATCATCTTCTACAGACCTTCCACCATCTCTCTGTTTAAGAAGAAACTCAAGAACCACCATGGAGACCTCAGCCCTCTCGTGGGAAACTAACCTCACCGCCTCTGACCTCTACGGCTGCTTCGGCCCCTAAAGGATGCACACACTGTACACAATGCTGGTCTTCTGCTGCTGGATCCGATCCATGCCTAATTCACTTCAAACGACCAGCGCAGGGCCCTACACATGCCGATCGGTTGTTGGTAAGAAACTGTGCAAAAAGAGCTCGCGCTTACTCTCAATTTGCATCTCAACCAATCACAAATCATGTGACAGGTGCACATATGCACCGAGCGATTTGATTAGCAAAAGAGTGCTGGGATGCTTCTGTTGCCACAGACCATTGTTGAAAAATGGATGTGGTGCTTTCACAGAAGCGATCAGCCGATAAGCGTCTGCATTAGAGACTCTCTGTGGAGCACACTGAAAGACAAAACCACTTACGTAACAAAAATAACGCCAACCAGCCCCTGTGGAGGAGAGATACCATTCAGTTTGAGTCTAATGTAGGTCACCTGTTGTTGAGGAGCACAGAACTCCTTTCTTCAGATGTAAGAGAGCTGGCTGAACCGGCGGAGGATTGATGTCACAATCATGTCGAGAGCAATTCGGACTCAACAAGAAAGCCTCGAGAGAGAGAGAGAGAGAGAGAGAGAGAGAGGTGGACGGCGGAGAACCAAAGCCTGAAAAGTTGGGCGATGTTCAAAACGAGCTGACATCCCTGTGGACCTCGCTTTCGTCTCTTGTCGTTTCCGTTGGGTTTGGATCTTTCTGCATTGCCTTTAAGTGCCTTCAGGACTGAAAAAAGCCTCTTTTGTCTGTCTTCTAAGCTGTCACAATGTCTCGATGATGTAAACAAGCATTGATCCTTCAGAGTATTGAATTGCAGATGAGAATAAGCACTAAGGATGTGTTTTTTCTTCTTAATGTAGTCCTGTGGGTGTCATCGGGCATATTATTCCAGTCAGGTTTTCGACTTGAGCAAGAGAAGCATTGTGATGGACGTTGTGTAATTCTGTGTGGGAACAATCGAACGTCATCCCTCTTTTCATTTCACTCTCCAACAGAGGCAGTGGTGAAATTCTTCCAAAACAATTTGCTCTTTCTCCCCTTCACCACAACTTGAGCTTTCACATTCTGAAGCACTTTTCCAGCCAGCAGAAAACCATGCGGATCACTGCACTGCTCGCCGCGACTGAATGTGCTAACTGGTTAAAAAAAGGGCTAAAAAATGTTTTGTCAGCATTTACTCGCCCTCGTGTCGTTCCAAACCTGACTTTCTTAGAACGCAAAATGAGATATTTTGTAGAATGGTTAACTTCATCCATACATGTCATTGAAAGTCAGAAAAAAAGTACACTGCGCCTCATTCATGAAATCTTTTGTGTGTGTGTGTGTGTGTGTGTGTGTGTGTGTGTGTGTGTGTGTGCATGTTTATGTGGTTTATGAGGACACAAATTTGTATAATGACATGGGTATGACATAGGTATTACAAGGAGAAGGTGATTTATGAGGACATTTTCAGTGTCCCCATAATTTAAAACGCTTATAAATCATACAGAGTGAGTTTTTTTGAGGGAAAATATAAATGCACCGTCTCCTGTGAGGGCTAAGTTTAGGTGTAGGGTAGGTGTAGGGCAATAGCACATACAGTTTGTACAGTATAAAAACCATTACGCCTATGGAGAGTCCCCATAAACCATAAAAACCAACATGTGAGTGTGTGTGTGTGTGTGTGTGTGTGTGTGTGTGTGTGTGTGCGTGCGTGCGTGCGTGCGTGCGTGCGTGCGTGCGTGCGTGCGTGCGTGCGTGCGTGCGTGCGTGTGTGTGTGTGCGTGCGTGTGTGTGTGTGTAAATTGTTCATAAAACAGCTCTTCAAAAACATTTCAAAATGTTAATTATTATGAAAAAACCTGCTCCCAACCATGCATACAAAGTCAACAGTAGTTTCCAGTTTATTATCGATTATTCTGAGAACCAGTATTTGTCCACAAGCTGAAGACTTTTACTGAATCATTTGTAAACGATAAAAATAACATTTATTCAAATAAAAATGTAATGTAAAAAGTCGCTGACGGGGACGATCTCTGTGAACCCATGAACCGGTGTCTATGTTTTTACCTGATCATGCATCGATTTTTGTAGACATTTTAGTAACTCTTTATTGAAAGACTTTAATGCATTATAACAAGTTATAAAAGGGTTTAATGCATTATAATTATTCATAATGTGCGTTGTAATGCATTAAATCGTCTTGTAAATAATCAATACCGAATTTAAAATGCATAATGTAACAATGAACTGATAAGTGTCATAATATATTAACTGTGGTTACAATTATTCATGAGATTGCACAGTGCATTAAGGTGCATTGCAAGGCATAATTAATGCATTAAATAATGACTTTTATAATGCATTATATAAAAAGGCTTTAAGTAAAGAGTTTCCACATTTTTAATGCCGTATTTGTATAATACAAAGCTAGAGTTGTGGTTATTAGTCTCTTATTGGCCTGATTAACCAGCTCTCCATAAAACAAACAACAAAGTCCTGCAAATGAATAAAATAAACATTATAAAGACACTTTTGTAAAATGCTTTTATAGATGTTTGAGCTGGTTTTGTTACACCATTCTGACCAGCAGGCATCACCAGATTTTGATGTTTCGAGCACTTTAAATAAGTGAATCATTTTGTGAAGCAATTAGTTAAATTGATTCAGAGTTATGAAGCTTTGCTTCTCTCATCACACACGTTTTACTATTGATCTGAGGTTTACCGTGCATTTCTGAATTCAGAGGAGGGTTTATAGAAATGTCCATTTTACATGCAAATTACTCCCAATTTACACTGTTTATGAATGTTTCATGAAAGAGGCCCATTGCACCCAAAACACCTTCATTGTATGGACACAAAAAGTGAGTAAATGATGACAGAAAGTATATATTTTTTTGAGTGTCATGACATGCAGCTTGCCGTTCACAGCCATCGGTCACAGGTCTACAGTTTTATATTTAGTTATGTGTGTAGTACTTCATGTAAGTTTTAGTAATACTGTAAAAGGTTTTGATTTAAGGGTGATCATCACTGCCATGTTTGAGGGTACGTCAATAACGCCTCACTTACTGTCTAAAACAATTGAACATTATGCACTTTATTTCCAAAGTACTTATCCTGTGTAATGTTTTATGCACAACCAAAAGCATTTTTTATTTGACTTTTTAAGAAATGATTATATCTCAGATTGCATCTTTTGAAAAATCAATATAATGTATATCAAAACAAATCTGTAAAAAGCAAGCCACCTATTTAATTCAAACACAAAGATCATTTTTTT
>CM049820.1:47235013-47327513 GCA_027422435.1 Schizopygopsis pylzovi
ACGCACTTTGGTTTCCAAACAGTCCCAGAGGAGGAGAAAGCAGGGAAAGGTGAGTTACATGCATTCGTTTATTTGGTATGATTAGTTGTCTATGAGTATTTAAAAGTGTATAAATTCAGTCAACTGTATTGTGTGCTACAGTCTTCTCCACTAGCCGATATATTTCCGTTTACTCCGTTGTTCTTCGACTGTCAGTGTTTTGTTGTTTTGGTCAGTGTATAAGGTGTTTGAAAGTGTGGCCAAGAATTATGACGTGATGAATGACGCCATGAGTTTGGGAACACACCGACTGTGGAAAGACACGCTTCTGCACATCATGAACCCTCAGCCCGGACTGAGACTGCTGGACACGGCTGGTGGCACCGGTAAATCACAACTATGACCTGCTCCCCTGTTTATATATACACACACACACACACACACACACACACACAACACACACACACACACACACACACACACACACCGGCTCGCACGCACACACACACACACACACAATGAGAAACACACAAACACGCACGCACACAAACAGAGACACAGACACACGCACACACACATGCGCACACACACACACGCACAACACACACACGCACACACACAGCACACACACACACACACACACACACAGACACACACATGCACACACACACACAGACACAGACACAGACACACACACACACACACACACACAGAGACACAACACACACACACACACACACACAGAGACACAGACACACGCACACACAGAGACACAGACACACGCACACACAGAGACACAGACACACACACACACACACACACACACACACACACAGAGACACACACACACACACACACACACACACACACACACACATATGTTAAAATAGTATATATCGCTTTATAAATTACAAACACAAAGATCGTTTCAAAGCAGCTCAAATTTACTTGGCATCAAATATGTAGATGAATTTGTTAATTCAAATGTGAGCAAATTCAGCATTACATCAGCAATGGATGCTCTGCAGTGAATGGGTGCCGTCATAATGAGAGCCCAAACAGCTGATAAAAACATCACAGTCCACACCACTCCACACACAGAAGCTGTGTTTTTGTAAGAAACAAATCAATTATTAGGGAGTTTTAATGTTAAACAGTTGCTTCTGGCTGAAATACCAGTCCATAATCCATTATGATGCTTCCTCCAATGAAATAGTTAATAGAGAAATAGTTCTCTAACTATTAAAATCCACCAACATCGGTTTAGAACAGTTTTTGCATGTAAACAGCTCTTGATCCGTGCATGTATTTGTCTTGATTGAAACAAGATGGCTTTTACTGGAGAACGCAATATAATGGATGGAGGAAACAATGGTTTGTAGTTCTAAAACCTCTACATAATGAATTTGTTCCTTACACACACGCAGCTTTTCACTTCACAAGACGTAAACTGATGGACTGGAGTGGTGTGGATTATTGTGATGTTTTATCAGCTGCTTGGACTCTCATTCTGACGGCACCCATTCACTGCAGAGCATCCATTGCTGAACAAGTGACGTAATGCTGAATTTCTCCAAATCTGTTTTGATAAAGAAAAATGGCATTTTGTCCAAGATGTCAATGAGTTAATTCATTTTAGCTTAGTTAATATTTAGTGTTGTCAAACAATTAATCACATCTAAAATAAGTTTTAGTTTACATAATGTGTTTACTGTGTATATTTATTATGCATATATAAATACACACATATGCAGGGAAGAAAAATGTTAATATTATATATTTAAGTAAATATATATATAAGTAAATATTTATGCTATATATACAGTATGTTTGTATTTATATATACATAATAAATATACACAGCACACACACACATATTATGTAAACAAAAGGTTTATTGTTGATGTGATTAATCGTTCGACAGCACTATTAATATTACTGAATACTAATAGTCTTTTAAAGTGAACATGTACTCTAGATCAGAGTCTGTGGAAGAGTTGAAGATGATCATATTTAGCTTCTATTGATCTGAAAGTTTGAAAACCCTTCCTTAAATTGAACTCTGTGTTATTGTGGCTGCAGGCGACATCTCTTTCCGCTTCCTGGACTACACTCGCTCGATGTATGATCGTCAGCAGCGGATGAGAGTAAAGTCCCATCAGACGCCATCGTGGCAGGACATCGCCGATCATTACGTGTCGGGCGAAGCAGCGCCTCCACAGTCGCACGCAGTGGTGTGTGACATCAACAAAGAAATGCTCAAAGTTGGTAAACAGAGGGCAGAGAAAGCAGGAATCACGACAGGTGCCGTCATCTTTAACCCGCTGGGGTCCGAGGGGGTGTTCTGGGGGCCTGGAGAAGTTTTGACATGCCCTGACTTTTGTGCTTTTGGCCAGTTGCTTATAAACATATAAACGGCTAAAGTCTGATAACATTTACATTTACATTTATGCATTTAGCAGATGCTTTTATCCAAAGCGACTTACAATTGCATTCAGGTTATACATTTTCATTAGTATGTGTGTTCCCTGGGAATCAAACCCACAACCTTTTGTGCTGCTGATGCAATGCTCTACCACTGAGCCACAGGAACACTGATAACATTGATAACATTGTAATAGGGCTGTCAAAAAAGATTAGAAATTGGAATAATTGTCGAATTTAAAATAAAAATCCACATTTCAATGCAAAAATATTGCATTGTAATGTTAGGTGTGCGTCGGGCTGCTTATCAGAGGCACACGAGATGCTTTTGTTAGTCTATCAGTTGAACCCACTAGATGCGGCGCTGCTATGATGTTCATTCAAAAGAGAACATTAATACGGAGATGATGATGTTTACGTCAAAACCAAAACCGTTCACACAGAACACATATCTCACATTTTCTACAGGGACATCTATCACCGTTGTATTCGCTGCGTGTTTAGGAGGCATATAACATTTATGCAAGTTCATCTTATAAAAAACCCATCTCAAGGCTTTATGGTGGTTTTTCCCATCCCACTGCATCTCATGCTTTTAAATGAAGAACGTAGACCTACTCTTTGTGATTGGTTTTCGGTCCTTTGTAAGACTACATGCATGATGCTGTTTCGTTTCTAATTGTTCAAGCAACTTAATTAATTATATATGGTTTAGAAACATTATTTTAAACATTATGCACTTTTTTTTCAAAGACAGTCGTGTTATATTATTGCTTTGAAGAAATGGTCATTAGTAATATTTTGCTCTGCACCCTCTTGTGGCCTCAGGAGAGAAACCAAAAGCGTTTTCCCCCCCTAACTGAAATTATGCCTTTTAAATTCGAATATAATTTGAATATTGAAATTAGAATTTAGTTTTTCAGCCATTTTGACAGCCCTACTTTGTAATCAGCACAAACTGGGCTACCGTAATATGTGATGTATCTACATGATTGTGTTTTTGGAGAAAGCAATGTTTACGCGTGCTTGGTGAAAAAAAAAAAAGGTTTAAATCGCTGAATTAAGCACTTTGTGAAACCAAACACTTGTGTTTTGGAGGGAACTTCTCATGTTGATTTGGTTGTTGTCACATGTTTGCAGGTCTTTCGTGGGTCATGGGCGATGCAGAAGAGCTCCCGTTCGATGACGATCAGTTCGATATTTACACTATTGCGTTCGGCATCAGAAATGTCACCCACATAGAGCAAGTAAGGACTCTGCACTCCGCATCCGTGTGCTTGAACACAGGTTAAATCTAGACTAAACACATCACTGTACTGGAAGCCATTTCTTTCCTAACCCAAACCCAAATCTACTATGCTACCACAGGGCCGGCCCAAGCCTTTATGGGGCCCTAAGCAGATTTTATTTGGGGGCCAAACAGTTACATGAGTGCTCAGGTGTTCATTTGTATTTTAACATTCAAAGTCTTAAAATGTAGGCTATTGAGTGTTGCTCTGAAAAGTAGCTAAAAACTAGCAGACAATGCATTTACAGAACAGAATGTTATTTTAACAACATAAATATTAATAGAAGTTGTATTGTATTACAAGTCATAAGAAATATTAAATACAGAGAGCATCTGTACATATAAAACAACAACTCTTAATCTATATCTACTAGCCAATTGAGGCATAATGATATTGGGATATTATAGCAAAGACCCAAAAGGTAATAATGTTAAGCTGTTATTAGTTTATGAAACGGAAGTTCATTTTTATTACAAAAATATTTACCCAGTAAAGTAATTTTTACGCCGAAGACGTAAACTTTAATCTAAAAGGTAAAATGTTATAATATATTAAGATGTCAAGACTATTTGCTGTTTTGATGTTCAAACATTAACTTCCCTAAAAAGAGATACAGCCGATGCTAATTAAATGGGGGGGGGGGGTCTGATCTAATATGGGGTGCATTTCCCAAAAGCAAGTATGATCTATCGTTACCAATAGTGTTCAATGGAAATAACGGCCATAGTTAGCTAATGATGGTTTTGAGAAACGCACCCCTGATTTGTGCCACACACCCTCCATACTGAATCCCCCCCCCCCACCCCTAAAACACGATCGATTTTAACCCTTTGACGTGCCACGCTTCGGCTGGCGCTCAGCCAGAGAAAGACGAGCTCAGAAAATAGAAGAGAAGCTCAGTGCTTTTCATATTTCATAGTGTATTCAACCGAATAACATTTATTTTAGGTTTCAGATATTTAAATCCACTTCAATTAAGTGACAAAGACAAATTATTTATATGACAAGCTGCAATAATCCTTTCAATTAATGGACGACGTGTTTTATTCCTGTCAAATACACATTGTGTAGGTTACTATAAAGTGTAACTGGCCTCATACTTTCATGTATTAATAGGTGAATTTATGTGATGTTAATCTGACAGATCCACACGGCAGCGTCCAGCACATATTATCAACATGGTCATTATTGTGCGCCTGCATAACACGTTGCTGTGAAAGTAATAAAATGATATGTATAGTTGATTTCATGAATTTAATATTGAGATTTTGTATAATTACAATTGTACGGTGACGTAATACTGCCATCCACATACTATTTTTTCCACTCAATTATGTCTTTATAACGAGATCTTTTCTCGTTAAAACGAGATCTTTTCTCGTTATAACGAGATCTTTTCTCGTAATAACGACATACTTTTCTTGTAATAACGAGATCTTTTCTTGTAATAACGACATACTTTTCTCGTTATAACGAGATCTTTTCTCGTTATAACGAGATCTTTTCTCGCTATAACGACATTCTTTTCTCGCTATAACGACATTCTTTTCTCGCTATAACGACATACTTTTCTCGTTATAACGACATACTTTTCTCGTTATAACGACATACTTTTCTCGTTATAACGACATACTTTTCTCGTTATAACGACATACTTTTCTCGTTATAACGACATACTTTTCTCGTTATAACGACATACTTTTCTCGTTATAACGACATACTTTTCTCGTTATAACGACATACTTTTCTCGTTATAACGACATACTTTTCTCGTTATAACGAGATCTTTTCTCGTTATAACGACATACTTTTCTCGTTATAACGACATACTTTTCTCGTTATAACGAGATCTTTTCTCGTTATAACGACATACTTTTCTCGTTATAACGACATACTTTTCTCGTTAAAACGACATACTTTTCTCGTTAAAACGACATACTTTTCTCGTTATAACGACATAATTGAGTGGAAAAAATATTATGTGTGGGCAGTATTACGTCACCGTACAATTGTCCATTGGCATAATATATCAGGAATAATAAACTGTAATTGTATGTAGGCACTCTTGAGGGCCTTATGCCTTGGGCCGGCTCTGTGCTACTATATTTCATGTTGTGGTATTTCTTCATTCACGTATCTGAAGAGTGATGTTTGACGTCTCTGCTCATCCTGTCACTGTAAGCTGTTATCATTAATACTTAGTTTGAGATGATGACTCTTTTGGCAGGCTCTACAGGAGGCGTTGCGTGTTCTCAAGCCTGGTGGACGGTTCATGTGTCTAGAATTCAGCAAAGTCACCAACCCTCTTCTCGCAAGGTCATTGAACCAGTGTTGCTTACTTTAGGATTATAGTTTTAGAATCATTGTTATATTTGCAGTTTTTTGTCATTTTTATTATTCATGTGTGTTGTTTTTGTACATTCGATTAAATGAAAAAGTGACGTTTTTTTATATTTTATTACAGTTAGCATTTAGTGCAAGTAACAAACATGTTTGATGGTTTTCGTTAAGTATTGCTAGTCTTCACGTGATGTCACACCTCATAGAAACGCCACCTGAAGGGCAGAACGAAGCTTTGCTGCACTGACCGCCAGCTGTTATGATGCAGATTGCATCAAGTGATAATATAGTAAAACGCAGATATTTAAAGGCAAAATTTCGTTTACACTTTATTGATGATGTATATTTTGTACAGGCAAGAGGATAAAGTCGGAATATTAACTCAATATGCAAAGTTTCACATTAAATGGCTTCCCATAGAAAACCATTAGAAGGAAAACACTGAAACATTTAGCGGACTGCATTAATATTCTGGTCTCATCTGTGTAAATTATGCATCATTAATATGGTGATTACTGAATTGATCTTTTAAAATTACTGTTTTAAATGTATGACGGCACTTTAAGTGTTTTTACAACGTTTTGTTGCATGTTTATTATTTAAATATTGCTTAATATGGATTGCAAATGGCCAAAACTTGCATTTAAATAGCTTCGTTTCTTTCTTTTGAGAGTTGATCTAATATTTGCGGCTGGGAAACATGAAAAATTGACACGCTTGTGCTGCAGTTCTATGGATGCTTTGCCCTCCAAGTTTTCGTGACTGTAAAAATGTTCAGAGTAGGGTTATTATTCATATCTTTCAGTCCCTTAACACTGCCTTTGTTTGACTTGTTCACTGCATGCAGGTGATTTGATTTTGTAAATGCACTTTGGATTTATTGCATATTGTCTATAACTGTTGTATTTATTTTAGAGTGTATAGTATGTAAACTGTTCATGTTTGTTTTGGCCAGGCTGTATGATGCATATAGTTTTCAGGTGATCCCTGTGTTGGGTGAAGTGATTGCTGGAGACTGGAAATCATATCAGTATTTGGTGGAGAGCATCCGAAAGTTCCCAGACCAGGTAATAAAATCCACTTCATGTTACAGCAGATTTATAGACATGACACAATATGTTCTCAGACAGTTCATGCAAGTGCAGTCATTTCCTTGCTTAAACCCAGTAAAGTTTACATGTCTATTTTCAATTCACCTTTAATAAAACTGTGTTGGGTCTTGAACTTTAAGAACCTGTAACGCTGTTTCACCAGCTGCAGGTCAAGGTTTCTTTATTTGTCACATAATAAATTATACAGGGTATAATCAGTAGTGAAATGTAGTAGGGGTTACTTTAAGTTTTTATTTCTGAAAGTTTGTCCGTGCATTTTTTAAGCTATGCTAATCTAAGCAAAGAGTAAAATAACCCAGAATGACGAGAGAGCTTCATCAAACTGTGTGCCTTCCTCAGGAAACATTCAAGGAAATGATTGAGGATGCTGGCTTCTTCTGTGTCCAGTATTTTAACCTGACCGGAGGAATCGTTGCCGTTCATTCAGGATTCAAGCTCTGAGCGTCAGCACACAGCGAGTGTTGTCTTCTCTCTAAATGAACTCTGACAAGAACGTGTTGTTCAACAAATGAGTGGAGGACATTAAAATGAACAGCGTTTGACCAGACATTGGGTCTCAGCATGAAGTCCTTTGTTCGTGTGGAAACACTTTCACTCTCTGGCAGACATTAAAATGATCTCTAAAGTGTTGTTGGTTTAATTGAACTTGAAAATGGCTTAATTTTTAAAGGCTGATGAAATGTGAGCACTATATTTATTTGTACAAGATGGACTGTGTTTGGTTTTTGGCTAGTGCTGACCTAGTAAAAGATTAAATATATTTTGTTCTTTGATCTCATTACAAAATGTAAGTTTAGTAATGAACGCTTGTTCAGAAAGCCGAGTCTAAATTACCACCAAAGTGGATAAACACATACATGGAACTAGTTCATAACCTGAAAAACATCGCTGTGATGTTGTGCTTGGCGGAAATGAAACAGTCAAATGTGTTTTACTTTAATAAAACCATATATTTTTTAAGATCTTTGTACACCATTACAAAACTACTAAATTTTTTGGTCAGAGAATATTTAATCGTCTTGTGTGCAATTACCATGTATTTACAAAGTCTCTTATTAGTTCTCTCAAAAACAACAACAACCACCTCACAGACACTCTGAACATAAGACATGGCTTAAAGATAAATATATTAGTCAATAAATATTCAGAGAACATATTCCATTCATGAAATGTGCTGCTATACAGATACAGAAATATACACAGATCAAGCTCTAACATTTGTAAAATGATAATGGAGAAAATAATTATATCTTTAAAAAATATTAATTATTGTACACATTTTCTTTTATACAATCTTAAGTGCTACAAACAATACGAAATATTAAATAGTGACTCAAGTACCCAGAAAAGAAATGCTATATTTGCAGTACATATCTCTATGCAAGGCAAGAGTAGATTCTTGTTACGGCACTGTTTTAGTCTATGTATAAATAACCGCCTGTGTAAGCTGTACGGGTACATTTCATAGAAACAGTATAAAATACTCTGCAAAAACAGAAAGGCATGATGATATGATGGTGTGTAAAAGCATGAGTGCAATGTGTAATTATGCGGTTTTTGATATATATACATATACCACTGCATTCCAATCTCTTTAAACCATTATACTTTGGTGTCTTTCTGACAAACTGTTAGCTTTAATTTATAAAAAAAAAATATTAGGGATCAAATACTAGACATGCTACACCTGTAACCCTCGAGTAGTCAGGTTCTAATTCAGTGGTGTTTTGACTGTACCCTGGAGACAAACTAAACTTTGGTGTGATATAGATTTAGCTCAGTAGTCTCCATTGATAAAGTATATTAAAAAAAGCTTTTGTATTGGTCTGTTTCTGAACTGAAAAGATAAAGGCCCTGAGAAGTGACGAGAAAGAGGGAGGCGTTTATATTCCTAGCTACGTTACCTCAGCACCTGATGTGCACTCCCTCAAGATGCGGTGTCCCATTTTGGTTTTTATTTCTCTAAACGAAATCCTTTAATTGACCGAGATGTACGTACATGCTGTATGACTTCATACTGCTCACGTGCATGCAATATGTGTAAAAGAATCATTCAAATCATCGTAGCTAATAACACGGAACTCAGGCATAATCTAAATAGTCGTAAAAGTTAGTCATATACATTTACAGACATTTTCCCTGGTCCTAATCCAGTCAAGAAAGAAGCATATCATTGTGACGCTTCGTATGACTCACATTTCTGAGTTTGTGTTGCATGAGGAAAATATAGCTTTGTACTTTCGCCTTCTATAAATATTGAGTTGATGTGACAGATTCTGAAGGCCACAGGAATGAACAAGATCAATGCTGAAAATAAAAAATGTTAATTTGAAACTCAAACCCTTTCTGGTAAGTACACTTTTAACAACACTGTTAAAAAGTTTAACATTTGTTGATTTACAAGAGCTTGTGCTGTGTTCTGGGCTTCCTATCAGAGCCCTGATCCATCAAACGACGCTTTGCCGCCCCCTTGTGTTTCAGACGCGGGAAACAGTGCTCTTGTCTCTTGACCTCTACATTGTCCTGAGGTGAAAAACAAGCCACAATGCTCCTCGGAAGTTCTCTCCTCACTCTCTACAGGAAGTCTAGGAGGGAGCAAACATGTTTGTGGTTCTGGACCCGAGTCTAATTCACAGTCTGTATCCTCAGGAATTATGGGTATCCGCTGCGCTACCTCGCAGCATCCCTGTCCCATGCAGCCGTCGCTGTCCGTCTGAGCGTACTGTACATTAACCGAACAATCTTCAGCGTAATGACTAGTGCTTCCTCTGTGTACAGTCATCTCTGTGTAGAAGCAGCACGGCAGTCCGTCGTAGCTAACGTGATCCGGAGACGGAAGCTGCTCGGTGCTAACGCTATAAAAGTTTGGTGGGGAAGACTCCGCGGCCCACCTGCAGTGTCCCCGGTCATCTGCTTCCTTACCTTTACGCTCCAAGTTTAATTTGGGTACCTCGAAACAGCAGTTGCAAGCTACCCCTTGCTCTCCACAAGGCTTCACAGAGCTGTGGCACCTTTCTACCACAGCGCCCTCTAGCGGCCCGGCTGAGGCAGTGCTAGTAAGTTCCCTGGTTTCCACGGAAGAGTGGCTACTACAGTTGGGCTCCAGGCTGCAGTTAGACAACTGGTCCCCAGAAGCGTAACACGCTCCAACCGGAGGTTGTAGGCAATCCATCATACTTGGGGCCAAAGTATCATCAGTTTGAGAGGTGGCAGCAAACGCCGTCCCAGCTTCCCCAGCCAAACCCCGACACGGACTCTTACTGCGGTACACATAGGGATCGTAATCACTGCTTAGCGAACTCCGGAAAGTCGAGCAGCTCCCATATACTCCCTGGTTACTGACTTCTGTACAATCCAACATGGAGTCGCTTGAGGAGCAGTGGCACTGACCCGAGCTGCTGCTGCTGTCGCTTCCAGGACAGTCCGCAAGGTAACCGCTACACACAGAGCGATGCCCATGATAACAATTAAGTCCCGAGGAGCTTCCGGCGTCACCCAGTCGGGAAGAGGAAGCCGGTGCCATGTGCACCACAGTAGGATACAAAAGTCCTGGCTGGAAGGGTCGACTGTGACCTTTGTGGAGTCCGTTACCTTGCTGACCTTCAGGTTGTGGAAAGGTCAAGCCCTGGAAATAGTAGTGCTGGTACATGGTCTCGTATTGCGAATAGCAGGCGGCACGAGAAAAATTGCGTCCTTGGAATTTGGGGCGTTTTAAAGTATGGGTTTGCGGATAAGCGCGGTGCTCCAGGCCGCAATGGTGCGGGTTTAGTGTGT
Source organism: Schizopygopsis pylzovi (assembly GCA_027422435.1). Taxonomy (NCBI): domain Eukaryota; kingdom Metazoa; phylum Chordata; class Actinopteri; order Cypriniformes; family Cyprinidae; genus Schizopygopsis; species Schizopygopsis pylzovi. The sequence goes on from CM049820.1 coordinate 47,245,932, forward strand.
GCTCCAAGTGGAGGGCAGGGTAACCCCGTATAAAGGAAGATTGTGGAGGATAGATGCCTTGCTCAGGGTGTTGGTCCACTGTTAGAACAGTGATGGGGTTTCCATGGGGGTCCATGCTGGTCCGAGTAGGGAAGGCCGTCACTTGTCCGGCTCTGTGCACCCTTCCTGGATAATGAACAGGGAGCACGACTCTCTGCTGGCGGCTGTGGACTGGGTTTCCCGGATCAAGACAAACAGCACCTGTGTTTCCCTTTTTTTGTTCTGGGTGGAAAGTAGAAACACATAGGTCAGAAATGAACTGATACATTCCATACATTTGGACGGCAGAGTCGGCATCTTATGCTTACCAATAATGTTGTGCCTGCAGTGTGGACAAGTGTGGTGCTGAAGTAGCCAAGGGTCCACGCATTTCTTGTGGAATCGGTGTGCACAAGGGATCACTCTCAACTCCTGTAGGTTTGAAAGGAAAGGATTGAGAGGTCAACAGATCAGTCTTAACATTGTTGTGGGCCTTACATAGGTTTTTGACAGATTTTGGACTATCGTCTCTATTACAGTTATGCACTCATGTTGCATTGCTGTGTGCCGTGGTCACAGAAATATCTCGTTTGCACACATTTGTAAGCATTGCAGATTAAAAACAAGTGATTTTAAGCTGTTTAAATGCAAACAATAGCGCTATATGCACATGCTGTCTGTGAGACTGCTTCTGAATGAATCCGATGCTCAAAGCGAGGGAGCAGTTTTGTTGCTTTATTGGCCTTGAATGGCCTTATATGTATGAAAATGCCCGTCTTTGCAAGTATCCTCATACGCTTTCCATTGATGTATGGTTTGATAGGATAGGAAAATATTTGGCTGAGATACAACTATTTGAAAATCTGGAATCTGAGGGTGCAAATAAATCTAAATATTGAGAAAAATCACCATTAAATTTGTCCAAACTAATTTCTTAGCAATGCATTTTACTAATCAAAAATTAAGTTTTTATATATTTACAGTAGGAAATTTACAAAATATCTTCTTGGAACATGATCTTTACTTAATATCCTAATGATTTTTGGCATAGAAGAAAAATCTATAATTTTGATCCATACAATGTATTGTTGGCTATTGCTACAAATATAACCCAGCGACTTCAGACTGGTTTTGTGCTCCAGGGTCACATATTGGATCCGGATGTTCGGTCTTAAAGGGGAAGCGGCTTATTATTCCTCATGTCTGTCATTCATCTTAATCAAACAATGGTGAGAGAAAATCTCACTGCTCTTAACTAAATCACGAAACTTAATCAAAAACACTGAATAATCTTCACTGTGTAAATTAAATATTACATAGAGACGACTATGCAGTGTTTTTCATTAAATTAGGCTCTACAATGTAACCATTTCTTATTTATTTCCGTTTTTTGTCCTAGTGCTTGTAATTAGTTTCTTATTCTTATTTCATCACTGATGTTTATTTATCTTCAGTGAGCTTGAGTTATTCTCTGTTCTCTCGTTTTTTTGTGTGAAATTCAAACTGGTGACATTATGAAAATTCTGTGGTACCAAAACTTTTGATATAATTTTTTTTTATTAAAAGCAAAAATAAGTATATTGTGATTTATGTAGTTATTGTGATATATAATTACTCATATCGTGACATAAGATTTTGGTCATATATATACATATTGAAGCATCCTGGGATGCAATATTTGCAGGCCACCCCAAATCAGACACATACAGGTATACATTATTTCCAAGTAACTGATGCTTTAGAGGGGTGTCTAATCCTGCTCCTAGAGGGCCAATGTCCTAAATAATTTCCATCCAACCTGCAAGTGTTTAGTACCCCGGAAGACCGTTGAAAGTGCGTTTAATTCAGGTTGGAACTTTAAAGCAAGGTTTTCAAATTGCTAAAAACGACATCAATCAATGTAAACTGAAGATGGCGCCACCGTTACATGGCATGCCAGTGCTTAAGATAAAACTAGTGCTAACAGGACTTGTAACCAGCTACTGCTTAATAAGCCCAACACTTCAAACAAGGTCTCTCAAAATCAAAAACTTGAACAATTTTCGACCCCTTCCAAGAAACGATCCCCTGTGCTTTCAGAAGTATTCTCTGTCCCCAAGCATGACTCATCTCCTCCCTCTGCCTTCTTCTCTTCATCATCACAGACAAACTCTTTGATGCTTTGATCCTTTTATATTGCCACTTCCTCTGTGATTCCCAGAAGCCTTGACTTCTTTGTTGTGTGCTTTTTTAGCATGGATCATAATAGCAACGACGAATACAAATACGGCACCAGCAGTGCTCTTCATATACTTTGAGACAAAAGAAGTGCAGGGAGGCTAAGAAATGTATGTTTAAGACAACATTGTCAAGAACCCCAGAGAAGCCCATTATAACCAAATCAACCAAAATAAACTAAAGCATGACTAATTGTCCATGGTTCTGCAGTTTTGGTTTGCATCCTCCTTTAGTCTGTCATTTGGTTTGGGAATAGATTAGAGGAACTGACAATGTGAGGAAATACTGATTGTTGGGCAAATGTGTAATATTGTTTTCTAAAAGAAGATCTTTACCTCGCCATCGATGTATTTCTCAAGGCATATGGCACAGTCTGATGTGGAACTACTGCTCACGGAGTCTGATGCTCCACAGCTGGCCTCACGCTGACCCTTGAGTTTAGTCTTGAACTTGCGTGTTTCCATCTTCTCCAGGGCTTGAATGGCCATCCGGTTCATGGAGCTCTGACAGGTGGGGAAACAATTACGCATAGTGGAAGAGATAGACGGAGAACATGGCATGTCAGGCATGCAACAAACTTCTTTAAATTATACAAATGAAACAAATGAATTGAGCAATGAGGTGAACATTTAGACCCCAAACTGCACCGTGTTGCCTCACCTGGCTGCGTCTTTGCTTGAGCTTTATCTTGATGAGGAGGATGAGGCAGACCAGAGACACCACGACAAAGAACGCCAGGAAGATTCCCATGTCAAAATACTCCGTGGGCTGCAAGAGGACACAGCGACAGGGAAACGGCAGCACATTTTAGAGTATGCAGGAAACCTTACATACACAAAATACGATTACAAACTTTCTAAAATACAACTTTCTTTGTGGGGCACTGAGATGTCACAACGGAACAGCCAAACACACCTGCTCTAGACTTTATCATAGATTCATTTGAAGAAATGTAACTCTGGAGAGTTTTATACCAAGCTCTGCACTAACCGACTGCAAGTAAAACACTGCTTAAAATATTATATATTAAAAAACATCAGTACTCTGTAACTATCTGTAAGCAAACCACTACTAAGAAATTATTAATTTATTATTATATATATTTAAAAAAATCTAGCACTCAGTAACCATCCATCTGCAAGTAAAACACTGCTTAAAAATATTATATTACATTATATTATATATTAAAAAACATCAGTACTCTGTAACTATCTGTAAGCAAAACACAGCTAAGAAATGATTAATTTATTATTATATTATACTATATTAGAAAAATACAGAACACTAGAACTGTAATTATCTGTAAGTAAAACGCTGCAAACATTTTTTATTCATTATAATTTTATATTATTATATTACATATTAAAACATGACAAAAAAACTAGTACTATGCAACCATCTGTAATAAAAACACTGCAAAAAAATTATATTATATTATATATAAAAAAATCTAGCACTCTGTAACCATCTGTAAGTAAAACACTGCTAAAAATATTAATTTATTATATTTTATATTATTTATTATATTAAAAAATGACAAAAACTAGAACTGTAACAATCTGCAAGTAAAACGCTGCAAAAATGTTTAATTCATTATATTTTATATTATTATATTACACATTAAAAAATGACACAAAATCTAGCACTCAGTAACCATCTGCAAGTAAAACACTGCTTAAAAATATTATATAATTTTTTTAAATGACAAAAAACTAGAACTTTAACCATCTGTAAGTAAAATGCTGCAAAAATGTATTCATTATATTTTATATTATTATATTACATATTAAAAAAATGACAAAAAATCTAGTAATATGCAACCATCTGTAATAAAACCTGCAAAAATGTTTAATTCATTATATTTTATATTATTATATTACACATTAAAAAATGACAAAAACATCTAGCACTCAGTAACCATCTGTTATTACAACACTGCTAAAAAATTACATATTTTATATTATATTATATATTTAACAAATCTAGTACTTTGTAAGCAAAATACTGCTAAAAATATTAATTCATTTATTATTATATTATGTTATATTATATAAAAAAGGAAACAACTAGAACTGCAACCATCTGTAAGCAAAATGTGGCAAAAAATATTAATTTATTATTATTATATTATATTTAAGAAATTGTAAAAAATCTAGTACCCTGTAACCGTCTGCAAGTAAAACCATCTGTAAGTAATTTATTATTATATTTTAAAAAATGACAAAAATTAGAACTGTAACCATCTGAAAGTAAAACGCTGAAAATAAAATTAATTCATTATATTTTATATTATTATTATTTTATTACATATTAAAAAATGACAAAAAAAACTAGAACTGTAACCATCTGCAAGTAAAACACTGCTAAAAATATTAATGTATTATTATATTATACTATATTAAGAAAATACAAAAAACTAGAACTGTAACCATCTGTAAGTAAAACACTGCTTAAAACTATGAATGGATTATTGTATTATATTCTAGAGTGAAACGTTGATTCATCTCTTCTCATGTTTTAATGCACGCTGCACAAGCATCGACTCTTACTCTTGGAGGCCGATGTTGGATTCTGGCTCGTGCAACTTTCTGCTTATTGACAATGTTCATCAGTTTAACCGCATCGGCTCCTTTGACATAGACCACCGGCCTCTTTAAAGGGTCCTCCGAAACCTGGTTCAGCTAGAGAAAATGATGAGAGCAAAGACAGATCGTGAGAAAGATATTTCAAGCTCTCATGCCAGACCACTTAACAATTAAAAGAGCAGCAACAAAACCCATTACGCTGTGAATTACATCTAAAGATGCACTTGGAAAAATACCCGTAAGTATACGAATGAGGAAACCAGGGAAAAGCTCTCCAGACGACATACACCCATGTGAAAAAGCAACCTATAGAGTCCAGACATGGAAACTGTGGTTGGCTCTTTCTCTCTATAGAAGGGGAAAGGAGCAGTAAACCGATTGCATGTTGTGGATATGGATGCTGGATTTAACCTCAGCCTACAGCTCCAGTCTGTAATTAGAGAAACCTGAGGGAAATACCAGGGATATTCAAGCCTCTATTTCTCCCTCTGTCGTCATGTCTCTCATGTCAAATATGGGAAGTTGAAAGACAGTCATTTAAGTATTCCCCCCCCCCCCCCTCTCTCTCTTATCTTTCAAGTCCATTTCCATTCAAGAAAAGATGCACAGACTCAGGGAAAGCCTCATATCGCAAAAAAAATAAATTTTTTAGTATTTGTTCTTGAAACAAGGTGCATTTACTTTACAAGTAAAATAACGTAAGATATTAGGTCTTGCTTAAAAAAAAATTATAATATAAATTTTGTTAGTTTTTGCTTAAAGCAAGCAAAAAAAATTGCCAATGGGGCAAGAAAAATATTTAGTTTAGGCTTTGAATATAGATAATTTTTCGTACCCTATTTGCTGATATTTTTTATCAAAATTCTAAAAAAAAATTTTTTTAGAAAACAAGACTTAATATCTGAAGTTATTTTACTTGTCATGTGAATGCATCTTGATTCCAAAATGTTTAGATATTTTTACTAGAAAACCAAGACAAAAATACTAAGAAAATATATTTTTTGCAGTGCACATTTCCAAAAAGTAAGCCTGTATTTTTTCCGCATTGCATTTATTGCATGTTACAACAGAAGCAAACCAGTCGCCGTGATGCTGGTGTTTCTGAGGTAGAAGTCAGCTAGATATGCAGTCGCTAGGTTGTTGGTTATTGGCTCAACCTCAAGCTTTTTTTTTTTAAAGGGACGCCACACATATCTAAAGGGTCAGACAATCAAATGCTATGGGAGTTTATGGGATTTATTCAGCCATTCACCAGGCAAAAATTAGATCAGTAAAAAAAATTGCATGCATTTTTATAAAACCGCACTATATGAGGTATCACAGATGTATTTGGTAATGTACGTCTGCTCACTGGGGAAGAAAAGAAAGAGAGAAAATGAACACGGAACTAGAGCAGGTGATGATGAAAGCGTTTGCCCCGTGATTAAAACTCTCCTCGTCCTCCCCAAGCCTCGAGGCTTCACGCTGCACTCTGTGCGACCGAGGAACCGATGAGTCTGGACAGAGGAGCTGGCGCTGGAATGTGGTCTACACAGAAGCTCTTTTATCCCGTCTGTACACCGTTTAGGGAGAGGGGAAAAAGGCAAGTCTGGGCCTGGTTTGGAAGAGAGAAATACCACAGTGAAAGAGAGGGGAGTGGAAAAAAAAGACCCTTGGTTTCTCAAAAGCAGAGACAAAGAAAAGGACTTCCGCAGATCAGGCTTTTCCACAGACAGCGGTGAGAATAGGTGCTGCTCCACGGTAGTGCTTCCATGCAAATAAAATGGTAGTGGACGACAAACTATTGCCAATGAAGAACCCCGTTTGTGTTTCTTAAAGAAAACACCAGTGCATCCTAACTCTGTGGTCCTTAGGTTAAAGACAGTATGCCGAAGGTGCCCAGATTACATAACTTCTCCGAATTATATCACTTTTTCCATTGTTAAAAGTTGATCTAGAATTTGCTTAGATTCTAGTATTTTCATGATGTTTTCCCATTAAAAACAAAAGTTCATGTTTTAATGGTTTTGAATGAAGTCTCTTATGTTCACCGAACTGCATATATTTGATAAAAATATAGTAGCAACAGTAATGAAAAAATATTAATAAAAATATATTTTATTCATGTAATGAATTTTCAGCATCATTAGTCTAGTTTTCATCGTCACATGATCCTTCAGAAATCATTCTAATTTGCTGCTCGAAAACATTTATAATTATTAATTTTGAAAACAAATGCAGCTTAATATTTTTCTGGAAAGGTGAGATTTTTAAAGTCCCAAAGAGCAGCATTTACTCAAAATGTATTTTTTTTATTATACATGTCTTTACTTTCGATCAATGAAATGCATCCATGTTGAATAAAATATAGATTAAAAAAATGGTGTCATTTAGTTTTTTTTATATGCATGCAAAGAGATGTAACCACCAATTAAACACAATTCACTTGCCCTTAAAAATATGATAACTCTTCACTTCAAATGGGAACATTATGCATAAAATGATGCATAAAGTGTGTGTGTCTGTCTGTGTGTGTCTGAGTTTGTGTGTGTGTGTGTGTGTGTGTGCGTGTGTGTGTGTGTCTGTGTCTGCGTGTGTGTGTCTGCGTGTGTGCGTGTGTCTGTTGTGTGTGTGTGTCTGTCGTGTGTGTGTGTGTGTGTGTGTGTGTGTGTGTGTGTGTGTGTGTGTGTGTGTGTGTGTCGTGTGTGTGTGTGTCGTGTGTGTGTGTGTCGTGTGGTGTGTGTGTGTGTGTGTGTCTGTGTGTGTGTGTGTGTGTGTGTGTGTGTGTGTGTCTGTGTCTGTGTGTGTGTGTGTATGTGTGTGTGTGTGTGTGTGTGTGTGTGTGTGTGTGTGTGTGTGTGTGTGTGTGTCTGTCTGTCTGTGTGTCTGTGTCTGTGTGTCTGTGTGTGTGTGTGTCTGTCTGTGTCTTCACTTCAAATGGGAACATTATGCATAAAATGATGCACTATATAAAGTATATCAAATGGACGCATTGCTGATAAAGGCCGTGACATTCAACACATCTCTGATGACACTCACTTGGTCGATTGCGTCTGGATTCTCTGAGACGTCAAAGATAACAGCTGTGGCACCTCTCTGAACAGCTCTCTTCGCCTGCGAGGATGACAACAGACAGAAAAAGATTATTCTACTACGATTAAAGATCAGAAATCACATTTCAAACTGCTAATGTAGTGAAAAAAGCAAAGAGCACTGAAACACTACAAAGTAAATACCATTGTTACCATATTTATACACTAGTACTATTATTTTAATAGTATACTATTACTAGTATTATTTATGATTTAGATACTAGCATTTATGTATTATTAATTTGAATAGTTTTTTTAATCTTTTCAGGTTTAGTAATATGTTCTACCGGATTCACTCCCAACCGATAGAGGGCGCTCTTACACTTCAGCGAGATGTTTCGAGTCAGTGCGCAGAACAAGTCAACATACTTAGTGATGGTTAAAGTGGCTTTCTGTACATAACAGACACATGCATACAGGTCGAAGCTTTGATCAATGTGTTCACTTGTGCTATCACTGCCTCATTTGTTCACAGTTTTATTATTTTAATAGATGATCAACATCACATAGCCAGACTCGTATTTTGTTTACACACCGACGGCTGGGTACGTTCCAGCTCCACTCATGCCAAAGAAATAAAGAACAGGCTGAAACAAAATAGCTAAATAAAGAGATCAAAGCGACAATGCGCAGCTCTATAACTCTGTTATCAGAGTAGCAAAGGGATGGCACTGCTCCAAGCCCAAGGCATTCTGGGTACTATGAGAGAAAGCATGGCCTCTCCTCACACTGTCTGTGTGCTTATGTCTCTCTCTCTCTGTGTGTGTGTGTGTTCTCTGTGTGGGTCTCTGTGTGTGTCTCTGTCTGTGTCTGTGTGTGTCTGTCTCTGTGTGTGTGTGTGTCTCTGTGTGTGTGTGTGTGTGTCTCTGTCTGTGTGTGTGTCTCTGTGTGTGTGTGTGTGTGTGTCTGTCTGTGTGTGTCTGAGTTTGTGTGTGTGTGTGTGTGTCTGTGTCGTGTGTGTGTGCATGTGTCGCTGTGTGTGTGTTGTGTGTGTGTGTGTGTCTGTGTCTGTGTGTGTGATGTGTGTGTGTGTGTGTGTGTGTGTGTGTGTGTGTGTGTGTGTCTCTGTCTGTGTGTGTGTGTGTGTGTGTGTGTGTGTGTGTCTGTGTGTGTGTCTCTGTGTGTGTGTGTGTCTCTGTGTGTGTGTGTGTTGTCTGTGTGTGTGTCTCTGTGTGTGTGTGTATGTCGTGTGTGTTGTGTTCTCTGTCTGTGTGTGTTGTGTGTCTCTGTCTGTGTGTGTTGTCTGTTGTCTCTGGTGTGTGTGTGTGTGTGTGTGTGTCTCGTGTCTCTGTCTCTCTGTGTGTGTGTGTCGTGTGTGTGTGTGTGTGTGTGTGTGTGTGTGTGTGTGTGTGTGTGTGTGTGTGTGTGTGTGTGCTTGTCTGCGTGTGTGTGTCAAACAATACATACACCCACAGACGCCATTACACTGTTAATTTACATCAAAGTGATGTATCTCAAGCGAAGTAAAAGTTTATCTTAAGCATGTAAAAGGCCTAAATGAGAGAGTTGGTTTAGGTTGGGATTTAGTAACCATAAAGCCAAAATTGCAGAGTGTGTGATCACTTGCCAACAAATACACATTCATTCATCCATTCATATATTAACATACTATTTGTTTACATCTTCAGTCATCCAATTTCTATATACCTATATATGTATATATATTTCTTTAGCATTTCTATATATATTTTTTATTTTTATTTTTACAAAGCAAAATCGAACTCCAAGTGCACACCGCCTGGGAAGTTGCCCGTGTCGTTTTGTATTTCGATGTGCGCCACACTATGATGAGTCTGGTGATGTGGTAAACTGATCTTGCTAAATAGTAACTTAGAAGTCCAAGTCAAATAAAACATTGGAACACTGTTAAAAATGTTGACGCCAACATTCATTATCAAATCAGAAATATTTTTTCAACAAGACTCACTGAATCCCACAGAAAAGTCACGTGAAACCGGTTCCATTCTGACTTCTGTTAAAACCCAGAGAAAACTCTGGTGGGAGGTTATGCAGCAATATTACCAAACTCTTTACCTTTCTTCCATCTCAACATCATGTTTGATAACGCAAGCTATTTTTATGAGAGGTAAAATAAAATAAAATAAATCAGATGGCATCATTGTAACATTTTACAAAAATACAGTTTGTGACAATTTTATGATTGTGTCTCTTGGTTTTTAAATGTGTCAATAAGCTTGCTCCAGATATTATATGCCAATTAATAATAAAGCAAAGTATAGCAGAAGGATCTCTACAAGAGGTGCAACAACACAGAACTGTATAGTGCCTAAGAGAAAACTATATTTGTTTTCAGTTAAAGGGACGCTGCTCTGGAATAGTTTGCCAGTTGATCTGAAAATGCACAGAGTTGGACATTTTTATGAGAAATATAAAAAATAGTTTCAAAACAGGTTTGTGAACATTTTTTTTTATTGTATTTCAAAAGCCTAACCAGAGACTGGGGCTGCAAATTAGCCATTGACTAGAAGCCTGCATGTAGAGCATCTGTAATGTTATTTATTTATAAAAAATACAAATAAAATATATATATATATATATATACACACACCACACATATACATACACCCATCATGGGAAGAAAATACATTATAAAAGATAAGCAACACAATATTTTCACTATGCCCCTAGACATAATTGAGAGTGTTTTTGTCATTTTCATTTAAAAGTGAACATGCTCGGTAAACACTGAAACGAGGAAGACACGAGAGAATCCAGTGGCATTCACTGGACGCTGGATGAGGGAACACCTTGAGAGATGAAAACGACGTGGAAGTTAATGACTGTTTATGTCTTGTCAACATTTAAACTCATACTAGTGTTTAGCTGATTGACTGATCCACGGGAATGTGGAAACAGACTCTACCTTGTTTGCTTCAGCTGTGTTTCAGCACTTTTGAAGATGGTAATTTCAGGTCATTATTAATAGTGCTGAATAAAAGAGTTTTATGAAGAAAATGAGCGTTTGAGAGAGGGGTGGCTGGCTGAAAGAATAAGAAAGAGAGAGAGGGAGAGAGAGAGAGAGAGAGTGTGTGTGAGAGAGAGAGAGCGAGAGAGAGTGTGTGAGAGAGAGAGAGCGAGAGAGAGAGAGAGTGTGTGTGTGAGAGAGCAGAGAAGAGAGAGGTGTGTAGAGAGAGAGAGAGAGAGAGTGAGAGAGAGAGAGAGAGAGAGAGAGAGAGAGAGAGTGTGTGTGGAGAGAGAGAGGAGAGAGAGTGTGTGTGAGAGAGAGAGAGAGAGAGAGAGAGAGAGAGAGAGAGAGAGAGATGAGAGAGGAGAGAGAGGAGAGAGAGAGAGAGAGAGAGAGAGAGAGAGAGAGAGAGATGTGAGAGAGAGGAGAGTGTGTGTGAGAGAGAGAGAGAGAGAGAGAGTGTGTGAGAGAGAGAGAGGAGAGAGAGAGAGGTGTGTGTGTGAGAGAGAGAGAGCGAGAGAGAGTAGTGTGAGAGAGGAGAGAGAGAGAGAGAGATGTGTGAGAGCAGAGAGAGGAGAGAGAGAGAGAGAGAGCAGAGATCGAGAGAGAGAGAGAGTGTGTGATGAGCGGAGAGAGAGAGAGAGCGAGAGAGAGAGATGAGTAGTGTGTAAGAGAGACGAGAGAGAGAGAGAGTTAGTGTAGAGAGAGAGAGAGAGAGAGAGGAGAGAGAGAGACTGAGAGAGAGAGAGAGTGAGAAGAGAAGGAGATTGAATGACATAGAGCAACGAGCAAGCTATGAAGAGAAAAGCAACTTAAGAGTGAGCGAGACCATAAGAAAAAAAAAACACGTTGTGAAAAGCACACAGACAAAGACCGTCATAGTGGAATCTACTTAATCACAATGCTGTGATGTCATGACAACTTGCTCTTAATAAAGTATCAAACCAAAGCTTCTTAAGATGAAACAAAGACTCATTCAAAGTCTTTAACCAGCTTTCCGCAACAACACACCTTGTTAGTGTCAAACAAAACACTATATCACATCACACACAACCACCTCCAGCAGTGCTGGGACGCTGCTCTGAAACTGAAGATACTCTTTTGAATACATAGTTCACTACACCACAAGCTACTTAAAAAACACAGCTCACTACATTAAAGCTACTTCTGAACCATAAAATAAATAAAAACAACTTTAAAATCTCACTTTATTTCAGATGCAAAGACTCGTTTTCATTTAGTTGAATTTTATTTACTTAATTCAACAATTTTACTTAAAGGACTAGTTCACCCAAAAATGAAAATGCTGTCATCATTTACTCATCCTCAAGTATTTCCAAACCTGTATGAATGTGTTTGTTCTGAACACAAAGATATTCTGAAGAAAGTTTGTAACCAGGCTGTTTTGGGGCAACATTAACTTACATAGTAGGAAAATAAATACTATGGAAGTCAATGGTGCCCCAGAACTGCTCAGATTCACACATTCTTCAGAATATCTTCCTTTGTGTTCAGAACAAACACATTCATACAGGTTTGGAAATACTTGAGGATGAGTAAAGGATGACAGCATTTTCATTTTTGGCTGAAACTATTCCTTAAATTTACTTGAATGTAGTTAAACTAAAAACTTATAGAAAAATATAAACTGACAGCAACTAGTAAAAATGACAAAAAAACAACAAAATTACAAAAACTTAAAAAATCTAACATTATAAATATAAAACCTTTAATGTAATATAACATATAATATACAGTATAATATAATAGCATCTAATATAACAGTATCTATATTATATTATCTCAGTGACTGAAAAAACACTGTTAAGAGGGCTACTTAATCTTTTTCAATATTAAATCTGGTAATATCATTTCGATAACCAGAGTCACAGTTTTCAGGTGCATTGAAAAGCGTTTCGAATGAAAGGCGACACTCCCACCCCTAACTGTTCTGGTCATGAAAAATCATTTAACTAAACTCATAAAGAGCAATTCTAGTCAATGACATCTTTTTGAGCTGAGCGTGACCAGAAGAATATATAAATCAATATAACAATTTACATGAGTCTTCCAGGTTTTTACATTTCCAGATGCTGAAAAAATAAAAAATAAATGATGTGCTACTCATTCACACAGAGACATGCAGACTTCATACTTTACATCTCTTTGCACTTTAATATTCACAGACAATAGTCAATACCTGATCACGATTACAGCACTACTTTTGATTTATTCATCCAAAATTTGCTGTGACATTCAAAGTTATTCAATGAATTTGCACAGCAGAAATCATAGAGCCCTAAGAAGGTCCTGCTACTTACCTTTACTTTAGTAAAAATAAACATACTCCTGGATGCAACATACAGTTGAAGTTGCAACAAATGCAACAATTGCTAGAAAGCACTACATCAACTTGAGCTAAAGTGACTCGTGATGTCCAGCTGGTCAACTTCTAGACCCTTGAAGCAAACATCTCCCCAATCTTTCTGAAATTCTCCTCCTCACCCCTTTTTATATCTCAGCAACCCTACACACTCTCTGCATCGCTATAATTAAAGTAATCAAGTCCTCAGAAAGCAAAGCTCTGCCATTACGCTGTAATTTCAGGTTGCCTTCTGGCCTTTGGGTTTCCTCAAAGATAAAGGCATACTTTCCTCATTTAGAGTTTACTTGCATGTGGTGGGATTTTTTTTTATCACCCTTCATTTTCTCTGTAAGTGCCAAGACATTATTTAGGCAAGTCTTAGATTCTTACAGGGAAAGAGGAAATGGCAAAAAGGAGAAAACCAAAAAAAGCATCCAAGGACAGAGCTGTGCCTGCTTGGTTTGCCTGGGCTACACTTCACATGAAAACCCAAACAGCACACTTCGCTCAAGTTTACACTGAGGTCCTTACTAGAACCACAACACTTGACGCTGAAGAGACACAGGCCAGAGCTGCTCTTTTGCTTTAGATTTCTGCTGTTGAATTCAGGTTTAAGTGGAAAAGAGAAACAGAAGAATTGTACACCGAATCGACCTAAAATGTAAGGTAAACTAGGTAAAAACACCCATACACATGACTTAATTAACTGCCTGAGGATGCTGGTGTAACATGGTGCAGTCGTGTTTTTAAAATCACTGCAAACAGTGGTTAATGTGGTATAGTGATGTTATCTGATGTCTTGCATTAATATATATAGCCTGACACTGATCGATCACTGTTGTGGTCTATCATTCTATTCCATAATACTATAGAGAATATTGTGAAATCATAATTGTACATTTTTGTGTGAGTGTGTGTAAAAAAAAATGGTGTAATTTTAACTGCAAAAATATTGTAAAAACACTAAGAGGAAAAAACAACAACAACCTCTAAACAGATTAACAGTAAGTTCCCGTACTATATACAGGGAAAACTGTCAAATATTAATTTTACAGTAAAATCCTGTTAATTGTACAGTTTTTAGAAGTAAAAGAAAAACAACAACACATAATTTACAGTCATAAACTGATATTTCCCAAATTTCCTGCGTGACACTTCACATTTGAAAGTATTTTGTTTAATAATCAGTTATGTACATTAGGGTTTTGTTACATATCTGTCATTTAATGAATGTTTATTGCATTCTTTAAGAGTTTTGTGTTTGCATGAATGACTCCGTATATTAATATATACTTCAGCTTGTGGAAAAGCTACTTGTGTTGAACTTTGATTCTTCATATGGCTTTCTCTTTTACCCCTGTATTATTATAGTGCTTGTTAGTATATGTTAAAGGTACAAACCAGATTTTAACAGCAGTGTGCATCGTTGAATTTACTGGTTTACATTCAAATGTTCTTGTTTGTGAATTAGAGATTTATACTGTAAAATTATACTGTGTTTACAGTTTCTCTGTATTTTTCTAGGAGCCACAGCTGCCAAAATTATTTTGTAAAAACTACGTAATTTTTGGTTTACATCGCAATGCACCGTTTCCTTATATATGCATTACCATGGTGAACAGTGTAGCACAATATCCATAATGCACTGAATCATATTTCTGCAAAAGCTGTGTAAACAAGGCACACAAAACGTGTTGCCAACAAACTGTAACCATTAACTAGAACTCACACTTACCCTGATGTTTAATACTTGTCTTATGGACAAAAGAGTCAACCATGCATTTTACAGCAACCATGAGTACAGCGTGTTACAATTTAAAACGACTTTTATGAGTGAAAAATGTTTATGAAGCTTGTAAAAGTCATGTAGTCACATAAATCACAGCATAAACCTAGTGCTAAATTAATCTTCCTTTCTCTCAGCAACTGCCTGGAAGAACATAGAAAAAAACGAATTTAGATAGAAAAATAACTCTGTATGTAGAGTTTTTAATTTGATTTAATTCGTTTTTTTTCAGATAATTATTCAGTTTCGACTATTCATTTACATTTATGCATTTGGCAGACACATGTGCACATCTTAAAGATAAATCAGCAAATATACATTTTTCTACAAAAATATAACGTACACCCCCGAATCTTTTATTCACAAGCATTCTTTATTATTACAGAAAAAGTCTAAATTGATTTTTTTGGCTAATACACATACTTAGTGTCTCTGCCACTTAATTATTTAAACTACTCGTGTCAATTAAAGTTCATGTCGGAGACACATACAGACATGCATACTGCAAACAGATGGACACAAAGTCATTCAAGTCTGATCTAAACCTTGCACCTCTACATTGCTAGAAGCATTCTCTTTAAGACGAGAAGCAGAAGAGTCGTAATAACATGCTGTCACACTGTCAGTGGTTATTCACAGAAAAAGCAGGTCTTGATTCTGGCCCGGTCCGTGGACGCAGTGACCTCACTGAGATGCCAGTCTCACCGGAGGCCCCTGATAATTAGTGCAGAACTAATATAGGATCATTTCCAGCAGACCCGGGACTACAGGTCCGCTTCTTGTTCAGACCTGTTCTGAGACCGTTTAAAGGTTTGAAAAGACAAGGCTAGGATCAGGTAACTGGTCTTAATAACCTCATAATGACATAATGCTTTGTACAGTTTTATGAAGCGTTTCACAGAGGGAACATTCACCTGTTAATTGGTCAACTTTAGGGGTGTGCTGTTTATAAATGCACACTCGAGTTCAAGTGAATAAAGCTGTCATTCATTTCTTTTACTGCTACACAAGTAGCAAGTTTTGCTCCAGTATATAAATGTCTTTTCTTTCTGCTCAATGCATTGATTTCATCAAACAAGCATACTATAATAATTTACAGTCAGCCTTTCACTTTCTCTGCTCTAACAAAATCTATCATCGCTCCCAGCTCCTGTTGCGTAACCAGTGTGTGTGTGTGTGTGTGTGTGTGTTTCTGTGTGTGTGTGTGTGTGTGTGTGTCTGTTTCTGTGTGTCTGTGTGTGT
The DNA here is from genome assembly GCA_027422435.1 of Schizopygopsis pylzovi. Lineage (NCBI taxonomy): Eukaryota > Metazoa > Chordata > Actinopteri > Cypriniformes > Cyprinidae > Schizopygopsis > Schizopygopsis pylzovi. The sequence continues at coordinate 47,262,142 of CM049820.1, forward strand.
GTGTGTGTGTCTGTTTCTGTGTTGTGTGTGTGTGTGTGTGTTGTTTCTGTTATCTGTTGTGTGTGTGTGTGTGTGTGTGTGTGTTTCTGTTTCTGTGTGTGTGTGTGTGTGTGTGTGTCTGTTTCTGTGTGTGTGTGTGTGTGTGTGTGTGTCTGTTTCTGTGTGTGTGTGTGTGTGTGCTGTTTTGTGTGTGTGTGCTGTGTTCTGTTTCTGTGTGTGTGTGTGTGTGTCTGTTTCTGTGTGTGTGTGTGTGTGTGTGTGTCTGTTTCTGTGTGTGTGTGTGTGTGTCTGTTTCTGTGTGTGTGTGTGTGTGTGTGTGTGTGTGTGTGTGTCTGTTTCTGTGTGTGTGTGTGTGTGTGTGTGTGTGTGTGTGTGTGTGTGTGTGTCTGTGTGTGTGTGTGTGTGTGTGTGTGTGTGTGTGTGTGTGTGTGTGTGTGTGTGTGTGTGTGTGTGTGTGTGTGTGTGTGTGTGTGTGTGAGGGGGCACCCAGCAAAGGGACTGATTCTGTCACGAGGCAAATACGAGGCCCTGCAACAGTGCAGCCAAAGAATAACTCAGAGGACAGAAAGACTGGTGGACATTTAATGGACATAATATTTACAGAAATTACAGCCAATCAGTTATTTATAACAAAACATTTTAATTTCTTCATCCAAAGAACGTCTAAACAAAAAGTACGGCCATGTGACATATATATATATATATAATACACTCACATATGCTTACATTACACACACACACACACACACACCACACACGTGTTTATATACATACCAGTGTTCAGTGGTGTTCTGAAACAAAGGCAAAGTCCTCACATTTTTTCTTTCTTTTTTTTTTTATTAAATGTAAATTCATGTCCCAGTTATGTTTTCTTGATGATTGCAATTTTTAATTGCGATTAATCGCATTATCTACAGCATTCAATAATGCATTTAAAAGTAGTGTATTGTGCACTTTTTTCATTTAAAAGTACTGATATATGAACAAAAGTGCAATAATATTTGGTTTGCAAATACTAAACAATATTTTTTTTTTTACAGTAGTATTCCTTTTACATAGTAGCAGTTAAAATATTTATTGTAAATCTCAACTTATAACATTAACGCAATCAAATTAAATATAAAACAAGCTATTTTCCACTGCCAGTGCCAAAACTGAACTATTTTAATAGCTGAAACAGGAGTCGTTTTGGGAGAAGGGAAAAAAAATAAAAGACGGGCTCGGGTCGGACTCGGGCCGGTGATTCTGTTCGGACACGGGTCGTGCGAGGACCTGAGCGTCCCGGGACAGAGCCTAAATGTGAGGCCCGTGCAGGACTCTACCGTGTGTTATCGCATCTGAAACGATGGATAATAATAAACACTAAAACGACGCACTCCACTGTGCTGAGCGAGAGCGCTTCTCTTCTGTCTTCACGTGCTATCGGAAACGTCCTATTTCACACTTATGAAGTCGTGATTACGAGCTCGTTACATTCTTTTCAGTTAAAGATAACAGTGAACAGTGGTTTATGAATGCTGATGCTTAGCCTAAATAATCGTATCGGGAGCGTTCATGTGATTGGCAGCGTTCAGCAGTCTAAAGGCCCGTACACACCGGGACGAATTTCACGCGCGATATTCGCCACGTTTAACGCCTCGTGACTAAACAAAGGGTGCCAATGTGAGTGTGCACACCGTCACGAAAAACGCCACGCGTAAAAGCGTCATTTTTTTAAAAACGCCTTGGGTTCATTTTTTTGGGTTTGACGCACCGCGTCAAAAACTATCCGATCAATGAGATCGGCGCTTCTGCTCACGTGTCTGGAGCTGCTGAAGTTACAGTAAAACACAACTTGGGGACGCTCAAACACAAAACAGTCTTGCCGAGCACACATACGTAACGACGGAGAAGATATACGCTAAGTAGCGTCTACACTGCCGGGAAGAAATAAGAAGACAAAGAAGATGCAAGCGCGTAAATACTTGCTCTCTTCTTCTGAGTGACAAGCGAGTGTCAGAAGCGTAAAGTTGCGCAGCGCCACCTTGTGTACCGGGGTATTTCTGTTTTACATTAAGCGCCATCTAATGTCAGGGAATGAATTTGCATGTTCACTCGGCTCATCGTCAGCGAAAATCGCTTGTGTGTGAACACAAAAAACACATTGAAAAACGCTGGCGAATAACGCGCCGATATTCGTCCCGGTGTGTACGGGCCTTTAGCCCCACCCCATTTGCTCTCATTGGTTTATAGTTGTAACCAGCAGCTCAACTATAGCAAAAATTACAATCAAAATTATGGGGGAGGGGGGGTGGCACGGCTTACTTCACTCCACACCATGCTTCAACAAACTGGACTGAACTAAAGACTAAACCAGGCCTAAAAAAACACTTTCATTTTGCTTTCAACCCCTATTTTCAAAGCGGGTTAATGTTTCCTGCCACAAAAACCATATTCATCACTAGCATATTAGCTCTGGTGGATACCACAAGGATTTCTTCTCATTCAACAGCTGCATGCGGATCAATGCAATCAAATGGTGTTGATTTGGAAGAACTGAATGTTCCTCCTCAGATGATGCCCACTCGATGTATCAGCGGCGCCGAGCCTGGTGATGTTATCGGGAGAATCTCTGTTCATTATTTCATCATTAATAGAAGGAACTCCAGCTTTGGTTCTTTGCTATGGCTTCAACTTCCTGAGGGTCAGAACATTGCCCTCTTCTCCATTTATCATTCTCAAGGCTCTTCCCCTTTCTTTCCTTTCCCTGCACTCAAAGATCAGTCAAAAAACACAGCCACTAATTTAAAGCCCATCGGCTTCCCGCTAACTCTGGTGACTGCGATTACTGCGCCTCAGGACGGACAACCGCTAATTCAATTTCCCCCTCGTCTTTCTGCTTTCCTCTCGCTTTCTTTTTGGGTGTATATTTTGTTTTTATACCGTTTTCCAGTCTTAACCATGCACAGGAAAAGTAAACAGTCCTGTCTTTTCTTTCTCCTTTCCATACCAAATTTGAGGTGAGGAATGTTGCAAGAGTTTTGAAAGAAAACACATTTTAGGGTAAGTTTAAAGTCAAAATAAATTATAGTTTCCAACCCATTATACTTCAGTAATCTAACATATTTCCAAGTAAAACAAGACAGTTACACAAGCTTATTTAAGCCCCCAGACGTACTAAAATAAAAATGTAATTGTCACTTTTTCTCTCAATACTCAGACTATTTTCTATTTTCTCTTTTTGAGTTTATAACTTACAACACTTGACTTCTCACAGGTCAGAATTGCGAAATATGAATTTCAGACTTCTCACAAGTCACAATTTGAGAGAAAAAAAAAACCTCACAATTCAGACAAGTCAAAATTGTGAGATACAAACTTTATTTCTCGCAAATTTTATGTCTGACTTTTCTCACATTTCTGAGTTCACGTCTCGTAATTCTGTTATTTTCGTTCCATCACAGAATTAAAGAATAAAAAAAATAGCCAACTTTTTAATCTGACATTTTTTTTTCTTGTAATTTCAAGCTTATGTCTTACCATTCAGTCTTTTTTCTTTAGAATTAAGAGTTGTGAATTGTGAGATAAATAGTCAATTTATTTTTATTCTTTAATCCCACGGCAGAAAGAAGCTTCCACAGATACAAACAAACAACTAAATCAATTACACAATGGGAGTTTTATCCATTGATTGAACTAATTGAATAATAAAAAAGTGGCAACAAGAATAAACGAGAACACATCCAGACCGAATGAGAGTTTGCTAAATCTAAATAATTGGTTAACCATCAAATCATTTAACAATTTTTATGAAAGACTATGAAAACAATATATATTGTGTATATAAATGCATTCCAACATAATTCACAATAAGACCTGTAAATCGCTATCAAACAGCTCATTTTTGATTCCATGACTTTAAAGAGGCTGTAAAGTTATGGATCTGACATCTTCAAACGCACAAGCACAAATATAGAGGCTTTGAAACGCACTAAGATGATAACACAAGAAAGAGTTGCTGTCATTGCAGTTTTGCAGCCTATCCTCGTAGCGGTTAAGGGGAAAAGTGCACGTCTGAAAGTCTCGTACATCATTCAGATTTCCTTTAAACGGATGCTCTTACACTGCAGCATTCAGAGCTGTTACCAACGAGTCATTATCAAGTACGTGCGCTGCGGATTCCTTGACGTGATAACTCAATCCAGACGAGTTCAGATTTAATAAGGGTACCGCAGCACGAGGCAAACAAACACACACGCATACGTTAGCTTTAATAAGGTTAACACTGAGGGAGATGCTTAAGACACTGTCTTAAGACAATCAGACACAAAGGACTGCCCAGGGTCACCGAGAGTTTAAACAAAGAGGTCAGCATCTATGCTATCTTTACAATCACCACAACTATGCTAAAAACCCACAGACATACTTAAATGGTAATGTTGGACTAATTTTATAGCATTCCATGCACTGAAATAAAATTACACCCAAATGAATTACCACAGAACCCAGACAAAAGTCATAAGATGTCTTAACATTGCAATGAACTTGAGGCATTCACATATTACCCTCTTAATAATTTACCATGGTAACCCTAAATCTGTTTTGCTTATTTGATTTTACAAAGACGGTCAATAACTGCAAAATAACCATGTCAGCATCAAGACCGCGACACGAAGTCTGCTACTACAGATCTAAACAGACCACAAAGTAATACAATTAAAATAAATATCATCAGGGGAAGGCAATAAAGCGAATAAATAAAGAAATATTAAAGCATAATGATATGTAATATCATTGAAATATATAAATTCAAAGGTTTTATTGTATTAAAAAAATCTAAAAGTCTAAAGATAGCAATGATGCAGCCTCTGATTATAATTTTATTGATAAAAATAGCAAAAAAATAAAAATAAAATAAAATATAAAACTAGAACCATTTATTTACACATGATCCTTGTAATAATTTATGCTCGTAACCCTAATGAAAGCATACCGAATGAGAGGCATATGCAAATATATATTAAAACAAGTCTTCATGTATAAAACGTATTAAAATTAAAAATAAAAGAAATAAATGCAAATAGGCATTCAATTATGTGTCAAAATATGAATTAAATGAAATGCAACAGAATCGGTCCTCTGATTGAAGAGCATCAGTCGCGTGGTTCAGAGCTGCTCATGTGCTGCAGTGATTGAGGACTGCTGAACACCAATGACTTTAATTAAAGGAGCATGAGCATACCTCTCTAATCTAACCTCCCCTTGAAGTGCCTCTCTCTGTGTGTGAGTGTGTGTGTGTGTGTGTGAGTGTGTGTGTGATGTGTGGATGCTGTGGAATGTGAGTGCTGTTGAAGTGTGTGTTGTGTGTGTGAGAGTGTGTGATGTGTGTAGTGTGTGAGTGTGTGTGTGGGTGTGTGTAGTGTGTGTGAGATGTGTGTGTGAGTGTGTGTTGGTGTAGAGTGTGTGAGTGTGTGTGGTGTGTGAGTGTGTGATGTGTGTGGAGTGTGTGTGTGTGTGGTGTGTGTGAGGTGTGTGTGTGTAGTGTGTGTGTGTGTGTGAGAGTGTGTGATGTGTGTGTGTGTAAGTGTGTGTAGAGTGTGTGTGTGTGTGTGTGTGAGAGTGTGTGTGTGTGTGTGTGTGTGAGTGTGTGTGTGTGTGTGATGTGTGTGTGTGGTGTGTGGTGCGTGTGAGGTGTGTGTGTGAGTGTGGTGAGTGTGTGTGTGTGTGTGTGTGTGTGTGAGTGTGTGTGTGATGTGTGTGTGTGTGATGTGTGTGTGGAGTGGTGAGTGTGTGTGAGTGTGTGTGTGTGTGAGGTGTGTGAGTGTGTGTGAGTGTGTGTGTGTGTGAGGTGGTGTGGTGTGTGTGTGTGGTGTGTGTGTGTGTGTGTGTGTGTGTGCGTGTGAGTGTGTGTGTGGTGTGTGTGTGTGGTGTGGTGAGTGTGAGTTGTGTGCGTGTGGTGTGAGTGAGTGTGGTGGTGTGGTGTGTGGTGTGGTGTGGTGTGTGTGCGCGAGGGAAACTCTGTGTGCACGTCTGCGTCTTTGTAATGGGATCTGCGTTTGGTGAGCTGTGTTTCTCCCCGGGCAAACAGAACAGCAGGTTTAGACTTGGTCTATACAAGACCACAACGGCTTTCCAGCGCTTAGATTAACCCTTGCAGCGGGGGGGGATTTACCAGAAGACTTCAATGATTTTTAACAGGGGGGTAGCACTTTGATACAAGTAGAAAAATGGGGTGTCTCTCTTTCAATGAAGGAATAAGAAATCTAATGGAAGCTCCTCGCTTCCTCTCGCACCTTCTTTCTGTTTGTTCCACCTCGGCCTCTCATTCATTCATCTTTCTCAAGGCTGTTCTGTATGAGAGAGCAGGAAACAGGAGAAGAACTCTCCCTCTTGCTCTATTGTCCCTTCTGCTCCAGAGAGCTGTAATTCAACCGCCCACAATCCCTCCCTGCGCTCGCACGTCTCACACTTCACCAGCCGGTGGCTTCACGCACCTGAGGCTACCAGGTGTGTTCTCCAGTCCAGTTCTCAGTTTCCTAGCCGGCCGCAGGAAAGACACATCGCACGTGAGATCTGCTTAACATCTCAAGTGTTTCTCCTAGATGGTAATGAGTGCACATGGAGACGTAAGGCTCCTGCAGAGATTCCCAGAGGCCCTGGTAATCTCACACGACTCGTCTAGAGTTTCAGAAGAGATCACAAACCACCCTCACATTACAAGATACAAACGTCTGCAAAACTATTTCTCATTAGATTCGTACAAGACTAGATTATCTGCGGTCCGCATTTTTATAGCTCTAGATTTTTACGACAGCCATTAGCTTGTTTTATTTCTCCTCAGGAATTTTAGGAGAATCATCGGAGATGAAGTTCTAACCCAAATTGTTTATATTTTCCACATTTTTTAAAACAGAAGATATTTCAAAAGTTGTATTATTTTTTGATGTATTTGACACCAATGGCTAGGTTGAAAAAAAGTGAGTCATAAAGGTTTGGAGCATAATTTTCCTTTTGGATTTAATGGGTTAGTTCAAACATCAAGCTAAGTACATTTGAGCTTCTCTTTACAAACTTTATGAAAATAAAATAAAGGTTATTTTTTGGCATCTGAATCCACAAAGAATCCATAACATCCATGGAAACCTTCCACTGAACAAAAGGTTCTTTTTAATGGAAAAAGTTTCATTTGATTATTAAAATGTTCTTCAGACTAAAGCCCAGTGCAGTTTTGGCCACGGTTTGGTCGTCTGAGATAAATGTTGAAAATCCTAAAAGATTCCTATAGTCCTTGGCTAAAATCTGTAGCCTCTGATCGCTGGTTTGACATGTTCACCGACAGCAGATTAACGGCTGCTGTGATCAAATTATACTTTAGATTCTGGTAGTGTCAGAAGATGTGGCACACAGTCCAGCAGTGTGACTTCTCCTACGATGAACAGCAAACGCTCTTCACGCACCCGCTTTAACACGTCTCTGACATTAATGAGATCTCACAGTGTGACATGATCATCATGTTCGTACAGTCTGACAAGCAACAATCATAAAGGACTATTAACAATCACACAGTATGTGCCTGGCTTGAGAAAAATAATGGTTCACTGAAAGTTTCCCAAAATGATTTGCCTGCAGTAAAAACCTCTTTTTGGAACCGTTATTTCCATAAGTTATTGTCAAGGTGGAATGGACTTTCAATGGAGGGACAGAAATCTCAGGTTTCATAAAAAAATAATCAAAAAATAAAAAAATAATCTTAGTTGGTCTTTTTCAGATGAACAAGTTTTTGAAACATTCACATGAACAAGTTTTTGAAACATGACGGTAAGTAAATTACAAGTTTATTTATTTTTTAAGTCTTCATAACCCATTGCACTTCTGTAAAGTCAAGTATTCTGTGTGAAACAGATATAGAACAAGAAAAACAAAAAGATTAACTGGTAGAATAATAAGGCGCTGAGGTCAGGGGGTCAAACCCTGTCAAAACATCCACCAAATGCATAACTGTTAATCATTTAATATCATGAACATTGTATTTTGATACAAGTAAGATTTCTAATGTTTTTTTAAAGAAGTTTCTTATGCTCATCAAGGCTGCATTTATTTGATCCAAAATACAGAAAAGATATATTTATTTTTATATTATTGCAATTTAAAATAAGTTTTCTATTTTAGTATACTTTAAAATATAATTTATTCCTGTGAAATAATGCTAAATTTTCAGCATCATTACTTCAGTCTTCAGTGTCACACGATTCTTCAGAAATCATTATAATATTCTGATTTATAATCAATGTTGGAAACTGTTGTTCAATGTTGTTCTGCTTTATATTTTTTGGACACGTGATATTTTTTTCAGGATACTTTGATAAATAAAATGTAAAAAGTGTTACATATTGTTCACCGTTCAAAAAATTGGGGTCAGTCATTATTTTTTTTTATAATTTAATACTTTTATTCAACAAGGATGTGTTAAAGGGATAAAAAAAAACTTGATAAGCATAATATACTTCTTCAAAAAGCATTACAAATCTTACTGATCCCAAACTTTTGAACAGCAGTTTAAATACAATCAGTTTTGATTTCCAGCCGTCTTGAAAAGAAACAGCACAAGAATGTCCTCTAGGCTGTTTTTTCTGCCCTGCATCTCCCTCTCACGGACTAGAACTGTTCCTCTCCTTTTCTCTCAATCCTTCGTTTTCCCTCGCCCCCCCTTCGTCAAGTCCTCAGCTTCCTCTCAATTAGCAGGTGTGCTAACGCTTTCTTCTCCCTTCTCTTTTTCTGTAGCCCTCCAAGTCACTCACAGCTGACCCCCTTACACACACACACACACACACACACACACACACACACACACACACACACACACACACACACACACACACACACACACACACACACACACACACACACACACACACACACACACACACACCCCCCCTCCGGAGCATAAAAGAGTCTTAAAACTCCAGGATGAAACTTAATCCATGAAAGGAAAAGTGGAAGAAAAAAAAAAGCCCGCCAAGTGGCTCAGCCCATCCCAGCGTGGCACGGCGTTCAAAGAGAAACACACACAGACTATTACCGCATCTGGCAGACACAACATTACACGCTCTGTTCGCAGCACCACCCTTAAAGTGACGCGTTACACGTATTCGGCGAGATTCGTTTGGGGAAAAATCCACAGGTGATTTGCAAAGTCTTTGATTTTCATTCTCTTGACTAAAACAAAATACTTCCTGGGGGAGCTCTTTGAACCGAGATACCGCCACGACATTTTCCCTGGCGGCTTATCCGTCTCCTCCAGCCCTTGTCTTAAGCTCCCCGGGTTTCTTTTCTTCTCTCTTTAAATAGAGGGCCAGGACTGTGAAGTCTAATAATGGTCACTTTGCCTCCCATTGAAGGCTGGGTAATTCTGCCAGGCCTCGGTTCACTTTGAAACACATGACACAGGGAGCTTCCCAGTGGCCATGGCAACTCACTCAGTGGGTTCCTAAGCCATGATTTCATACTCGCGGAGGGACAGAAACCTGCCGGCCAATCGGAAGAAGCTCCGCCCACTGGGAGAGAACCTTTGACACCAAGCAAAGGAAAACCCAGTGAGATAATATCAGCAAGTTGAGGCATACACAAACATAAAAGAGAAACCCCAGAGCTAGGGCCCCATCGGCGCCCTGCGCTTCAAAAACACTGAGCGTCCCCCGCACACACCCGCTCCTGCTACTTCTAGATGTGTGCGTGCTAACAACCACAACTAAAACCCAATGCGTCACCATTAAAAGACGTATGCTGATATGTCTACCAGTGCTGTTATCCAGAACTATAAACTGAACTTGAACTCAAATAAAACTAAATATAAATATTACATGAAAGACTTCAATGAAAATTGGAAAAAAATTCAAACTTTGTGTGACCCTGGACCACAAAACCAGTCGGGGTCAAATTTTTTAAATTATGCATCATTGGAAAGCTGAATAAATAAGCTTTCATTGATGTATGGTTTGTTATGATAGGAGAATATTTGGCTGAGATGCAACTATTTGAAAATCTGGAATCTGAGGGTGCAAAAAAATCTAAATATTGAGAAAATCATCTTTAAACCTGTCCAAATGAAGTTCTTAGCAATGCATATTATGACTCAAGACTTAAGTTTTTATATATTTACTGTAGGAAATTTACTACATATCTTCATGGAACATGATCTTTACTTACTGTCCTAATGATTTTTGGCATAAAATACAAATATATCATTTTGACCCATACAATGTATTTCTGGCTATTGCTACAAATATACACCAGAGACTTATGAAAGCATTTGTGCTCCAGGGTCACATACATAAATATCAAAACTAAAACTTCTAAAGTAAAATGAAAACTGAAAGGAATAAAAAGTGAATACAAAATATGAATAAATACTATAAAAGTATATAAATTATATTAAACACCGATATCAACATTCAAAGAAAAAAAAGATAAGATTGTGTGCTTCAAAATGGATGAAAACAATTGTACGCTGCTTACTGTTGCAGAAAAAGTTAATTATTTTAGGAATTGAAAGTTAAAAAAAAATTGCATTAATCTTAAATATACTTTTACACTGCTACAAAAGTGTCACTTTTGACTGATAATGTCTTGCTGAAAAAGAAATAAGATAAATAAAAATCTAATAAAATAGTATATTCTGAGCCTAAACGTTTGAATGAGTGTTTATACACCTAAATCTCTGCTTCATCTCGAGGAGACTCGAGCACCGTGCGCTCAAGCAGGTGCTTCTGCGTCAGGATTTATCTTCCTTTCTAGAGCGATTACAGCACACAACAAGCAATGTTCCAGCTCATCTACGAGGAAAACACACATACAGTTGTGTTCAAAATAATAGCACTCCAACATCACTAACCGGATCAATCACTGTTTTTGGTAGAAATTATATTTCTACATGGAAAATATTTTTACTAGTAGTTGTGGTAGAGTAATAGAAAATCAACAGACCCAAACGTCATTCTGTATAATTGAATAAATTAATTGAAAAGGGCGTGTTTAAAAGAATAGCAGTGTGGAGTTTAATTCGAGAGGTAAATCATTCTGTGAAAAAACTGCTGTCAAACAAGTGGCCCTTATTTAAGGCTGAAGACAGCAAATGTACTGTTCATCGCTCTCTGAAAATCTGAGTAAAAGGGTCGTTCCAGACATTGTTCAAAATAATAGCGTACTTTGATTAAAAAGTTGATTAGAGAGGGACAACATAAAGTGCAGACAATGATAGGGTGCTCAGCTAAAATGATCTCAAATGCTTTAAAATGGCAACCAAAACCAGAAAGATGTGGAAGAAACCGGAAAACCACCATTCGAATGGATCGAAGAATAGCCAAAATGACAAAGACTCAAAGAGGTCAAAGAAAGTCTAAAGTTACCTGTGAGTACTGTAACAATTATAAGAACGCCTATGTGAAGCCAAGCTATATCTGCAAGAAGCCCCCGCAAAGTCCCATTGTTGATGAATCATTTACAACTTGCCAAAGAACACATTGACTGGTCTAAAGAGAAATGGTGCAGTATTTTGTAGACTGATGAAGCAAGATTGTTCTTATGAGTCTAAGGCACGCAGACAGTTTGTCAGACGACCCCCAAACATTAAATTCAAGCCACAGTACACTGTGAAGACAGTGAAGCATGCATCATGATATGGCGTGTTTCTCATTCTACGTGTTGGGCCTATTTATCGCATTCCATGGATCACTTTAAGTACATTAAAATACTTAAAGAGGTTATGTTACCTTATGCCGAAGCGGAAACGCCCTTGAAATGAGTGTTTCAACAAGACAACAACCCCAAACACACCAGTAAGCCAGCAGCATCTTGATTCCAGACCAACACGATTAACGAGCCCAATCTCCAGACCTTGATCCAATAGACAACTTGAGGAGTGACATCAAAAATGCTGTTTCTGAGGCAAAACCAAGAAATGCAGAGGAATTGTGGTATTGTCCTGAGCTGGAATACCTGTTCACAGATGCCAGACTCCATGCAACGCAGACGTGAAGCAGTTCCCGGAAACCATGCCTATACAACTAAATGTTAGTTCAGTCATTCTCAAGAAAGCTAAATCTTCAAGCTGTTTTCTGTTTATACAGTACATTTTTTTATACACTGCAATTTGTTTAACAGCCTAATATTCCTTTTTACAGCCTAATAACATGAGCTACATTTTTCTTCACGTTTTGATCTATTGAATGTGCAATGTTCCCAATGCATTTGTGCGTATTGAAGTAAAAGTTATTATAAGGATTTTGAGCTTTGCTTGCTTTTTTAAACACACCACTGTTATTTTGAACACAACTGTATACGTGGACACTTAGAAGCGGATTCAAACACTTGCTCTTAGATGCTTTCACAAGTTTCTGAAAGAGAATTAAAGGCAGAGGTACAACAACTGTTATAATGATAAACATTTAAAGAAATAGTTCCCATAAATGAAAAATCTGTCATCATTTACACACCCTCGTGTCTTTCAAAAACCTGTATGACTTCCTCGCTTCAGTGGAACACAAAAGGAGCAGTTTATAGCAAACTAGTGACTACGGCTGTCAGGCAAGGTCTTCAAGGCGATATGACTGATATTACACACTATTACATGACTTTAAAAGACTTGGAAAATCACGAATGATATCTATATACACACACTAGTGTTCAAATGTTTGAGGTCAGAAAAGAACATTCTGAAAGGAATTAATCCTTTTATTCAGCAGATATGCATTATAGTGGTCAAAAGTCACAGTAAAGACTATGTATACATATATAAAAAGGTAAAAATATTAAAATAAATATAAATATATACACACACATACACATATGCACAGTACACACACACTCATGCGCACACACACATATATATATATATATATATATATATATTAGTGGTGGGCCGTTATCGGCGTTAACGTGCTGCGTTAACGCGAGACTCTTATCGGCGATAAAAAAAAATATCGCCGTTAATCTATTCTCAAAGTTGGGTTGGGAGCTGGGTCTATACTACGCAAGCTATGATGACTTTCACCCTGATATTTTAGCGCGGATGTATACCTAGCCGAATTGCACTGTAGGGGGCGAGAACGAGTCTTCGAACTAGAGGCTCGCAGTCCGTGATGGACAGATTGTTAACGGCTGGTCTATGTGGTAATACAATCGTGCAGGACATCCAAACGCTCACCTATCATTCATCAACCTCAAATATGGCTTTTCATCTGAAAGATGTATGTAGTAGCAACTTTACATGGCCGCTCAATATGATGTTAACCTAGAGAAATGTGCGCTATTGAAGTTTGCTTGAGCTTACAAGTTTCTGAAAAGATAGGCAGAGGTAAACAACTGTTATAATGATAAACATTTAAAAAAATAGTTCCCATAAATGAAAAATCTGTCATCATTTACACACCCTCGTTTTTTCAAAAACCTGTATGACTTCCTCACTTCAGTGGAACACAAAAGGAGCGTTTATAGCAAACTAGTGACTACGGCTGTCAGGCAAGGTCTTCAACGGCAATATGACGATATGTACACAACTATTACATGACTTTAAAAGACTTGAGAAAATCACGAATGATATCTATATACACACCTAGTGTTCAAAATTGTTTGACGGTCATTTGCCTTTTAACATCAGCAGATTATGCAGCTTATAGTGTCAAAAGTCAGAGAAAGACTATGTAACATATTTATAATGAAAAAAATTAAAATCTAAAAATATAATATACACACCTAGTGTTCAAATGTTTGAGGTCAGAATTCTGAAAGGAATTAACCTTTTATTCAGCAATATGCATTATAGTGGTCAAAAGTCACAGTAAAGACTATGTATACATATATATTAAAAGGTAAAAAACATTTAAATAAATTATAACATATATCAATACAAACACATATTATGCACAGGTAACAAACATAATGCAGATATCACAATCACAATAATATATATTATATTATATATAACAAAAACATGCACACATAATATATATAACACACACACACACACACACACACACGTACATTTGTTTTTGTGAAAAGTGGGTTCATCCCATAGGCGTAATGGTTTTTATACTGTACAAACCGTATGTGCTCTTGCCTTACACCTACCCTACACCTAAACTTAGCCCTCACAGGAGACAGTGCATTTCTATTTTCCCCCAAAAAACTCACTCTGTATGATTTATAAGCATTTTGAAAAATGGGGACATGGGTCAATGTCCTTATAAGTCACCTTCACCTTGTAATACCTGTCATAATACAAATTTATGTCCTCATGTCGTCACAAAAACATGCATCGCACACTATCACACACACACACAACCACACACAGACACACAGCATTCACACAGGACACACACACAGCACACACAAACACACACAGAACACACACTCACAACACACACATCACATACACACACACACAGACACAGACACAGACACAGACCACAGACACACACACACACACACACACACACACACACACACACACACACACACGTGGACTGATGCAATGGGAACGGGAAGACTCAGTATGCGGTCAGATGAAAGGACAGAACCCCTCGGCCAGTTTTGCATGTGTCCGGGCAGAGCACTGTTTGAAAAAAAAGGATATCATGCTGGCAAAGAGACAAAAAAGAGAGAAAGAAAGAAACCAACCAACAAACAGATCAGGACAGCCCTTAAAAGAGGAGGGACTTGCTGGGAATTAATGAAGTACATTCCCCACAGGAAAACAACAAAATCTGTGTACGACACACAAATAAGAGACACGTTTCCCTGCACTTAGACATCTGAAGATTCAAAGCTTTTTAAAATGTACACCACTAAACATGTGTAAGAAAGTCATTAATTTCTCTCATGCAAAAAAAATATGGTGTAATGTCATTAAAAACAAGCAAAAGCAGAGCTCACTTAAAGTATCATGAAGGGATTCATGACACACACCTCTGGCATTCAAAACCATCAGGTCAAGCAGATGCATGAATGACTCTCTAAACACTTTAAACTAGTGATCGACCGATATAGATTTTTTATAACCGATACCAATTATTAGCATGTTTATGTACCCGATAACCGATATGCAGAACCGATATTTATTTACTGTTATAAAGTAAATATATAACAGACTGAAGTCCATTCTTCACTTTCAGTCGTCTTAACAACAACAAACAACTGTTGAAAATTAACATTCTTTCATGGACAATTTAATCTTCAAATTACAACAATAAAAACTTGTATTTATAAAAAGCATCATCAGCAACACTGATATTAACAATAAGCAAAAGAATGTCTAATGTTTTCAAATGGAGAAAATAAAGGACAGAAGTCATATAAACTTCATGTTAAACTACAGTTTTAGGTTTATAATCTGTTTAATAGACTAAAGAGTGAAGAATAATTCACTGAATAATATTCTCTGGAATATTGAAATAAGCTATAACAAACAAAACATCGTATTTTATTGCATTTCTTAACTGTTTTATCAGAATTATTAAAATGTTTTTGTCTAAATTATGAAAACTGCTGACAGCGGTTTATCTATTTACACAGAACTATACTCAAACTGATCGCTTGCGGAGATAATAAATCATTAATTTAGATAGAGATGTGTTTATTTAGATGTTTATTGGTGAAATAATGGTTCTATAGTAAATGTTAATATAATTTAGTGTGTTTCAAACGAGTGAATCTTGTATAAAGTTACATGCGGTGGACGTGCTGGAGCTTCTCCTGAGTGTACAGTGTGTGTGTGTGTGTGTGTGTGTGTCCACTGCTCCAGGTGTGTGTGTGTGTGTGTGTGTGTGTGTCCACTGCTCCAGGTGTGTGTGTGTGTGTGTCCACTGCTCCAGGTGTGTGTGTGTGTGTGTGTGTGTCCACTGCTCCAGGTGTGTGTGTGTGTGTGTGTGTGTGTGTGTGTGTGTGTGTGTGTGTGTGTGTGTGTGTGTGTGTGTGTCCACTGCTCCAGGTGTGTGTGTGTGTGTGTGTGTGTGTGTGTGTGTGTCCACTGCTCCAAGTGTGTGTGTGTGTGTGTGTCCACTGCTCCAGGTGTGTGTGTGTGTGTGTGTGTGTGTGTGTGTGTCCACTGCTCCAGGTGTGTGTGTGTGTGTGTGTGTGTGTGTGTGTGTGTGTGTGTGTGTGTGTGTCCACTGCTCCAGGTGTGTGTGTGTGTGTGTGTGTGTCCACTGCTCCAGGTGTGTGTGTGTGTGTGTGTGTGTGTGTGTGTGTGTGTGTGTGTCCACTGCTCCAGGTGTGTGTGTGTGTGTGTGTGTGTGTGTGTGTGTGTCCACTGCTCCAAGTGTGTGTGTGTGTGTGTGTCCACTGCTCCAGGTGTGTGTGTGTGTGTGTGTGTCCACTGCTCCAGGTGTGTGTGTGTGTGTGTCCACTGCTCCAGGTGTGTGTGTGTGTGTGTCCACTGCTCCAGGTGTGTGTGTGTGTGTGTGTGTGTCCACTGCTCCAGGTGTGTGTGTGTGTGTGTGTGTCCACTGCTCCAGGTGTGTGTGTGTGTGTGTGTGTGTACTTGGATGGGTCAAATACAGAGAACACATTTCACTGCTGGTTATACTCTGTATAATTGTGTATGAAAAATTAAAAATAAAATATATATATATATTTTTTTTTTACAAAACCGATATCCGATTATGGTAAAATGCTTAAATATTGGGAAAAATATTGGTAAACCGATATATCGGTCGATCTCTACTTTAAACTAGTTTCCTGAGGATTCCCGATGAGAAGATCCACAATGCAATGATGAGACTAGTGTAGGTGAGAAAGAACGGTGCAGCAGAACAAAAGAGTGAGCAGGAGCGAGAGAGGAAGCAGGAGAGACCGGAAACGGAGGAAGAAACTGTGTACATATACATGTCAGCGGGGCAGCTCCGTCAAGACCTTACACAAATCAGAGAAGCCCACATGACCTTTTCTCAAATACACACACAGGGCAGAGTGTGACGAACCGGAGACGCTCATGTCTCTACAGTGAAGACAAACCATTCACGCGACCCACTTCATGTTGTATATCGCTGTAGGTAAAGAGTTCTGCTTGGCATCAAATTGTCAGATTGTATTGTTGGTCAGAAGAGATTTTTGAAGTTTTTCAGTTTAAAGAACAGTAATTGATAAGAAATTACTGTTATCATTGAGGGTTTCAAAACAGCATACGTGTACTTAAAGGGAAAGTTCACCCAAAAATTAAAAATGTTATCGCTTACAGGTTTAGAACAATGCAATGGTGAGACGACACAATTTTCCGTCTAGATCCAACAAAGATCTGAGCTGAGAGAACACCTGAGAAGAGATGATGCCAAACCCAGAAGACCTCAGAAGATGCTAACCCTGCAACAACTGAAAACTACCAAACTTTGCTTAATCGCAATGTTTAATTGCAGTTAATAGTGTTCACCGTATTTGTTATTTGTAACTAACTGCACGATTCTTACTTTCTGCCATAGTGACCTTTAATAACCTACTCCTAAACATAAAGTAGAAACATGACATTTTCTGTAAGACTGCTTTGCAATGATTTGTATCGTGAAAAGCGCTATACAAATAAACTTGAATTGAATTGTATCTCCACGAAAATCTGGATTTATACAGATTGGGAATCAAGAAAAGTCTTGGACAAAAGCTGTTTTGGCAATAAAAATAGATTTTTGTTTTATAAAAATTACTCAAACTGAATGAAACGCTCGGTTAAAAGTTTGGGAGCATCTGCATTCTTCCACTAAATAAAGTAATGTAGTAAGAAACCACATACTTTAAAGTTCATGAGAATAGCTGACAAAAAAAATAAGATGCACGCTGACTGTCATAACGCTTATAATGCATATGTTTAATACAGTGTTTAAGTCCATATTAGAGAAAGAATGCACATTCTTCAAAACCATTAACAGAACTGAACATCACGAGGTCACTCATTTCACTCGAACACTGATTTATTTACTGAAAAATACAATTAAAATCTGTATGGTTTTTCTTACTATGAAAACAACTATGCTGCTTAATATTTTTATACAAATATTCTCTAGAAGAAAAAAAAATTGTATGAAAAATAGTGCACATTCAGACAACAGCGGAAAGATAAAAGAGACAGTGAAAGGAGAAGAAAAACAAAAATAAGGGCAGGGGTGGCACAGCAGGGACACAGTGGCACAAGCGGGTCAAAGGGCCGCGGGTGAGTCCGGACAGACACCGATGCCGGGACTAGAAAGAGAACCCCAGCTGAGCGCGGGCCTATATCAGAGGCCCGATTATGACAGGCGACTCTAATTATAGCACTGGCACAAAAGAAGACATCCCATTATTATGAAAGAAAAAGAAATGGAATGTGTTTACTAGGGATGGGTCACGATTTTCGAATATTCGAATATTCTATTTAATTATAGAATATCGATTAGGTTGTGCGATTATTTTCTAAAGGTGTACCAGGGCTTGACAATAAAGACTGTCCGATGGCGTGAAGGACGCTCGGATTTGTCACTTACCAGATCGGGCCACTGCAGGTGGTCACTAAATTGTATCATTTGCATGCGTTTTTAAGCCTTGTTTGGTTACAAATGTAAGCGATTCAAAAGCATTTGGGCGCGAAAGACAACTCCTTTCAGTACATGCGCGCTGTGTTCTGTTCTGTGTGAACAGCGCGCGAGCCTGTTCTGTCTCTGACACGCGCGAGCCGCCTGAACGGGCAAACACATGAAGTATGTCTAACTAGCCCTCTTGGCAAGTAACTTTAGCAATAATTAATATATATTGAATTTATATACTGGAGTGCAGATGCACAGATCAACAGGATATTTATTTGTTTTATTTTAGAGCATCTTCTGTTCCGTGCTTGCACACAAACTGCACTGTCGGCACTCGGGCGCGGCACACAGAGTGTGAGCGCTAACCACGCCGGAGAACGGAACTTCTGATATGTGCGGCCTGATTGCGTGAACAATAGACCTGTTAAGCAATATATTGCAAGACGGCCGTTTGCTACAGCGTCCCAAACAACTCATAATAAACCAAAGTTAACAAAACGATGCACTCCACAGAGTGTTTCTCTGCCACCTTCACATCCTGTTTCCCATTAATGAAGCCGTGACGAGCTCCCTGCATTCAAATTATTAGTTTTTTGCTGAAATAATAACGTAATATTCCACTGGTTGATATATTATATTTATATGCAAAATATGTGTGTTGTTTTTCGTGTTAAATGTGAAGAATGACAGGTTGGATGCCACACGTATTATTATTTTTGGTATTTTTGGCAGAGTATACAGGTGTAATTTTAACTTCAGGCAATGTAACATGATTTTATGATCGTATTTTTGACTTTATTCTTAAAATATTATGACGTTAATTATTTAGTTATTTATTTGAGAAAGATAAACTGATCAAATTTGCGCTGGCCGCTTGGTATTTAAAAAAACAAAAACTTGAATTTAACAAAAATAAGATGTTCCAATCATATTTCTAAATTAAATTAATAAAGAAAGGAAACAAAATAATGACCAATTTGCTATTAAAAACCAAAACTGAACTATTTAAATGGCTACAACAGCAGCTTTGTAACGGAGAGGAGAGAGAGAGAGACACGGGCTCAGACTCAGGCGGAGAATTCTGAGAATATATTCTGCTCTATATTCCTTCCCTTGTTTCAATTCAAAGTTCACCGAACTAATTGTGAACAACACTCCCGTCTTCTTCATTGTTCATTTAATATATTTATATATATGAAATAGGTTATTGTTATGAAGACAGACGTTAAAATTAATGTTCACATAATAAGTGCGTCATTCAGGCGGTTCACAATATGTTTTAGCGCGTTATATGTTTTACGCCTAATATTCATTGATGCATTAATCAGATTTATTCTTTTTAATAATATTAATGTCCATGCTCATTTTTCAAATAGAAATGTCCTAGCCTTATGAGCAGTTGATAATCGACGGACTGTTCTGTTAATAAATGCCTCCTTCGGTTATGTTATATTAATATGTTTCAGCACTCATACTTTACAACCATTAATTTTCTTGGGTTAAGATAGACTATTCTCTAATTAATTAAACAGTTTGTTATCATACAGATTGAAAGCCTGGATGGTCTCTCTCCCCCTCTCTCTCTGTGTGCGTGTGTATGTGTGTGTGTGTGTGTGCGTGTGCGTGTGCGCGCACGTGGGTGGGCGGTCGGGTGCATGCGCGGGAGGGGTGCGATTTTCGAATAGTAATCGAATAATACCCAGTGATTATCGAATATTACTTTTGCTTAAAATGCCCATCCCTAGTGTTTACCCCCGTTCACCTAACGAGAACTTTCCGGAAATCATATCCGCTGATATTCAGAATGGTATTTTGAATGCTATTTGTGTTGGTTTGATGCTAAGCTGAAACTTTAACTGATGCTGGTGTGTCACCAATAAAAAAAAAACTGTCCGCACATTATATTTGTGCTCTTTGGAAAAAAAAATTGCATAAAAGAAACAATAAAATCAGTATACTGATATGACATGCTTCAAGAAATCAAAGCTAAAAAAAAATCGTGCACCAACTTCCCATGTGCCAATAAGACGACAGCAGAAAGCTCAACGAATCCTGGTTATTTGAGAACATCTCCACGAGAATGGGAGAGCGTGTCATGTGTAACCTTAAGCCCATTCCAGCATTAGACATGGGAAAATATTTAGCCGTTTAGAGCAAGAGCGTCCTGCTGAGGATAAATGTGTGGAAATCTTCATATTTCCCCATAAAAAGATCAAACGTGGAAATAGATATTGGTGTCCTGAGACTGCAGAAAGCTCAGCCAATTAGGAAACGCTTCATCTGTGTCTGGATTTGTTCAGTTTGTCTAAAAAGTGCAATGTAGCCAACAGCACACTGAAAGTGTTTTACCATGTGACATCACAGCAGTTCCACAAATCAGGTGACACTATTTGGACAGTACTGTATGACCGTCTCAAACAACAAAACCATTCAACAGGGCTTGAATCGACATTGAGTGGCATCCTTACCTTGCCCAGTACAGTAAGACAGCTGGGGTCCAACTCGGGCTGCTCCAGTTTGACCACTCCAACCCAGCCGTATTCATACAAGTCCTCTTCATCGTTATTGTTACACAGGCCCAAAGGGTGCATCTGAAAGACAAAGAAAATGTCCTTCAATGTTTCAATCCAGAATAAAATTCTAGCCACGCACTTTGCCAGATGAGAAAACAGATTGGAAATCGTTACGAAGACTTGACTGCAAGACAAAGAAAGATTTAGGAAAGATTAAGTGAAATGCATGGATTTAGTGTTTTTTATTTCAATGCATTTACAGAGAAACAGTTTCATATTGCATTATGCCATGCAGAGGTGCACCTTTAAATGATAAGCCATAACTGTATTATACACATTGCGCCATAACTTCCTTTATAAACTGCCCTACGTCGACGTGCCAAGCCACACCCGCAAAATAGCAAAGGTGTGGAAACTCTGAAAGGTCTAAGTGGCGCAGACATGATAATTACTGTCATTAGGTGTGCACCGAACCAGCAGATTCACTCAAATGCCATCTTTCAGTTGTTCTAAGTGTGAAATCTAGCGCCTTTGATGTGTTGAAAATTGACAACATGGATCTTTATCAATGGAAATCTTCCAGGAGATAAAAAAAAAACTAGGTTGAAGATTGTTTGGGAATTACACAAGCGCCGAGCGAGGCCATGAATTGTTTGAGCATGGCGGTTTATTACTTTATTCGTGCTATTAGCTTCACTAGATAATCCTTTCATGGACATGTTGCTGGATTTTATATTAAATGAATGATAGATTAAGCATTGCTGGCCTTGAATCAAAATAAAAGTTTTTGTTTACATATATGTGTGTGCACTGTTTATATGTATTATGCATTTATAAATACACACACATACATTTTATATATTTTGAAAATATTTACATGCATATATTTAAATCAATATAATTAATATGTATAAATATTTTGTATATATAAACATAACATTTTTCCTAAATATATCCATCGTGTGTGTGTGTACATATACATAATAAATACACACAGTACACACACATATATTCTGTAAACAAAAACTTGTATTTTGGATGCGATTAATTGTTTGACAGCACTAATATATATATATATATATATATATATACACACACATCACCATGACAACTGATTTGGCCTGTTCCCTGCCCATAGCTGAGAGCTTCTGGTCAAATATGTCAAGAAGTGCTGCTCCAAATGAACAAATTGGATTATCACTCTGAAAAAGCTGATTATCATCTTAACTCCGGGATCAAAAGCCACATCAGCTCCCAAGAGGCCTTGGATTCCACATTTGCATAGAATTTAGCTGAAGTTGTGGCTTTTTTCTTATTTAAACTGACAACATATTAAAGCAGTGTGACCACGGGTAACCTAGTTTCCCGTGCACAAATGTAAGATTATGTTAAAATACTCTGGCTGAACGATGCATTTTCTAATCAGTGACCATCTAGAATGCATTTATTGGGAACCGTGCATTTCAGAGAGGATTACTCAATGGATTTAGCAGCAGTTTCTCAAAAGTGGCCCGTCAGGAGAAGTCAAAGATTGCAAACCAATGTAGCTAGACACATTTATAGACATCTTCCCTAAATACTTTTCTGGAGTGCGCTGACATTGCTTCCGAAGCAACTACCTAACTTATGTTTTAGTGTTATTGTCCAAATATTGATAAGGTAGGCCCATTTGCAATACCTGAAATATATCATGCAAGAAAAGTCACACACTAAAACTGAGAATTGAACTACACCTGTAACCATTTGCATGCCGTACTCCTATTTTACAACACACATGCATCAATACTCATGCTTCCCCTCCAGTTCACCCCAACACATTTCCCCATTCTCCACGACTGGCTGCATGCCCACCGCACACTTTTCCCCAATCTCTCTCTTTTCTGTCCATCATTCTGCATTGCACCCAGACATCTCTTCTTCAACCACCAAAATAAGTGTCCCTTGTTTTCTGCATTGCACCCAGACATCTCTTCTTTCAACCACCAAAAGAGGTGTCCCTTGTTTTCTGCATTGCACCCAGACATCTCTTCTTTAACCACCAAAGGTGGTGTCCCTTGTTTTTTGCATTGCACCCAGACATCTCTTCTTTAACCACCAAAAGAGGTATCCCTTGTTTTCTGCACTGCATCTGTAACGGATGTATGCCAGTAAGGGCTGTGTGTAAACCTCACTCCCCTGACCTCAAAAAGAGGCGCTCTAGGCTGTAGCCTTTAGCCTCCTTGGTAGAGCGCCCGCCTCCCACGCCGGCGTCCCGGGTTCGAGACCCGCTCGGTGTGATGGTGCGGACCTGGGGGGTTACATTGGTGCCGTGACCCGGATGGGAGTGAGGTTTAGGGAGGTGAGTGTAACGGATGTATGCCAGTAAGGGCTGTGTGTAAACCTCACTCCCCTGACCTCAAAAAGAGGCGCTCTAGGCTGTAGCCTTTAGCCTCCTTGGTAGAGCGCCCGCCTCCCGCACCGGAATCCCGGGTTCGAGACCCGGGTGGGGTTACATTGGTGCCGTGACCCGGATGGGAGTGAGGTTTAGGGAGGTGAGTGTAACGGATGTATGCCAGTAAGGGCTTTGTGTAAACCTCACTCCCCTGACCTCAAAAAGAAGCGCTCTAGCGACTGACGCTAGAAGCTGTAGCCTTTAGCCTCATTGGTAGAGCGCCCGCCTCCCGCGCCGGCGTCCCGGGTTTGAGACCCGCTCGGTGTGATGGTGAGGACCCGGGGGGGTTACACATCCAGACATCTCTTCTTTAACCACTAAAAGAGGTGTCCCTTGTTCTGCTCCGCCACCCTCAGCGCCTCTCATCTCTACAGCCGTTCACATGTGTATATCTCCTTTCATGGGCAGTGCTCTCAATGAAATCACAGTGAGAATCACTATGACAGGCGTCAAACTCTTCACACCCACTTCCACCTTAAGCATCAGCGGAATAGAAAAGGTCAGATTGGTGAAGTACATAAAGTGCTGCAATGGCGTAAGTGATTCTCAATGGAGCTAGCCATGCAAGTTATCTCTATACATTGAATATGGACAGCTGCCAATGTGCTGCTTTTCACCCCCGTTATTTGTTTGTTTGTCTTTCGCTTGCACTAACAGATGATGATTATAAAAGGATGACATGTACAACGGAAAGCATGTCCTTCTTAATTACGGTTAACACACTAAGCCTTCGAAATATTTCTCAGAATAGTGTTTGAAAAATAGCCAAAAGGACAGATGGACAAATGCAAACTGTTTGTTCTCCTCCTCGCCTCTGAATGAGGGCTGACCTGATTTAGGGTTAGTCAGAACCGTTCTCATCTAAACAAAACAACAACATTAAAATGCCACTCACACCAACTTTATCAGACGCTCAATTCACTGATGCTTTGATCATCAAGTATTTCAGCCTCCTCGACAGAATCGGTCCAGCTAGCAGAGTTTCTCTTGCACTCGTTTTAGGCTTTTCTTCTGATGGGTTGACGGTGTTTGATAAAACTTGTTGGGGGTTCAAAGCGTCCTGCAATTCAAAGAAAGCAGTATGTGTTCGCACATCTGCCCGGGGCCATTCATAACAGTGGGGGCCAGCTTCAACTCAACTCAAAAACACTCATACATATATAGGGCCACGCTTGGTTTCTTTCACTGCACCAAATAGTAGGACTTTATTTAATCTCATTGTGACGAGTGGGGCGGGGCCGAGAGCCGTGGGAACGGAGCGAGGCCGGTGGAGTGAATGATAATGAACGACACCTGCGCCACTCACCGGTCTCGAGTCCCACGGAGGAGCTCCGGAAGGAATAAAAGGAGGAGTGACAACAGTGGAAGACGAGAGAGGACCAGGCCTGGATTTTAGTTTGTGTTTTGTTTGCGGCAGTCGTCCGTGAGGGGCTGCCGCTTTTCTGTTGTTTGTTTATTTGATTATTAAATGTGTTTGAATGTTCGCCGGTTCCCGCCTCCTTCTTCCCGTACCTATCTACTGCGTTACATTGGTGCCGAAGCCCGGGAGGAAGGAGGGACACGCTGTCAGAGAGCCCTCGCTGCTGAGTGGGATCGCGGTGCTGAGGAGATCGGGCAGCAGGAAGTGGCGGAGACCGCCAGTGGCTGCCCGCAGCGGTGGTGCTGGAGCAAAAGAAGAACAGGTGGGACGGAAGACTCGCTGCCGTGCTCCTGGGACGAGGAGGGGTGGCTGCCATCCGAGAGGGAGCGGAGGAGTCGCCGCCGTTCGCCAGTGGGCCGGAGCCTGCTGCCATCCGCCAGGTTGGTGGAGGAGCAGGGAACGGGGGACTCGCTGCCGGCTGCCCTCGACTGGAGGAGCCATCGCCGGCCGCCAGGAGGCGGAAGGGGCATCGGGCCGTCCACCAAAGAGGTCCAGTACCATCGCATGGCACCGCGAGTGAGCCGCTCAGTTGGTTGAGGACCGAGCGGCAGTGTATCCGGGAACCGAACCGAGATTTTTTTTATTATTTCCTCTCTCCCCTCTCTCTTCTCTGTCACTCCTCATCCTTCCGTCTCCTTTCTCTCGCCTCGTCTGTCCTTACCCCCCAGGTACGCCGCGGCCGCCCTGACGGGCTCCCCCCGGGAGAGGGGGGAGGGGGGGAGTAGAGCGCAGTCTCGTGAGTACCCCCCGGCCTGCGAGGGGCGATGGGGGTATGTGACGAGTGGGGCGGGGCCGAGAGCCGTGGGAACGGAGCGAGGCCGGTGGAGTGAATGATAATGAACGACACCTGCGCCACTCACCGGTCTCGAGTCCCACGGAGGAGCTCCGGAAGGAATAAAAGGAGGAGTGACAACAGTGGAAGACGAGAGAGGACCAGGCCTGGATTTTAGTTTGTGTTTTGTTTGCGGCAGTCGTCCGTGAGGGGCTGCCGCTTTTCTGTTGTTTGTTTATTTGATTATTAAATGTGTTTGAATGTTCGCCGGTTCCCGCCTCCTTCTTCCCGTACCTATCTACTGCGTTACACTCATCTTCATTTGTACAAGTCTAATACGGTTTCTTAAAAGCCCAAGATCAATCTCTGTATACTGTAATAATACGAACAGGAAGACGAAAATCTTGCTAAATGTGTTATTTTAGGATTTAGATAAATTATATAATTTATTAATATTTCGTTTTAGCTTTTATTATTATATTTTCAGCTATCATTTTAATTGTATGTGCTTTAGTAAGGCTCTATGATTTCTGAGATGCAGAAAACATGGACAGAATCACGGAATCCAGTCATAAAAACAGTTTACAGTATAACGCGGAATGTCATGGAATTAAAAAAAAAATATCAATTAATTAGAGATGCTTTTGATTATTCATATTTAATCAAACCATTAAAATGGAATCCAGAAAATTTATAGAAAACGTAATTTGGAAAATAAAAAAAATAAACATGTCAAAGGTCCTTAAATATTAAACGAATGTTGTAAGTTTCGTGATTTAAATTAATTAGACATGCTTTTTGGTGAATAAAATATAATTTAACAACTAAAATAGAGTCTGGAAAAAACTGAGTCTGGAAAAGTTAAATTGGAAAAAATAAAAATGGATTTTATAGAGCCCTAGCTTTAGTTTTTTGTATTAGTTATAGAGTTTTTATTTTTCTATTTAGCTTTATTTATATTCAGTTTCAGTTTTATTCAGTCATTTTAGTTCTAATAGCCTATACGTTTCGTACGTTTTTCCTTAAACTAAAAAAATATATGTTTTTTGTATATGTTTTTTAAATAGTTAAAAACAACAACGCTGGAACGTGAATCAGTAAATCTGTATTAATACCCAGTCCTACAAAACTGTGCAGGTAGGCATATTTCAGACTGGTGGAAACATGTATTTGTTTAACGATTGTAATTCAATTTAAAATCAAGTAAATAGTTTCCTTCTGAAACCCATGTGGAGGGAAAATATGAAGCCACTACAACATACAAAATTATATCATTTAAACAAAACCGCTACAAATGGGATGATAATGACCATGTGCATTTAAATAAGTCAGTTGAAGACTGCAAGACTAAAGGACAATAAACACAGCATGTCTAAAATCAAACCAGCAGATAGTAGCCTAAATGTTTTAGAAACACAGAGCTCTTATCGCCGAAGCTGACCTAAACGTGTAGCTACACACAGAGCAAGCGTTCACGGATCGTGGCTGTGGTCCAGTAGTAGAGAACAGAACAGTCGCAGCCACAGGCATGGCATTTAGGTCAAGGCCAGTATCAATTTCACCCGCAACAATCAAACAGCCCAGCTAGCCCGAGGGTACGTTCTGCTAGCCAACTCCACTCCAGAACCCACACTACAACCACTTTCACTGGCTTCAACTGCATGTAACCCCACACCAAGATTATCCATCGCCAATTCATGCCCTCTGATTAGAGAGTATAAAACTAACAAACCTACTCAACCGCAGCTGTAATCTGACCCATACAGTCAAAGCAAACATTATTCAGACAACAGATATCATTTTTGGGGTGCAGGACACTATAGTTCATTTATGTTAGTGAGGACAGCAAAATATACTGTGACTATTATACCAAAAATTATTGGACTACCAGTAAAATTGATAAAAATGTGGGACAAAAAATGATTCAGACACTTTGGCCTGACCATGTTTTGCTTACGTGTTTTTTCTTTAATTGTTAATGGACCTTTGTACACCACAGACTGAACAGAATGAAGCATTGCTTGGTAACTGGTTGACCTAAACTGGTATTATCTAATGTGTACTTACATTTAACAGCTGATAGCTATTCGACCGAATTCATTATACCTTTCTATCAAAGTTATCTGACATTATCAAGAAAGATTGTTTCTGACATGGTTTAAAGGTCATTGCACACAGTCTGTATTTTTTGCGTGTGTTTTTCAGTATTCCTCATTCTTTCTTATCAAAATGCATGCTGCGAAAAAACTGAAAATTCAACCCGATCTGAATTTTTATGATGGACGAAAGTTTCGGAGGCAGTGTGTAAACGTGATTGACACAACGTGAGATCGTATTTATTTTTAACATGCAAAAATGTGCAATGTCCTTAACTCTTGAGTTCTTGTCATTTTATTACCGTTTTCTAAACTATAGTGAATAAACTGTGATAATGTGAGAAATGTTGAAGGTGTCTGAATCAATTTTGGTTTGACTGTATGTCCTCTGATTAGAGCGTATAAAATTAATACAAAATACTTCACCGCAACTATAATCTGACACGGAGCACAAAACCAGTCATAAGGGTCAATTTTCGAAATTGAGATGTATACATCATATGAAAGTTGAATTAATAATATTTCCATTGATGTATGGTTTGTTATGATAGGACAATATTTGGCTGAAATACAACTATTTGAAAATCTGGAATCTGAGGGATGCAAAAAAATCAAAATATTGAGAAAATCGTGTTTAAACCTGTCCAAATGAAGTTCTTAGCAATGCATATTGCACATTACATATTAAATTTGAATACATTTATGGTAGGTAATGTACTAAATATATTCACGGAATATGATATTTGATTAATATCCTTATGATTTTTGGCATAAAAGAAAAATCAATCATTTTGAACTATACAGTGTATTGTTGGATATCGCTACAAATATACTTCAGCAACTTATGACTGCTTTTGTGCTCCAGCGTCACATATATCATTCATGGCAATAAGCCCATGAGTCCATCGACTTCAAGTTGAGAAGATTTCGCGGAGGAAAAAAAAAGGGGCAATTCCTGTCCTTCCTCACACCACTGGTCTCACCAAACTCCCTCTTTCCCAGTTCTGACCCCGTGTCCGTCACCCAGCCTCCGCC
This sequence comes from Schizopygopsis pylzovi, assembly GCA_027422435.1. Lineage (NCBI taxonomy): Eukaryota > Metazoa > Chordata > Actinopteri > Cypriniformes > Cyprinidae > Schizopygopsis > Schizopygopsis pylzovi. Next base: position 47,290,927 of record CM049820.1, read on the forward strand.
TCCTGCCGCGGGAGTGCAGAATAGTTCCTGGAATAACAGAGCGTCGTGCCAGGAGAGGTGGGGGAATATTTGATCAAAGCCACAAGCGGGCTTCACAACCCCCCTCTTCCCGGGCCCTCAGCCACTTAGAGAAACTCTGTCCTCGGCCACGGCTCTCAGGGCAGCTTTTCAAACAAGGCCAAGAGTCTTTCAAACAAGCAAGAGTGCTGGGAATTCTCAGCGCCGAGCGAACACCATGTGCACGGGAGCCTCGGACGGCTGCTGGCTTCCCTGTCCGTTTGTATTCTGGTGGTTGACAGAGATAGAGTGGGACACTTCTGGTGTACAGGGTTTAGAAGAGGCACTAAAGATACAGTGATCACGAATAACCAACGCTTGAGAGCTAAAACACAGGCTGCATCTGAAAACACATACGATATAGACGCTTTCACCGGCAACAACATAAACAAACGTTACCGCGCATGCACATGTTTGTGGCCCCGGTAGACGTCCAAATAGAATCAGTAACAACAGCTAAGTCCCTCTGGAGTAGATTATTTTTTTATAACAAGCAAAATATGTTTGCTTCGTAAATCAGACGGACTGAGATGCAGCGATAACTACTTGGACGGACTTATTAAAAATGCAAATTCACTCTCTGCCAGCAGGAGATGCTTAAAAGCAGGAGAAATAACGTTAACGTGAGAGGTTTGCACCCGGTAACGGCTGTACACTGAGCTTACAAACACTGCTTTATCAGACAACATGCAAGTTGAAATGAAAATGACATCAAACATTTTCTAAAGACCGTGTTCCTTCAGAAATACAGTGATATAAAAACACCTGCGCCTCGTTTTGATTGTTTTTTTTAAGTTTTGATATTGATGTGGGTCACCACAAATAAATGTATGTATGTGAAGCACATCCCACAGCACAACAACCTGAACCCAACTTTATTACTCATCACTTTAACTGTGTTTGTAGCCGGAGCCACTAACAGCCCGATATACAAACACAGACCGGAGTTAACTTCGGTCCGGGCGCGTGAGCCCGATGAAACCGTCTATACAGTCAAAACAAAATCAGGCACCAGATATCATTATTGCAGGACACTATTGTTTATTTATTGAAAAGTTCCTGGATAGCCTACTACTTCCAACGAGATTCTGAAGCATGCATCCAAAGGACACGTTACTATCATGAGGCTTTGGGAAAAGATTTGTGGATAGCAGTGAAGTCACGTGACAATGACAGCATGGCAAATGAAGTACATCCACGTTAAATTCACACTACATGCATTCTTAAAATATAGACTTACTTTATAATGGCTGCAAAGTAATTACTTAGTGAGTATAGAGAGTATGCAGGTTTAGATAAAGCCATTGTTTAACTTGCAGATAAAACGATCATGGTAGAGGAGAAACATATTGAACAACACTGAAGGAAGGTCTAGGCCAGAAACATTCTTTACACACAGATGTGAGTGCTTAACCAACCCGCTGTCTGCTTGAGCAACTCCTAAACAAAATCACTGGAATTGTTTTTCATTTAGTTAATGAGCATTGCAAGAAATTACCAAAACACATTTGCAAGAGAAATCAGACAATCTGTATGTTTTAAAAAATCCAATCATAAAATTAATTTACCTTAATACATCACATTCATACTGTACATATGAGATCACTATATACATAACATAACATGTGTAGCAAATGTGAATATGAACTACTGAAATACTGTCTTTCCATTACACACTACAACACAATGAGTAATTATACAATATAAAATAAAAATAAATATTGTATTAATTATACATTCGTTATCATTTATATTTAGTGCACTATAAATTATTTACATTAATTTTAGAAGATTAACATTAGTAATAGAATAATAAACTGGAATGTTAGTTTAATTTTTCACTTTCTTCACTAAAAATGTATTAATACGACATGACAAATATTGACAAAAAATGTCAATGAAAAGCATGAACTATACTTTGTTTTCAAGTCAAGCAACCACATCCACACAAGACTTGTTTTTGCACTACGAGAGAATAGCGACGGAAAGCATTTCACGCCAGCAAGCGTAGCTTAACGCCGTCCATCAGTCGCGAAGCCGTGCCCTCTGGCGTAGACCAGGAGGTCATTCTCTCTTGAACCCTACGTGGATCCCTGCCGTAGCCGTCAGTCCCTCTCAGCTGTTACATATCTCGAACATTTCCTCATCTATAAAACTGGAAGGCTGTCTTGTAATCAAATGCCCACACATAGCGGGAAGAGCTTTGCATTGGGTACACAAGGCAACCCGGCCAGTTTCCTTTTGGCGCTGGACGTCCGAACTCCCACCTACTATCCAAACAGAGGATGTACTCACAGACTCCAAGACTATTCTGGTTTGTCTATCGGAAGAGTGTGAAATACTGGAATGGGACAGATGCCTACGGCTTCTCCTCTACTTGCCCTGGACTATTTATCTTTCTCCTTCTCCCTTGTCGTCTTCATGCCGCAGGACATTTATAATCTCGCAACGTGTTTCTGACCAATAATCAATTCAAGAAAAAAATGCAAAGCGTTTTGGAAATATCTGAAGTTGGAACGACACAGAATTCCAAACATATTAAGAGAGAGAGAGAGAGAGAGAGAGAGAGAGAGAGAGAGAGAGAGAGGGAGAGAGGAGAGAGGAGAGAGAGAGAGAGAGAGGAGAGAGGAGGAGAGAGAGAGAGAGAGAGAGAGAGGAGAGGAGAGAGAGAGAGAGAGAGAGAGAGAGAGAGAGAGAGAGAGAGAGAGAGAGAGAGAGAGAGAGAGAGAGAGAGAGAGAGAGAGAGAGAGAGAGAGAGAGAGAGAGAGAGAGAGAGAGAGGAGAGAGAGAGGAGAGAGAGAGAGGAGAGAGCAGAGAGAGAGAGAGAGAGCGAGAGAGAGCAGAGAGAGAGGAGAGAGAGAGAGAGAGAGAGAGAGAAGAGAGAGCGAGAGAGAGCGAGAGAGAGAGAGAGCGAGAGAGAGAGAGAGAGAGAGAGAGAGAGAGAAAAGAGGAGGAGCTTGCCGCTCTGATTGCTTGTGTCTTCTCGTTTCCCAAGCACTGGAAATAACTTCAAAGGGGATCGCAGCCTTGAAGAGAGCACGGATAGAGTTACAGTGTGGCAGCTGGAGAAGCCTTGCAGGTGGGGCCTGCTCTGACGGTGTAATATTATCTCATAAAGGGAGACTGGGCCTTTTTCAAAGGAGGCGACTTCCTCTCCTTTGTCGTCTAGACAAAACCGATGGAACGACTGTTGCAAAAGTCACCTCTGGCCAACAAAAACTCCCAACAACTCTTGCCTAGAAAGCATGTATATGTACCCAAGACGTAGCGCACACACTGCACAGGAGGTGACATGATGAAGCACCAAGCACAAGCATCTCAGATTTGCTCAAGGTTTAGACAACAGCTTGTGCACTGGTGGCTTTTCAAGGACACTTTGTTTGTATGGTGGCAGGTACAGCAAAATGTCTTTACAACCAAGACATCTGCACACACTTTAAGCATTTGCCAGCCACTTTTTATCCACTTATAAGTACATATTGGAACCGTTTATGCCTTCAAACCTACAACCTTGGCGTCATCCTCTACTGTTTGAGCCACAGGAACGCCAAGAGAGTCTTGTGCCGTCTCTCCGAAAAACCATTCCCATGCTGTCCCCTTGACAACGACGTAAGCAAACAAATGGTGCAATTCAGACCGGAGCAAACACTTAATATCATGTAAAGACTCAAATATGCACCATCGAGCCACCGAGGAGGACATCTTTAGCAGAGGGGAAGTGACAGGCGAGTCTATTATAAGACTGCGAGTAGAGATTGAAACCATCAATGGCGTGAGAATGATTCTCTCGCTTACGGAAATGTGTGCTTTAATGCCTTAAATGCAAGCTGTGATGTTTAAAGAAAAAAGGCAATATAGAGCATCTTGCTAACAATGTCAAGGTCATGGGTTTGATTCCCACAGAATGCACAAACTAATAATATGTACACTATAGAGTTAAAAAGTCCAGAGGCACTGAGATTTCTTTTTTTTAATAGGTATGCATTTAGCTATACTAAAGAGTTCTTGGTTTGAATATATTTTAAAATATAATTTATTCTTGTAATGTTAAAGATGAATGTTCCCTTATTAAAACATTTATTATGACTATCCATGATGGAAATATTTGTTCTGTTTAATATTATTTTGATGAATAGAAAGAATAAAAACAGAACAGCATTTATTTGAATTTGTAATGCCTTTACTGTCACTTTTGATCAATCCTGAATAAAAATATTCATTTATTTCATGGTCAACTCAAGTTTTGAACAGTAGTGCAAGCCACGTTGGAGAAAAAGGTTCCCCCCCAAATGAATAAATGTGAAAGAATATTAAACTACAAATCAAGATATCGCAATGCGTAACAAATAAAAACACAATTTTCACCATGCAACAACTATTGGTTCACACCCACTGTAAACCATTCAGTATAAAGTGCCACATCAGAGAAAGCGAGAAAGCCTCATGACAACGACATTCACACTTCAGCCTGTCATACGCCAGCCTCTAGGTGCAAAATAAATCCAGCATACGTCGAGAGTTAACGTGACATGATTTATGGACAAGGAAGGCAAAAGTGCACGCCAGAATACTACCACAACTGCTCTTGAAGTTCAGGAGGCGGGTAAATCTGTACCCGGGAGGATTGTAGTCATCAACACCTAGCCTCACCGATGCCTTTGAAGTCCCTCCCTCGCTTTGAAGGTCCCGGCGAAGAGGAATGCCTGCGCAGGGCTCTTGGAAAGCCCCCAGAGTTGTGGAATGCGGAGCAGGCCGCTGCCGGGCCTCTGCTGGAATGCGATTAGAGCGCTGGAACAGACGAGGGCTCCCGCGCCAAGGAATGGCTGATGCCACCGATGGCACGGCACTGGCCCGCTCGTCGCAAAAAAATATTTCATAGAGGAAAAATGGGCGAGAGAGGCGGGTGGGAAGTTAAACGAGAATAAACAAAATGGTCACCAATAAAAAGAGTGTGAATTTTAAGAAAAATACAAAAAAATTAAAAGGAAATTTTTGCCTTGAAAACAAAATTTGAAAAATACTCTAAAATATTCCAATATTTTTTTCTAAATAAACGATGAAAAAGCTAAAATCACTCTTAAATGCTTCACGCGAATTTAGGCATCACAACATTATAATGTACAGTATTAAAAATTTGTATTTATTTTAAATAGTGCTGTCAAACGATTAATCGCATCCAAAATACAATTTGTTTACATAATATAATGTATGTGTGCTGTTATACATGTATATTATGTATATATAAAAGACACACACACACATATAAAAAATATATTTTTAAAAAGTATTTACGTGTATATATGTATATTCATATAAATTACATAATATATAAATATATTTAATATATAAACTTTAAATTTTTCTTAAATATATACATGCATGTGTGTGTATTTATATATACACAAAATAAATGACCACAGTACACACACATGCATATATATATTTCAGAAAAATATGTTACGTTTATATATTAAAATATATTTATTTATAATATAAATTATGTGAATATAAATATAGACATGTAAATATTGTCTAAATATATGCATGTATGTGTGTATTCATATATACATAATAAATATACACAGAACACATCTTATGCAAACAAAAACTAAAATAGGTGATTAATCGCCTATTTTAGAGGTGATTAATCGTGATTAATCGTTAGGCAGCACTAGATTTTTAAACTGTCAAAACATGTTTTAAAGGGATCATATGACGAGATTTCATGTTTTCCTTTGTCTTTGAAGTGTTACAAGCAGTTTGTGCATACAAGATATGTAAAGTCGCAAAGATTAAAGTCTCAAACCCAAAAAGATATTCTTTCTAAAAGTTAAGACTCATCCACGCCCTCCTGAAATGCCTCATTTAATCACTCCCCCACAAACCTACGTCACTGTGGTGGACGATTTGCAAAAAACCACCCAAATGTATACGCAAGGCAAGAAGTCGTAACTTTTATTCTCGCTGTAGTATTGTTGTCGAGGAGACGCGGTGCGTTTCCAAATATGGTGAGGGGCGCAACATTTCCATTACACGCTTCAGGTATTCGGCCAATCACAATGCACTGGATAGCTGGCCAATAGGAGCACAATGCGCTTTTCAGAACGATGAGCTTTGTAAAAATCACTGTTTCAGAAAAGCAGGGCAGAGAGAGGTCACAATAATGTACGATATGTGGAAAATAGTGTGTTTTTGTTCCTTACACCTCATAAACACACAGCATTACACAAAATAATGTTCTTTTTAGCATCGTCATATAACTAGGGCTGGGCGATATGGCCCAAACAATTATCACGATAATTATTTTCATATCAGTCGATATCGATAATTATCACGATAAATGCCAAATCTTTATTTCTTTCAAGTTTAAAGCCAGATTTTTGCTCCAAAGTGAAAGTTTTAGAAACCAGACCATTAATTTTCCTTAACACAATAATTATCTAAATAGATATGTATTTCTTAGTTTCTGCATGTTCTAATGAGTTGATATTGTTTCAAAATCAAGAAACCGGTTTGGGTTGCCTCATAATATGAATGATAATAATATCACTTTTTCGTCTCTTAGAAATACACATTTGATCGTAGCTTGAGTTAGGATGCAGTAACATTTTTGTTCATTATCAAAATCAGTAACATCTTTACATCAGTAGCAACCTCAGTTTTATATGGTATAATGTATTCTGACCAAGTTTTTATTTTTATTAAGCATTGGTCTCCTATAGTAGCATACATTTAAATAATGATAAACAGTTAAAACCACACATATAGCACCTCAATAACATGGTCAAAATATAACTAAATGGTTTTTAAGTAGTCTATTTGTATGAAAGACAGTAGTCTAATTCAGTATAAATGTACACATGCTATAGCTGCCTTAACCACACATACTTACTATAATTATACCATTATTCCTGTAATAATATTAAATGTGAATATCCCACATTTCTGCCACAACACCATAGTGCAGTGAATGTTACTACAGTAAATCCATGGTAAATAATGGCGATGTGCATATTGAAAAGCCTTCTGACTGTCTCGTTGCACAGTGTTTCTCATGTTCGGCTTGTGTTCTCACATTAGGCGTGTTCGACTTAAAGCGGCGCTGCACAGAATGGTCAGTGTAAGACATCAAAGTACCGCGAGAGTGATAAGAGCAGATGAAATCTATGTTTTCGAATAGCTCTCGCGGTACTTTGATGTCTTACACTGACCATTCTGTGCAGCGCCGCTTTAAGTCGAACGCGCCTACTGACAGCACTGCTTAGTGATCACGTGACCGAGTAAACGCATCTGCTCTAGTGAACTCGTGCCGCGCGGCAGTTTGAACTGTGATCCGAGTGGATAAACGGTCCGTGTGGCGCGATTCAAATGAGTCACGTGGTTTCGTTCCGCTTTTGGCGCATAAACATTATATCGAACATTTTTCGAACTTTTCATATCGTTTTAGAGGAAAATTATATCGCGATAATTATCGTTATCGAATTATCGCCCAGCCCTACATATAACCTCTTAAAATTCTTAGATTTTTTTAATGTACTCTATATGAGTTTTAAAGGATGGGAAAGGTAATATAGATGTAAAGACAGGGAAAATGAGCATGCATAATTAATATATACAATATCTACAGACAAATTAATTACACCAATAACTGATATTGCACCGATAATGTTAGCAAATTCATATGTATTTTTCAATGAATTTTTAAATGATGGCAAAGGAAATCCAGATGCAAAATTAGGGGAAATGAGCATGCATAATTAAGATATACAATATTTACAGACACTGGTTATTTCTAACCAATAACTGATATTGGACAGATATACTGTGCATCTCTATTAGTAACATTCCCAGAAACAGCATACGCATTTCTTCAAAGTCTTTTAGGTACAAACATCTGCTAAGAGCATAAATAGTAAACCAGAAAAATGTGTCACTATAAAAGCGAGTAATACCCCTCCATATTTCCACTGGCACAGGCCAGACTCGAGCGGATCCTTTCCAGAATGAGCAGATTCACTAATCATATTTCCATAGCTCTGAGTTTTACGTGCATTACAAAACAAGTTTCTAGTGTCTTGTTGTCAGTCAAACATTCCAGCGACATGAGTGCTTGCTCCGATCAAGTGGAAAACAAACAACTATGGGCCAGTTATACTAAACAGGGCAAATAAGCACGAGCGCGCAATACCAAAAACACACCGATGGGCGGGGAAATGTATGCATGGGATTTACTAACAACATGCAAATTAAAGAACACAGATGCAACATCTCATTTACATATCGACCAATGCAAATATAACAAGCGCAGCGCAAATTAGAGTAGTCACAAATACAGACAAAAGAAGCCACAGTACATTGAAAAGAACCGGAGGACAATAAATTGAAGGTTTGCTAGAAGTTTTGATAGAGCTGGTGTTGCGTGACTCCTAGATTAGGGATCCAATTCGTCTTTTATTTCCTGAAGCAAATTAAAAAATAATCATGTCTTGGCAAATGATATGTTCGGATAATGTCCTTCTGGCATTCAAAGTAATATAATATCTGTGGAAATCCTCTCCCTTCTACCACGCGCTCTCTGCGGTACATCCTAGCAACAACAATTGCAGTCATTTCAAGCGCAAAGTAGTTTTTGGGGGCGTTAAATAATGGTGCAAATGCCAGTAATTTGACAAGTACAAACGTTATTAAAAAGCGTTTTTCCTCCCATAAATTTTGTGTCTGAAAGTGAAACTCCAACAAATGCATATTCAATAAGGTCAAGCGCAAAAATAACTGTGTCCATGCCTTTTCAGCGCTAATTCTACACTGCGCATCTTTAGTAAATCCTGACAGTACAATTTTAACGCCAAAAGACGGTTTGCGCTGGTACAAGCTGTTAGTAAAACTGACCCTATGGCTCTAAAAATGAATGGGCACATATAGACTGGACAATTCTATTTATACACACATCCTCTCTGTCACACACATACTACACCGACCTTAATGTCTTACCACTTAAACAAGGCATTGGGTCGGCTCTTGAAAGAGGGAAAGCAATGCTGGAGATGACTGGGCTGATCCAGTAAGCTCTCTCTTTAAAGGTCAACACCATATAGACCATCTCCAACGGTCTCTAACACATCCCATCACATGGCATGATGGCCCAACACGAGCAGGGGATACTGGTGCATTGCCAAGATGTAAAAGGGCTAGATCTGTTTTCAGGGGATAGTTCAAGTGAAAATGTAAATTTGTCATTTACTCACCCTCACATTGTTTTTCCGGCAAGATGAAAAGATTATATTGTCAAGAACACCGTTTCGCTTTCAACACTAGGCCAAAACATTTTTCATCATATCTTCTTTCGTGTTCCACATTCACTCTTAAAATAAAGGTGCTTCACGATGCCATAGTAGAACCTTTTTTGTCTAAATGGTTCCATAAAGAACCTTTAACATCTGAAGAATCTTTCAGTTTCACAAAAACTTATTTGTGGTGAAAGAAGGTTCTTCAGATTATAAAAAGGTAAGAAAGATATGTTTCTTTGTGGAACCAGGAAGGGTTCGTCTATGGCATCGCTGTGAAGAACCTTTTAAGCACATTTATTTTTAAGAGTGTACAGGTTTGGAACAACATGAAGGTGAATAAATGATAACAGGGTTGTCATTTTCCCGTGAACTACCTCTTTAAAACAAGCTCGTAATAAGGTGGCAGTGCATTACATTCCCGTCACAATTATGACAGAACCGATGGGAATCCACTGGAAAACAGATGAGCGCTTGCTCATGCACGACCTGTTTTCAAAGAAAGCAAAAACATGGTTCCCAAGAGACAAACCAGTCAAAATATCCACCCATTCCCTGACAACCTCACACACACAAAACTCAACCACAGGCATCATCCTCCACCCCTCTACCACACACATAACATTTGGCTCCGCTGCAATGTAATTCAGCCCACCGTCAACCAGAGGATCACAACAAGCAGCCCATGTGCCAATGCCGCTTGTCAATCAAAAGAACGACTCCGACATGGGCCAGTCCCAGAAAAGGGGGTGGAGAATCACTCAACCAATCTCTGGCAGATCCTTCAAAGCTTACTCTAGCCTCTGGACTCGCTCGTTCTCAAGTTACACAGATAAATGCAGGTCGAATGATAGGATAGGACTCAAGAATGTGCGGCCATGGAAATTGGAAAGAGTTTGTTTTCTGCACCTCCACGACCTCTGGTTCTTGCTAACCAGCCCCCCCCCACTTCGCAATGCCACAAGGTTAGATCGAGTTTCTGTTGCCTTAGATTTGTTTTCTTAAGGAGGTTGCCCTACAGAAGAAAACGCTTCGTTTCCAGGTCAGAACCTATGGTCTGATTGTACACATGGGACTGGACTGAAGAGATGGCTGGATGGAGGGTTTTCAGGCCACATGTGGATTGAATTGAAGGTCATGCCCAATTTCATTACACTTGCATTCAAAGTATGTGAGGACATAAGGTAATAATCAGTTAATGAGGCATGATATGCAGACTTCTGTCTGCTGTACAGTTTCCATAAGCCTCCAGAGCACTACTGGTACCAGTGGCTTCTCAGTAGGGATGCACGATGTACACTAACGTTAAAAAAGTTTGGGGACCGCAAGACTTTTAAATGATTTTAAGAAGTTTCTTACGCTCAAAGCTGCATTTATGTGAGGAAAAAAATACAGTAGACCGAAATATTGTGACAATTTAAAACAACTGGTTTTAAAATGGCATTTATTCCTATGACACCAAAGCTATTACTCCAGTCTTGGAAGTTCCTGTGGCTCAGTGGTAGAGCATCGCGTTAGCAGCGCAAAAGGTTGTGGGTTCAATTCCCAGGGAACACACATACTGACAATACATGTATAACCTGAATGCACTGTAAGTCACTTTGGATAAAAGCGTCTGCTAAATGCATAAATGTAAATGTCTTCAGTGTCTCAAGATCCTTCAGAAATGCTGCCTAGAAACCTTGTTGTGAACAAAGTTTGTAAAACAGCATTTATTTGAAACTGAAATCTTTTGTAAGATTACATGTGCATTTAGTGTTATTTTTGATTAATTTAATACAAAAGTATTACAAATAAAAATATTTCAATTTTCTTTTTTAAATGTCACTATTGGATATTTCATCATACATGCTCATTTCTCCTTCGGTCACATTTAAATTACACTCACATAAAGCAATCTTTAGAAACATTAACAATTTGATAGCACACATAAGCAAAATTACAATTTATCTCAAAATAAATATAGATTTTTTATAATCACCATAATGTTGCAATGCTTATATTTAATTTGTATCATTTAAAAAATGACTGACTTCACAATAAAATAGGGCTGGATGTTATGGCCCAAAAAATTATCACGATAATCAGTCGATATCGATAATTATCACGATAAATGCAATTTTTTTTATTTCTTACAAGTTTAAAGCCAGATTTTTGCTCCAAAATTAAATTTGTAGAAACAACACCATTCATTTTCCTTAACAAAATAAATATCTAAATATAAAAATGTCTGTCTTAGTTTCGTCGCTGAATGCAAGCGCTTCTCACTGGATCTCACAGCGCTGCTTAGTGTTCACGAGACCGAGGAAACGCTGAGTCGCGCGGTTTGACATTATATCCCACGATAGAACATTATATCGAACATTTATCGTCTTCATATCGTTTATCGAGGAAATATATCGCAATAATGATCGTTATCGAATTATCACCAAGCCCTACAATAAAGTTAATTTGTTAACACTAGTGCATGCACTGGTTGATATGAACTAACTATGAATAACCATTTTAAGGCATTTATTGACCTAAAGTCAACAAACATACTATTTTTCCATTGTCATTTCATCTTCAGCATTCATTCGAGAAGATTTTGCACCCCTGGCACCCAAATTCATCCATTTTGAAGCCTGAAGCTTGACATTTTAAAAGTGTATAAGAATATTTATAAATTTAACAAATGCTGAAATTGCTTAATTTAATTGTTGTATTGTTATTCCATGTTAGCTGCTGCATTAATAAACGTTAGAGAACTGTACCTTACTGTAAAGAACCAATTTTAGTTAATAGCATTTTTCTTTTTTTAAAGGATTGAATTTAAATATTGGCCATACATGAAAACAACTGGCTTTTCAGTATCCTCTAGAGTTTGAATATCGGTGCATCCCTGCTTTACAGCTTCAGCTGTCTTTGATTGAAAACGCCTTTTAGCTCTACTAAATTTCCTCCTTTCCCGGCACGTAGCTCCTTTCCAGAGAACTTGAAGGAAGCTTGGGTTGATGATATTCCAGAGGAAACAAGTGTATGTATAAAAAAACAAGGGCCAAGCCATTTCCTGGCGTTATGAGCACTACAAGGAAAGACAGGTAGAGTTTAGGAACAGACAGAGCCTCTGGTATATTCCTTAAGGGAGAATCTTGGACGCCATACACTGCAACACCGGAAGCTATTTGGAAGCACATCAAAAGAAGAATTGCTGTATCAATGCCATGAGTGGAAAGCAACAAAGCGGTGGTAAGAAAGAGATACGCTCTCATTCTACAGCAGGAAAAGGGCTGGTTTTAACAGTAAGTGCACCATTTGATCCCCAATACAGTCATTTAAGGTTAAAGACGACTAAATTATGTTCAAGAGAGCTTTCCAAACGGGAGGAAGTCGAAAATGCCCTCGATCTGTTCAGTTACTCATATAAGGGTGTATATAGAGATCAGGTTGGACAAGTCTCTCTATCCAGGCCAATACAGTTACACCAATATTTCTCCATGAGAAGAGAGATTTACAGAGAAAAAAAACTGCTAAGAGATTAACTCGGACTCAATGGGGCTGAACTCGACAGTCCGCTCACACCCATCCTACCCATAAGTCTCTTGTACTGAGGCAATGCGTGTCTTTGATGCTCGACTATAAGGAATCTGGAGGCGTTGCATTGAGTACAAAAGAAACCTGCAATGCTGGGAGAACCTAAAAGGAGCGAGATCCATGTGCGAGTGCCAAGGCTGGGATTTCTCTCCCCACGTCCTTTTCACTCGTCTTCCCTCCCCCCCCCACCAAACAGCACCAAACCACTGAATCAGAAACTTCACTCCCCCGATGTTTCCACTTCAGCTGCCATCTCTCAGGGTGGCATTAGCATCTGATCCGAGAAGGCGAAGGAGAAGCAACTCCAATGAAATATTCAGCATATCCATATTTGTCCGTTGCTGAAGGAGGGATCCGGGGGGGCTGGGTTGGGGGTGGTGAGGAGGTCTGACTCCCCTTAAACCCATTACATCAGCTTTGCAGATTCAGAGGCCTGTGCTTTTGCAAAACCAGAAAATGACCTAAATTGACATTCCTTTGGTTGCTGGTGGTTTTAACATTTTGCGAAAAAATATACTCTTCGTCAATGCAATCTTACAAACTCGAGATCAAGTTTGTGGAGTAACAAGCATATCAAACGATAACAGGAAACTAAATTCGCAAAAGACTGCTGTCAAAACAAACAAGAACACAGCAAAAGAATGCATTTAAAAACAAAATATAAAAAAAAGACATTCTTTTCAAATGTTCAAGTGAATTTAGGCATCACAACATTTTAATGTTCTGTGTGAAAATGGATATTCATTTTGAGATTTGACTACATTTAACTATTGACTTTTAATTCATTTATGAAAAATACTAATATATTATTCTAGATTAGCAAGATAATGTTATTAGCAGATGATGCCAAAGGTCTAATCTAATTAGTGCTGTCAAATGATTAATCGCATCCAAAATAAACGCTTTTATTTACATAATATATATGTGTATTTATGTATATATATATATATATATATATATATATATAAAAATACACACACTTGCACATATATATTTAAGAAAAATATGTTACATTTGTATATTAATTATATATATATATATATATATATAATATAAATGATACAAATATATAGATGTAAATACATGCAATTCTTTTCTAAATATATACTGTATGTGTGTGTATTTATATATGCATAATAAATATACACATTACACACACATTTATTACATAAACAAAAACTTTCATTTTGGATGCAATTAACCGTGATTAATTGTTTTTCTATATGTAATAATCATGGAAATTAGCGGTATATTGTCCAATACCAATAAAAGAAAAAACAAACAAAAGTTTGGGGTACATTTTTTTCACATTTTCTGAATTTATTTGATAAAAAGTACAGTTAAAACAGTAATAATGTGAAATATCATTACACTTTAAAATAACCATTTTTTATCGCACTATATTTCACATTGTAATGTATTCCTGTGATGACAAAGCTGGATTTCAGTGTAATCATTCAAACATACTGATTCTTTTACTTTTTCCATAATTTATTTTAATGAATAGAAACAGAAAGAAGAGAAATCTTTAGTAACATTATCACTTCCACTTCTACTCAATCTGGAAATAGACTCAGCTCGGTTTAACACATTTGACTTGTTTAAATCGATTCCATACACTTTCCCAGAAAAGCGCAGCAGAAAATGTGGAAAAAAGGCCTGCTCATGACGTGACCCATAACAAACCCCGGGCAAATGAGACATGAATCAAAACCGTTCAAACAAACAAATATCTAACCCACTTTTCCACCGCGTGCCAACGAATCCCGATCCCTCCATTGTGTGCTCCAGCTGCCCGGGCGGTCAGTCGGAGGCAGCATTATGGAAACATTGTTGAGGAATGGTATGGCTTTGATCTCCGGCCGTTGACCTGGCAGGCCCTGGTCCCTCCTCCACATCAAAACCCTTCGCTCGGGGAGATCAGTCCTAATCCCTGCACCAATTTAATCAGCCATCTCAACGACTCACATTACGCTTTTTAATTAGGAGCGAGTCATTGCTTCGGCATCACACCCAGCCGGAGAGCTCGCACTGCGCGGACCTCTAAGTCCCGGTGAGCTTATGTCAAATATAGGATTTCACCTTAGGGAGAATAGAGAGATTGTTTTTCTTTGACTCACTTTTTAATAGACAGCAACTCCCTTCCGCCTTGTCTTGGTTAAGAAGCAACTAGAGGACTTCTTATCAGGGCTGCACAATTAACTGTGAAACAACTGAATATCACAATACAGCATTTAGTGAATTAAATATATGTGCCGTGTTTCCAGAGTGAAGTGCAGCTGTTCTTTTACCTTTCCTTTTTTTGTGTCATTTCGGTTCACATTAAATGTGGCGGCGTCCCACATGACTACCATAAATCTTAGTATTGTAACTTTATAGCTGTACTATAAATTAATAATAATAAAATAAAACTTTTCTGAAATACTACATTATACAGTGAAATATTACAATACAACAGCATCTCTTAATTTTTTTATTTTATTTAGTAATAATATATTTTTTTAATACACTAAGAGTGACATATTAAGTTACTAAAATCATACATTTTCAAGCTAATTATTTTTTATTTTTAAGTTATTTTTATAGTTATAATAATAATATTATTATTATTATTAAATACTCTATTATACAGTGACATATTACAATAGTAACATTTATGTTTAATATGTTATTCAGTAATTTTAAATACTTTATTTTAAAGTTAAGTATTACAGTAGTAATATATTATTTTGATTGTTTTTATTTTGTAATAATATCAATAATACTGTATTATTATTATTATTATTATA
Organism: Schizopygopsis pylzovi; assembly: GCA_027422435.1. Lineage (NCBI taxonomy): Eukaryota > Metazoa > Chordata > Actinopteri > Cypriniformes > Cyprinidae > Schizopygopsis > Schizopygopsis pylzovi. The sequence continues at coordinate 47,306,630 of CM049820.1, forward strand.
TAGTAAAATTGATACTTATTTTTTGGTCAAACTGTGCAGCCCCACAAATAAGCACATCCAAAAAAAACAGTAAGTAAATAAATAAATACATGAACTGATTAATTGATTAATCAGAGAGAGAATTAACTTTTGATTCGCTCAAGAGTATTCAGTTGCTTCTTGAACTAATGCAGAACTTTTGTTTCTCTTTTAGACTCGCCTTCCATCCTTTGAACAAAACTGCAGCAGCAGCTATTTGAAGCAACAAGCAAAATCTGTACCAACACAAGCCTCTATTCACAGGGCCAGCATCCATCAAAGGACGGGGGGGGGGGGGCAACAGAGGATCCCATCCTTTCCAACCAGTCCACAAGCACTGCAAAAAAAACTTGTAAAAAATCAAAGGCCTCTACAACACCCAAGGCCAGTGATTTCAGTGCACTCCGGATGGAGTGACCAGTGCCAAAGTGACCATATCAAAAGCCCCCGGGGCCCTGAGCCACCCCCTACAGTGATCAAACAGGGACCATCCCCATAGAGAACAGAGGGGGTGTGGGACCAATGACGAGTCAAAGACAGACACAGACTGATAGAGAGACCTCTGCTGTCTCCCACTAAACATGGTCTACAGCAGAACCTGGACCTGCTGGAGCAATACTGCCAGACCTGGGCCCTGACAGTCAACCTGAAGAAAACCAACATTATGATCTTTCAGAAAAGATCCAGATCCCAGGGAACAGAACACATCTTTACATTAGGCACTAACCAGATAACACACACATCACACTACAACTACCTGGGTTTGAAAATCACATCCACTGGAAACTTTAATCATGCTGTGAATGAACTGAGAGATAAAGCACGCAGGGCCTTCTACGCCATAAAACGGCAATGTCCTATAGAAATCCCTATTAGAATTTGGCTGAAAATAGTAGAATCAGTAATTGAGCCCATTGCACTCTATGGCAGTGAGGTGTGGGGTCCACTGACAAACCCAAGTCAAGATCTCACCAAATGGGAAAAACACCCGATTGAGACTCTGCATGCAGAACTCTGTAAAAATATATTACACGTGCACCGGCACACAACAAATAACGCATGCAGGGCAGAATTAGGCAAATATCCTCTAATCACTAAGATACAAAAAAGGGCAATTAAATTCTGGAAACATCTGAAGCTCAGTGATCCCCAATCATACCATTATAAAGCCCTGCAATACCAAGAGATGAGCAAAGAAAGCAAGCCCTTCCTCCAGCTGATCCAGAGCTTCAGTCCTGATGCTTCACTAACATCTACTGATGCTCTGAATCACAACATCAGAACCAATCAGATCACTGCACAAATCAAACAGAGCTACATCACTCACTGGCAAACCCAAACTCAACAACAGAGTAAAATGCAATGCTATCTGTCCCTAAAGAGAGAGTACAGTATGGCAGAGTATCTGTTCACAGTGTCAGATAAGAAACTGAGAAGCACGTTGACCAGATACAGACTCAGCGGACACAAGCTGATGATAGAGACGGGCAGACACAGACAAACATGGCTGCCCCCGGAGCAGAGATTGTGTTCACACTGTGACCTGAATCAGATGGAAACAGAACTGCACTTCCTGACAGAGTGCTCCAAATACACAGATATACGGACAGTGTACTACGACAAAATACAGCAGATCCATCCCACATTTACAACTCTTCCAGACCAGGAGAAACTAGCGTATCTGCTCGGAGAACACAAGACCTGCTGTGTGTTTGCTGCTCAATATGTGTCTCTCTGTCACCATAGAAGAGAAGACACTCCACCAGAGAGAGAGAGAGAGAGAGAGAGAGAGAGAGAGAGAGAGAGAGAGAGAGAGAGAGAGAGACCTGCTGTGTGCTTGCTGCTCAATATGTGTCTCTCTGTCACCACAGAAGAGAAGACACTCCACCTGCCCTGAACTGATGTTTCCAGCACATGTAGATTATATTATGACATATTACCCCATTATGTTACTTAAATGTATATTTTGCCTCTGTAAATCTTATTTATACTTATATACTGTACTTTATTTAATTTTATTTCTATCACATACTTACAATAGTCATTCATTTTGCACTACATATTTAATACGGTTTAAATATTTGTTTTATTACTATTATTGTTTTTATTTTTATTTCTGTTATGTGCACCACTTGTGAGCAGCCCAGCTGCAATTGCTTTGGCAATACAAATGTATAGTTTTTGTCATGCCAATAAAGCACACTTAAATTGAAAAATTGAAATTGAGACCAGCAGAGAGAGAGAGAGAGAGCGAGAGAGCGAGAGAGAGAAAGAGAGAGAGAGAGATAATACTGTATTATTATTATTATTATTATATAGTAAAATTGATACTTATTTTTTGGTCAAACTGTGCAGCCCCACAAATAAGCACATCCAAAAAAAACAGTAAGTAAATAAATAAATACATGAACTGATTAATTGATTAATCAGAGAGAGAATTATCTTTTGATTCGCTCAAGAGTATTCAGTTGCTTCTTGAACTAATGCAGAACTTTTGTTTCTCTTTTAGACTCGCCTTCCATCCTTTGAACAAAACTGCAGCAGCAGCTATTTGAAGCAACAAGCAAAATCTGTACCAACACAAGCCTCTATTCACAGGGCCAGCATCCATCAAAGGACAGGGGGAGGGGGGGGGGGGGCAACAGAGGATCCCATCCTTTCCAACCAGTCCACAAGCACTGCAAAAAAAAACTTGTAAAAAATCAAAGGCCTCTACAACACCCAAGGCCAGTGATTTCAGTGCACGCCGGATGGAGTGACCAGTGCCAGAGTGACCATATCAAAAGCCCCCGGGGCCCTGAGCCACCCCCTACAGTGATCAAACAGGGACCATCCCCATAGAGAACAGAGGGGGTGTGGGACCAATGACGAGTCAAAGACAGACACAGACTGATAGAGAGACCAGCAGAGAGAGAGAGAGAGAGAGAGAGAGAGAGAGAGAGAGAGAGAGAGAGAGAGAGAGAGAGAGAGAGAGAGAGAGAGAGAGAGAGAGAGAGAGAGAGAGAGAGAGAGAGAGAGAGAGAAAAAGAGAAAGAGAGAGAGAGATAGAGAGAGAGAGATAGAGAGAGAGAGAGCGAGAGAGAGCGAGAGAGCGAGAGAGTGAGAGAGCGAGAGAGCGAGAGAGAGAGAGAGAGAAAACAAATGAGGCCCAGGGACGAGAAAGCGACACAAGGCTAACAGCGAGGGGTAGAGCACAAAGACAGCCGTTGCCTGGGAGAGAGGAGCGCGCAGCTGAAACTATGTCCAGATCAAGCCACTCGCCGCTGGGCCGGCCCGAGTGAGGTGAGCCCTTACTGAGTCCCGGAGGTCACGGAGAACAAAGGAGCAGAGCACTGGAAAAACAGCTGGCCAGATGAATAGGGAGCAAGGCATGAAAAGAAAGATCAAAAAAGGGGAGGAACGGAGCGAGCGAGAGCACGGACATAAAAGGAGGAAATGTAAAAAAATAAAAGTATGACACTTTCCTTGAATTAAAATCAGTGAAACTCAAAACTGCTTTTGCTTTAGTTCAAAATAAATCAATAAATAGAAAAATCTAATATCAACCGATGACTAGGATCATTGGCCATTTTGAGATTTCTGGCATTAGCATCAACTTATAACATTAGCTGCTTTCTAATATTTTCTGTGAATTCGGAGGAAAACAGTTTTGAGTACTTGTGTCAATCAAGTATGAAGATATTTCATGAAACTCTGAAAGGTCATAAACACTGGGTAAGGTCAAATGTAGATTTGAAATCAGTAATCTGTGAAAAATAGCACTTTATCATCACAACACGGGGGAAAAGAATTAAAATAATAAAATAAAATTAATAAAATTCTGCTTGCATATCAGTCTGACTATATAATAATAATTTACTGTTATTAGTATTGTTAAAGATACGATCAGAAATATTACTATTAGTCATTGTAGAAAAATGTACTAATATACACAAGTGTAAAATAAAGTTAGCACTTAAAACAAGATATTAGCACTGTGTGCAGAGAGGAACGTGAAGCCGTGTAGAAGCGCTTCGACACATGTGCATCCACTCATATGGGTGAGGTGCGTAAACAAAGCTTACGGGAAGCGCACACCACAACACACACACACACACACACACACCCACAGCTTATTTACAAACAAACACACACACACACACCACAGCTTAGTTACAAACACACAGACACAGACACAGACGGACACACACACACAGCTTAGTTACAAACACACAGACACAGACACAGACAGACACAGAACACACACACACACACAGCTTAGTTACAAACACACAGACACAGACACAGACAGACACAGAACACACACACACACACAGCTTAGTTACAAACACACAGACACAGACACAGACACAGACAGACACACACACACACACCACAGCTTAGTTACAAACACACACACACAGACACAGACACAGACACAGACAGACACACACACACACAGCTTAGTTACAAACACACAGACACAGACACAGACACAGACACAGACACACACACCACAGCTTAGTTACAAACACACACACACAGACACAGACACAGACACAGACACAGACAGACACACACACACACATACACACACACACACAGCTTAGTTACAAACAAACACACACACACACCACAGCTTAGTTACAAACACACACACACACACACACACACACACACACACACACACCACAGCTTAGTTACAAACAAACACACACACACACACACACACACACCACAGCTTAGTTACAAACACACACACACACACCACAGCTTAGTTACAAACAAACACACACACCACAGCTTAGTTACACACACACACACACACACACACAATATCACACAGATGTAATACCGATTTTCGCTGCTTAGGAGAAATGAATGATAGACCAGATGATAGACCATCTGGCTGGAAAAAAACATCCAAAACACCTGCTAATGTTTACGAGGTGTTCCCTCAAAAATGATTCTATATGGTTGCTTTTTATTAATTTTGAATTAAATAGAACTGCTTTATGTTGTTCTGACTTAGCAAAATCACACTATATGATTTAAATAAGACTAAAGCGTTTAAATGGCATTTTAAGCACAAGTTATTGCTTTGGTCTGATTGAAACTGAAGGATGTAAAACACTGCTTCAAAAGGAAACGGTGGTTCAGATCCATCCCAAGCAGTCTAAGACAGGTCAACATGAACCAGAGCAGATACAATTCACAGTCCTCGACCAACACGGTTCCTTTCGAGAAACAGGCCTATTATTCTTACGGACTGTGAGAGGTCTTCTGGGGTTAGCGGTGGGCTGGACACGGTCGCTCGACTGAATTCCACCAAACATTTGTACAGCAGCAATGAGAGCAGGCTACACAAACAGTGCTTTGTTCGGATCCAGAATGCTACAGAACCCTCTGCCAAAGGTAAGCCAAGTATGTCTGCTTGGCAAACACAGAGAGCACCGAGAGGTCTGGAGAAGAGACGCGCCTCGAATGCTCAAGAGTTAAACATCAATCTTCTCAACAATGTTCACATACATGCACACACTGGGCACAGGGAGGATCAGAGGGGGGTGTTTTCTAAAGGTAGGCTAATGGTCAACCTCCTCTGAAGGTGAAATGGCTTTTTCAACTCTAAAGCTAATTTACTCATTGTAATGAGCAACTCGTTCTCTGGACTTCAAGTCTGTGTGAGGGAGGTGGAAGGCAATTATGGCCCATTTGTGGACAAATCTATCTTTTGAACCGGTTCTTGATAACAGCATTAGCGAGTCTTGATTGTATGGGAGAACTTGACGAGAACGAGTTGATTGTAGTGCAAACATGTCCCCACTTTACGGTTTTACTCTCAAACAGCATTTCCCTCACGAATGATTCAGCGTTACAAACAGACCTCACTATCTTGAACAATGACAAATCATATTTTTGAAATGCATTCATTACAACAAATGTCACATTTGTATCTTTCATAACTTTTGTACACAATTCACTGAAGGAGTGAGTCTGCTTTAAACGAGTCAGTCAAAAAGATTCACCCTAAGGAGTCCCTAAAGGGACATGGTGGTAGAAAAATATGAGATGGAAGCAAAAAATCATATTTCAAAAACAGAGAAATGTTGTGTTCCCTCACAAAAGCATTGAAAGATATTATTTTTCCTCAGACCTTATCATATGAACTTCAGAACATCTCTATACTATGATATTAGAGATGATATTTTGTGATTTTTCCCTCCCCCAGAAAAATATAAATTCATTTATATATTTAATTACCTTTATGTGAACGTGCCTTTTTCCAAACAGACATAACCAAAATAAATAAATAAAGGGATTCTGTACAATTCACTGGAGTCAAAAAGATCAGTGTGCACTATATGTCATGTATCTTTGACTCATTGAAAAGAATCAGTTCATAAGAGTCATTTGTTGATGAACCAGACAACACTGTTCATGGACGCTTGCAAGAAACATTGTGAACACTCTCAAAATAGTTAACATATCACAAAATGAAACGGCATTGAAACACCATTTTAAATTGTGTTGCATTTGTGTTCAATTTAGTTGCATTCTATTAAAGTTGCAACTATTAAAGCCTTGCTTCTATGTAACAGTTAACAAAGCTTATGATCTTACAAACCATGGAGCCACTACATCACTACTGTGTCTAGAGGAGACTATTGATCTGTAGCTTTACACCGCATCTTACCAAGTCATCCAGAAGAAAGCACAAGACACTAAATCCCATCGTCACATGAGCACATCTCCTGTGCCATAACAAATGCTTCATCCATATTTTATTCATATGAAGCCATTAATAAACCCTGAGGGACAACTCAACGCTGAAATCAACCATCTGTCTGTCACTTTCACACGTATCTCCTGACATCTCACCACCGCTGTGATGATGATCATATCTGACAGAAGTTTGTGTTTAACCTCCGGCTGCAGCACGGGGCTCAACAGAGGAAACACAAACATGTTCTACCAACATACTGTACCTCAGAATTCACCTAAATACAGTAGCGCTTCCACTAACTGTTTTACTGCATTGTCAAGTCAGATCATTGTTCAATTAAACTCCAAGCTGGCTAATTTATGCATAAGTGAAAATAATGCTGCTCAACAGCCAAACTATCTAACCAACCGATGAAGCTGATTGGCAAGGTAGGACAAGCTAGATAACCATACCACACTAGTGCATCAAACTAGGGATCTGATATATAAAAGTGACAAGTTCTGATAGCCTCTCTCAACAATAACTTCCATCCAAACTGTGAATTTATGCAAAAAAAATAAAAAATGTATTTGCATATAAAACAATGCTTCCATCCAAAGGAGAACCCAGGGGACGTGGTGAAACCCAGGAGGCGAAATATATATATATATTTATTTTAATCAGAATCAGAAAATACAAACAGAATCGGAAGTTGCAGATAATTTATTAAATGTAAAAATTACTTGCAGTTTACATTGTGCAGACAAAATACAAAGAAATAAAGAGAAACACGTGGTCAGACAGTTCTGGGAGGTAATAGCCAATTATACGAGAGATTTATTTGGTCACATGTCTTGAGGCAAAGTAACTGTTTGTTCGTGTGGATCTCGTTTGGTAACAAAGAAAAAACTAAATTTGTATGGTATGACTATCACAATATATGCACATCCTCTATCATTATTTTTTTAATGCAAGATCCATAAAAACATGGATGACACCAGCCTTACATTAGTTAAAATGTTCGACCTTTTGAAGACACCTGTAAAAATACTAAGACACTCATGACCTGTAAATCACATGAGCTACTGTGCTCATGATTAGCGCAGTTCACCTGATGCTCCACAGCCGTGCAAGAAGTGTGAAAATAAAAACACAGACGGCTCTACACCGAACAGACTGCCTATTGTAGTCACCACCACCATCATCCTGGATCCCTTACTTACTTTCCTCCCTGGCCTCACGTCTCTATCAGCGTCTGTACAGAAGACTGTTCATACTCAAACAAAGAAAGTGAGAAGCAAGCATCCTCGGCATCTCAGGCATCCTGATATTCTCTGCTGATATCAGCGTAGTGGCCTGTGCACCTTCATCGTCTCTCTTTTCTCCTGGGATAGGGGGTACATTCAGCCTGGTACGGGGGTTTACAGTTAACTAAAACTAGATAAAACTAAACCCCCATTTCTGTTACTTGAAAAAAAAAATATAGGAACAGTTCACCTCAAAAAAAATATTATTTACTCATCTGTGCAGTCTAGCATGTGTTAATGCTTCGTAAAAAAACGAATATTTCACAATTTACCTGTATTCTATGCTATATTCGTAGAATAAAGTATTTATTTTTCACAATTTATCTGTATTGTCTGTTCCTTCTCCAATGATTTCCAGCTTTTATGAAGCCCCTCCCTCAGAAATACACCATGGGCTCTGATTGGTCAGCTGTCCCAGTGTGTTGTGATTGGCTAAACCTAGTGCAGTTCAGAATGTCCCGCCCCTCAGCTCAGCGGCATGTGCTCCGGTTGTATTGTAAACAATTGCGTTGTCAATATTGCTTATCAATTTGAGCCCGAGTGAGACCCAGCGAATATTAGTGAAGAGGATCGCGCAGAACATGTGCAAGCACACGGCTCTTAATGGAATGTTTTTTGTTTGTTGTGGTCTCATACACTGTTATATGTAAACGCTACTGCTTATGTTAGCTTTTAATATACAGTTTTATCCTGATTGAAGCTTTAATACAGCACGGCAACCACATGTCTCATAGCTATGTGAAAAATATCTGTCTATACACAAAGTGTATAATTGTAATATAGTTTATTGGAGCTGATGATCTGAGAGAGAGATGCAGAGCAGGGGACGCGAGGAACAAGATGAAGAACGCTGCTTTAGAACATTGATTTGAAACTTTTAGATCCATTAGAAGACAGAATTAACAGATTTTTTTGTGCACCCCTAGTTTTAACAGCATGGCAACAACTCTTCCTCTTCTCTAAAGCGGCGCAGCATGACCCCGCCCCCTTTGTTGTACGTTCCCAGGGGCGGGGTTTATGTAAATGTATGAGTTTGTGACATCACAAATCCAGAAAGTAACTCGCTGTAGTCCCTACGAGCCGTTTTTGTTGCAATCAACCACCCTTTTAAAGTACTAGCATTGCAAAAGCAGAAGCCACCCCCCTCTCTCTGGCCACTCAGCTTATCAGAAGCTCATCTCCGGCACATACCATTCGCTCGAGCCCATCCTGTGAGCTCTCCGGTTGGCAAGAGAAGTCCTCTCAGCCGCTTTGATGTGCTGATGGTTCGGCGGCTCGCTCTGCAGCTGGTGATAGCATCAGAGCAGGCCTCTCTTGGGCCGGTGTGCCGCGCTATGATAACAGGAGGGTTGATAAGAGGAAATACAAGCTGTCATGAGCAACACGTTGAGTCTGCCAACTCAGAGGGACAGCTGAAGATGCAGAGAGAAACACAGAGATAGAAAGACCATGCAAATGAAGAATAAAGACCCATGAAAGTGCTCATCTGACTACTTCTGCAGTGGAAAACCGCTTTCGGGTTATCTATCATTTTTTTGCATTTGTTATAGATCTTATAGTGGTCAAATCATTTGTGCATATTTTTGCTTTTTTACATAAAATGTTATCAAAATGCCATCACTGGACCTTACAGTGAAATATATATCTGGAGACATACGAGTGTTCATTTCAGTATAATAGTTTTCACTAATATTTTGAATTAGCTTTTATTATTTATAGTTATAATTAGTATTATTTATATTTTCAGTTTTAGCTTTATTTCAGTATCAATTGTATACTCAATTTTCACTAATATTTTATTAGCTGTTATTTATTCATTTTTTCAGTTTTCGTGTTAATTTAGTTTAATTTTTTATATCATTTTTTCCACATTACAATTTAGGTGTATTTATTTATTTAAAAATTACATGTTTTAATTTATTTAATTTAGCTGACAAGCAACTTCTCTCATTTTAATTTATGCTATGCTTTTAATTTTATTTAATCTAACAAAAAAATCTTTAATTTTATTTACAATAATATCAAGCATCAAGACCCACAAGCAAACATGAGGTAAACGAGCAGCTTTAACGTCCCTCCAGACTCTCTACATCCACAGCTCTTCAGCTCTTCAGCTCCAATCAGAGAGCTACCCTGATTCTGTGATGAAGTCATGAATAAAGCAGGAGCATTCACTTTGGTGGTGTAACCGGGTCAGTACAACCTTCTACCCTCTAAAAGTCTAACACATGGATTCAAGTAAAGAGGTCACGATCCACCATGAGACCATATACGAGACGCTGGTGTTAAGGGTGAATCCCAATTCTCTGTCTAACCCCTTCCCCTTAGTTTAGCGCGTTCACGTGAGAGTAAGGGCTAGTTCTGGTTTTGGTCGAGGGGTAGGGGTAAGGGGACGGGGTAGATACCCCTCAAAACCAAGCATTTTCACGAGCTTACTTGAAACCAAGCGGTACCCAGAACACACTAATCATCCCGAGAGTCCCATAAAGTTAAGTAAATAATTGATTTAAAAAGTACGAGTCTTGTTTTGTGCTCTACACTGTCCTGTAACTTACATATATATTTGCAACCATGCTCTTAATTGAAACGTTTTTAAAAATCGCTATTTTTCCACGCTAACGTTACATTGCTGGTTTGCACAACAGTCCAGCGTTTCTCTAAATTGAGAAAACATCACTAAAACCCACACAATCCACAAACACACACTTTTAGACGGAGAGTTTGTGATCAAACACACACTTTTAGACGGAGAGTTTGTGATCAAACACACACTTTTAGACGGAGAGTTTGTGATCAAACACACACTTACAGACGGAGAGTTTGTGATCAAACACACACTTTTAGACGGAGAGTTTGTGATCAAACACACACTTTTAGACGGAGAGTTTGTGATCAAACACACACTTTTAGACGGAGAGTTTGTGATCAAACACACACTTTTAGACGGAGAGTTTGTGATCAAACACACACTTTTAGACGGAGAGTTTGTGATCAAACACACACTTTTAGACGGAGAGTTTGTGATCAAACACACACTTTTAGACGGAGAGTTTGTGATCAAACACACACTTTTAGACGGAGAGTTTGTGATCAAACACACACTTTTAGACGGAGAGTTTGTGATCAAACACACACTTTTAGACGGAGAGTTTGTGATCAACACGTGTCTCCTCTGGTGACGTAGCAGCAGCTAGCGACGATGTATGATGACGTAACAGTAACCAAGTGGCTTCTCGTTTCATAGGGGGATGTTTTCACCCCTAGCGCTTAACACTCGGGTTCGAGGGACAAGGGCTAGGGGTAAGACAGAGAAATGGGATTCCCCTAAATATCATAAAACAACAAGCTAAAATGATGCTTATGTGTTCATTCTGAACAAGTGAGGCCTTTACATAATAATATTAGGTGAACACAGCTGGCAGGAGAAACAGCACAGATACATAAAGCAGAAAGTAAAATAATGTGCAAGAATAATTTCAAGTGAAGACAGATGGAGAGACAAATATATGGGTGATGATATAACGGAATAACTATGACACACACACAATAAACCACTGACTAATGTTTCCAAACATACTGAGTGAACATCTGAAGTACCAAGAAGCATGTCACGAATGCTCAAACTAGATATGAAACAAAAATCGTGTTGCTTTTTCTTCTCATCATGACTTAATATGAGTGAAAGAGCTTCTTAAATGAGAGAGAAAACAGTAGGTCGGGATGATTTTGTCCTTCGGGAATTGATTGGATCATTTGCTAATTGCATGCCATCAGAGAAAAAAAAAGTTGTTGTGAGGGGAAGTTAATGTTTTTGATTAAAGCTTATTATAATAAACGCTGCAATATTCCATAAAAGTTTGAACAACGTCTGAAAATAAATATAGGCAACGTAAATATAGGCAACGTATCTCAGACACATTAGCAGCACATTCAAAAGACAAAAAAATAAAAAAAATAAATAAAATAAAAAACCACAAAATAAAAAAATTATCACACAATAATACACAATCATCATCTCGTATTATTCCAGCGAATACTGACGCCTCATGTGTGGTCTCGAGGTCTATCGAGAGAAGAAGCGTGTTCGTAAGATCCTCTCGTATGGAGCGCAGAACAGTAAATACATAAAATACAGGGGTTCAAATCCTGCCAAAAGAAGCTGTAAGGAGTGTTAAACACATACACTCGGTCAAAGCCAGCGATGGAAACAGTGAGAGAGGGATTTTACAACCTTTAGTAACGGTCGTATCAACAAACAGCAGATCTCTGCAGCCTGTAAGCCCCTTTGGGTCCATTCACAGCCGCTAACACTGACCGATTGTGTTCGAAGATCTCTGAATAAACCCGTTTGAGGTTTGACCCACGCACGTCTCCATCCTAATTCCACCGTAATCCATGTTCAGCGAATCACCCTCGAACCGCTAGTAACCAGAGATGCTCTACAGGGAGCCCAGAAATACAACATTTAATCAACTAGAATCAAAAATCACAGTCCAGGAATCAGATCACAGGAGTGTGCTTTTAACTATATCTCTCCCAAAAATACAATAATAAATCAATACAAACACAGAAATACAACATTTAATCAACTAGAATCAAAAATCACAGTCCAGGAATCAGATCACAAGAGTGTGCTTTTAACTATATCTCTCCCAAAAATACAATAATAAATCAATACAAACACAGAAATACAACATTTAATCAACTAGAATCAAAAATCACAGTCCAGGAATCAGATCACAGGAGCGTGCTTTTAACTATATCTCTCCCAAAAATACAATAATAAATCAATACAAACACAGAAATACAACATTTAATCAACTAGAATCAAAAATCACAGTCCAGGAATCAGATCACAAGAGTGTGCTTTTAACTATATCTCTCCCAAAAATACAATAATAAATCAATACAAACACAGAAATACAACATTTAATCAACTAGAATCAAAAATCACAGTCCAGGAATCAGATCACAAGAGTGTGCTTTTAACTATATCTCTCCCAAAAATACAATAATAAATCAATACAAACACAGAAATACAACATTTAATCAACTAGAATCAAAAATCACAGTCCAGGAACCAGATCACAGGAGCGTGCTTTTAACTATATCTCTCCCAAAAATACAATAATAAATCAATACAAACACAGAAATACAACATTTAATCAACTAGAATCAAAAATCACAGTCCAGGAATCAGATCACAAGAGTGTGCTTTTAACTATATCTCTCCCAAAAATACAATAATAAATCAATACAAACACAGAAATACAACATTTAATCAACTAGATTCAAAAATCACAGTCCAGGAATCAGATCACAGGAGCGTGCTTTTAACTATATCTCTCCCAAAAATACAATAATAAATCAATACAAACACAGAAATACAACATTTAATCAACTAGAATCAAAAATCACAGTCCAGGAATCAGATCACAGGAGTGTGCTTTTAACTATATCTCTCCCAAAAATACAATAATAAATCAATACAAACACAGAAATACAACAAACAGGAATTCACATTTTCACAGCCAGCATCTGATTCCAAACATATTTTAATTTCTGTGAGCAATATCAAATCATATGAAGTTTGCAACAATACACAATACTGAAATTCTGACCAGTAATTATTTTCATGATATGGTCATAACCATTAACCAATACGTTTATAGCTATAATTCAAGATTATAAATCTAAATACAAGTCAATGTAGTCGACTCAATCCACTATAGGAAAAATAAATCAGTATCGAGATTAAATTAGAAAAACAGAGGGACTTCTGAGTAGGGCTGGGCGATAAAACGATAACGATATGTATCGCGATAGACACGTGATCGATTTCAATAAAAAATGTGTTCGATAAAACGTTCGATATTTTTTATTCTTCGTCGGAAGAAAACAGCGGTTGCGAAGCAAGTTTGGTTGCATTAACAAAGGCACTCGCTCTCTGGTAACCTAGCAACGTAGGGAGTGACACGCTAACAGCCAATCATGTAACCGTATCATGTTTGGTTGCGCCATATCACTTTTAACGAGAGTTGCTTTAACTTTTCGTCTTAATATCATATAATACTTTTAGACGAGAAATAATATTAAAAACTTTTAGACTAAATTTTGTCAAGACCAGATGAAGCGTGCTTTTATCAATCTCCCCTTTTATACGAATAAGTATCACATACACATTTTAACGTTTAATAACATAAACAAAATTTAAGACGAGATCAGTATCAAAGGACTTTTACGATTTTCCAAAAACACAATTTAAGCAACTCGGATCGAACATCTTTCGACGGAATTATCACGGAAAGACACCTAGGAGGTTTTAACAACTTCAGATCGAATTTATCAATACCTTATAACGACATTTAACAAACAGAACATTAGCAGGTTTAAGATCAAAGATTTGTTTTAACTATATTTCTAAAAAACATATTTTTAACACAAGTTAACATCAAAACATTTACGCGAGAGTTTTATACACTTTAGCGAATTTGTGATAGCATTAAAAATATATCAAAAACACTTTTATAAATAAAATAAAATGTATCAAATACCCAACACGAAACAATAACCAAAAAATTGACCAAGGTTAACCCAGCATTTAGAATGTTTTAGCTTGAAATTGTGCAATAAACATATGAAGTTAATTCAAACAGTACTTTGTTTGGCTTTTTGAAAAATACCCATAACGAGTAGTATTTTAACGGGTCACAAACAATTTTTAATTAATTCATTTTTATTTGTCGGTAGAGGTTAGGATAAAAACCAAATGAACATTATTAAGTATAACATTTAAAACTTATTTAAACGTGTGTTTTGAAGCCACTTGGAAATTTGAAAAATTAATACTGAAAAGTTACGTTTCCATTAAAACAACGCTTCTATTCAAAAAGCACACAAGTTGAAAAGCAGATAAGAATTTCAAAAATATTATCAGCCCTGAAGCCAACAAGATGAAATCATTGACAAATAATTATCTGGCGTAAAAAGAAACCTTTCTAAAATAAAATGACCAAAATGCGGATTACGCCATTAAAATGCAATCTTACAGCGTTTTAAATTGCTTTTAGAAACATTACTTAGACAAACATTGTTAGCCTATCCGATTGGAATGTCATTTACCAAAGGTCATTTTGGTTGAGCCAGCGGGCTGGTTTGAACGGAGCGGGATCTTCAGAAAGACGCTCCCGCTGAAGGAAGTATGATCGATAACTCCCGTGTGTTCATGCACATATTTTTTGGCCACCAAGCTTATCCTGTTTGAACTCATCTTCCCTGTTTTTAACATACTATCTGTTATTCCCGGTCTTTGCGTTCTCTGATCTATTGGTTCGGAAAATTCAGGGAGGTTGGGAGGGGGCAGAAAAAATCAGAAAAGCATTTAGAAATCCGCAATGCAAATGCATTTTATTTACATTTATAATCGCAAGCCTAGTAGATCACCTTAAAATCAACATTTTACGAGCTTATGAATCAACGTACCCAAACTAAGGTCCTCACGGGTCCCAAAATTGACCCAACCTAAGAGACCTGTAAATATTTCCAGAATTACCCGGAACCTTATTATTAAATTGGACTCAACCTGCAGACCAGTGAAATCTTAAATGACTACCAATCCCGAGACCACCATTATTCGAAAGTTGGACCGAACGGTGGGAAGACAGACCCATTACAAAAAAAAGAATTGGTTAAACTTTAACTTATTGCCTTCTACTGATTGATGCGATCAATCCTCTTTGCAAAACTTACCATGTTAGGCGTTCTCTTGCGACAAAAGCCTTCTGTTCCTATTCCGTTTAAAGCACTTGACCGCTATATTTCTTTAATTCATTTTGTCTAGCTTTTTTAATCACCATAAGGAATCCATATCACCACCTCCGTTGTATTAACTCCGCCCGCGCTCTGCTTCTTGCGACTGCGCCATGCTGTTTTTTTTTTGTTTGTTTTTTACACCTTATTCCCGCTCATACTTTTCTCATCCTAATTTTACAAAACACACATAAAGTGCCAACTGACACTGATCACTGGCAGGTGCGGTGTTCTCCGATCGACTCGGGTATTACACACAATGTTAAACAGACCCGGGACCCGAAGTAATAGATTGGGACCCGACCCGGACCCGGCTGACCATTTAAAATATAGGGTCTCGGGTCCTCTGTGAAGACCTCTACCCAGAACACACTGCGGCCAGATCATCCAGAGAGTCCCATAAAGGTAAGTAAATAATTGATTTAAAAAGTACGAGTCTTATTTTGTGCTCTACACAGTCCTGTACATATATATTTGCAACCATGCTCTTAATTGAAACATTTTTAAAAATCGTTATTTTTCCATGCTAACGTTACATTGCTGATTTGCACAACAGTCCCGCGTTTCTCTGACGAGAGAAAACATCACTAAAACCCACGCAATCGACACACACACTTTTAGACGGAGAGTTTGTGATCAAACACACACTTTTAGACGGAGAGTTTGTGATCAAACACACTCTTTTAGACGGAGAGTTTGTGATCAAACACACACTTTTAGACGGAGAGTTTGTGATCAAACACACACTTTTAGACGGAGAGTTTGTGATCAAACACACTCTTTTAGACGGAGAGTTTGTGATCAAACACACACTTTTAGACGGAGAGTTTGTGATCAAACACACACTTTTAGACGGAGAGTTTGTGATCAAACACACACTTTTAGACGGAGAGTTTGTGATCAAACACACACTTTTAGACGGAGAGTTTGTGATCAAACACACACTTTTAGACGGAGAGTTTGTGATCAAACACACACTTTTAGACGGAGAGTTTGTGATCAAACACACACTTTTAGACGGAGAGTTTGTGATCAAACACACACTTTTAGACGGAGAGTTTGTGATCAAACACACACTTTTAGACGGAGAGTTTGTGATCAAACACACACTTTTAGACGGAGAGTTTGTGATCAAACACACACTTTTAGACGAAGAGTTTGTGATCAAACACACACTTTTAGACGGAGAGTTTGTGATCAAACACACACTTTTAGACGGAGAGTTTGTGATCAAACACACACTTTTAGACGGAGAGTTTGTGATCAAACACACACTTTTAGACGGAGAGTTTGTGATCAAACACACACTTTTAGACGGAGAGTTTGTGATCAAACACACACTTTCAGACGGAGAGTTTGTGATCAAACACACACTTTTAGACGGAGAGTTTGTGATCAAACACACACTTTTAGACGGAGAGTTTGTGATCGAACACACACTTTTAGACGGAGAGTTTGTGATCAACACTTGTCTCTGGTGACGTAGCAGCAGCTAGCGACGATGTATGATGACGTAACAGTAACCAAGTGGCTTCTCGTTTCATAGGGGTATGTTTTCACCCCTAGCGCTTACCACTCGGTCTCGAGGGACAAGGGGTAAGACGAAGGGTAAGGGGTAAGACAGAGAAATGGGATTCACCCTAAATATCCTAAAACAACAAGCTAAAATGATGCTTATGTGTTCATTCTGAACGAGTTAGGCCTTTACAGAATAATATTAGGTGAACACACCTGGCAGGAGAAACAGCACAGATACATAAAGCAGAAAGTAAAATAATGTGCAAGAATAATTTCAAGTGAAGACAGATGGAGAGACAAATATATGGGTGATGATATAACGGAATAACTATGACACAAACACAATAAAACACTGACTAATGTTTCCAAACATACTGAGTGAACATCTGAAGTACCAAGAAGCATGTCACGAATGCTCAAACTAGATATGAAACAAAAATCGTGTTGCTTTGTCTTCTCATGACTTAATATGAGTGAAAGAGCTTCTTAAATGAGAGACAAAACAGTAGGTCGGGATGATTTTGTCCTTCGGGAATTGATTGGATCATTTGCTAATTGCATGCCATCGGAGAAAAAAAATGTTGTTGCGAGGGGAAGTTAATGTTTTTGATTAAAGCTTATTATAATAAACACTGCAATATTCCATAAAAGTTTGAACAACGTCTGAAAATAAATATAGGCAACGTATCTCAGACACATTAGCACCACATTCAAAAGACAAAGCGGTGTTGAAATTACACCGCCAAGGCACAACACACAAATCACACGGTATAAATCACAAAATAATACACAATCATCATCATCTCGTATTATTCCAGCGAATACTGACGCCTCATGTGTGGTCTCGAGGTCTATCGAGAGAAGAAGCGTGTTCGTAAGATCCTCCCGTATGGAGTGCAGAACAGTAAATACATAAAATACAGGGGTTCAAATCCTGCCAAAAGAAGCTGTAAGGAGTGTTAAACACATACACTCGGTCAAAGCCAGCAATGGACACAGTGAGAGAGGGATTTTACAACCTTTAGAAACGGTCGTATCAACAAACAGCAGATCTCTGCAGCCTGTAAGCCCCTTTGGGTCCATTCACAGCTGCTAACACACTGACCGATTGTGTTCAAAGATCTCTGAATAAACCCGTTTGAGGTTTGACCCACGCACATGGCTCCATCCTAATTCCACCGTAATCCATGTTCAGCGAATCACCCTCGAACCGCTAGTAACCAGAGATGCTCTACAGGGAGCACAGAAATACAACATTTAATCAACTAGAATCAAAAATCACAGTCCAGGAATCAGATCACAGGAGCGTGCTTTTAACTATATCTCTCCCAAAAATACAATAATAAATCAATACAAACACAGAAATACAACATTTAATCAACTAGAATCAAAAATCACAGTCCAGGAATCAGATCACAGGAGCGTGCTTTTAACTATATCTCTCCCAAATATACAATAATAAATCAATACAAACACAGAAATACAACATTTAATCAACTAGAATCAAAAATCACAGTCCAGGAATCAGATCACAGGAGCGTGCTTTTAACTATATCTCTCCCAAAAATACAATAATAAATCAATACAAACACAGAAATACAACATTTAATCAACTAGATTCAAAAATCACAGTCCAGGAATCAGATCACAGGAGCGTGCTTTTAACTATATCTCTCCCAAAAATACAATAATAAATCAATACAAACACAGAAATACAACATTTAATCAACTAGAATCAAAAATCACAGTCCAGGAATCAGATCACAGGAGCGTGCTTTTAACTATATCTCTCCAAAAATACAATAATAAATCAATACAAACACAGAAATACAACATTTAATCAACTAGAATCAAAAATCACAGTCCAGGAATCAGATCACAGGAGCGTGCTTTTAACTATATCTCTCCCAAATATACAATAATAAATCAATACAAACACAGAAATACAACATTTAATCAACTAGAATCAAAAATCACAGTCCAGGAATCAGATCACAGGAGCGTGCTTTTAACTATATCTCTCCCAAAAATACAATAATAAATCAATACAAACACAGAAATACAACATTTAATCAACTAGATTCAAAAATCACAGTCCAGGAATCAGATCACAGGAGCGTGCTTTTAACTATATCTCTCCCAAAAATACAATAATAAATCAATACAAACACAGAAATACAACATTTAATCAACTAGAATCAAAAATCACAGTCCAGGAATCAGATCACAGGAGCGTGCTTTTAACTATATCTCTCCCAAAAATACAATAATAAATCAATACAAACACAGAAATACAACATTTAATCAACTAGAATCAAAAATCACAGTCCAGGAATCAGATCACAAGAGTGTGCTTTTAACTATATCTCTCCCAAAAATACAATAATAAATCAATACAAACACAGAAATACAACATTTAATCAACTAGAATCAAAAATCACAGTCCAGGAATCAGATCACAAGAGTGTGCTTTTAACTATATCTCTCCCAAAAATACAATAATAAATCAATACAAACACAGAAATAAATAAACAAACAGGAATTCTAATTTTCACATCCAGCATCTGATTCCAAACATATTTTAATTTCTGTGAGCAATATCAAATCATATGAAGTTTGCAACAATACACAATACTGAAATTCTGACCAGTAATTATTTTCATGATATGGTCATAAGCATTAACCAATATGTTTATAGCTATAATTCAAGTTTATAAATATAAATACAAGTCAATGTAGTCGACTCAATCCACTATAGGAAAAAGAAATCAGTATCGAGATTAAATTAGAAAAACAGAGGGACTTCTGAGACACTATTCAGGACCTGAAAATATAAACCATGGGGTCTGAAAGATGTTTTTATTTATTATTAAGAAAAAAATACTTTAAATTGATCAAAAGTGACAGTAAGACATTTGAGTGACAGATATTTAATATATGACTAAATATTACTATTACTATATTAGAATAGTATAAATATATTAAAGATTCAAAATATATTTAAATGTAAAAATAAAAATATACTTTTTAATAATTTAAATATAAACAAAAATATTTTCATTTCAAACATTATATTATACATTTTAAATATTTTGAATATTATACTTAAAATGAAAATTGTTATTTTCACTAATACAAATAAATTACATATTTTTGTTGAATATTATATTAATATGATTTTTATAGAGTTTACATAAAAAATAATATTACCATTTCACAATATATTTTATAAATAGTTAGTAAAAACAATCATTAAAATAAAAAATCTATATATATTTTTTAAACATTGTAATATTATAATAAATTTAAATGTATTTAATTTTTTATTAAGAAAAAAGTACATTAAACTGATCAAAACATTGAGACATTTATGATACAATACAGTCTCTGCTGTTCTTTAAAACTTTCTGTTTACTGAACCCTGAACAAGATCAAATAAGATCTGTCAATGTTAAATTCAGTGATTTTAAAGAAAACAATAAATAAAAAGTAACATCTCCACAATAACATTCAGCAGCACAGCTGTTTTCAACACGGATCATAAGAAGCA
>CM049820.1:47330013-47355013 GCA_027422435.1 Schizopygopsis pylzovi
ACAAGTATGATATTTTAATATATTTAATACTAAAAATATGTATTCACTTAAATATACAGGAAATGACAAAGTAAACATTATTATAAGTTTATAATATCATATTTAAATATATTTATACATAGATACATATACATATATATATATACACACATAAACATATACTATATACACATGTACATATATACACATATACACACACACATACATACACACATACATACATACACACACACATACATGCATACATACACACATACACACATACACACACATACACATACACACACATACACACACACATACATGCATACATACACACATATAACATAACTAAACCAAAACAAAACAGGCTAGTCTACTGATATATGAACCTGAGAAGAGTATATCCGAAGCATGCAGAGAGGTAAATCTAGATCTCTCAGTTAAAACACACTCCTTGGGGGGGATTCCTGGCCAAGCAGAGATAAATCTACCTCCTTTATACAGTACAGAGCGGTTGAGAACATTAAGCAAAGAGACAACTCCACCGCTCGGACCAGACAGCCTAATCTTTCAAAGCCGCTATACCGAAGGGACGCTGAACATCTCATTAAAGGGAGCCAGGAGACGGTTGTCAGGCATGTATTCTAGCGCAGAGAATCAACGCCTTGGACGAGAGGTGCGCATTCATTCGTCTATGACAATATGAACACCTGGTGACCATGGAAAACATCAGGGGAGCAATTAGGAGAAGACAGAAATGATGATCCATCACAGAGAGAGAGGAGGACTTTCTTAATATAACAGAGACCCAAATAAACACTTTAATAACTGGGTTACAAGCAGAACTTCTCAGTTGGGTTTTTCTTCAGATGCATTACAGCCAGTTCACAACACAGAAATGTGTGACTCTGGACCACAAAACCAGTCTTAAGTGTCAGGTTTTACAAATTTGGACTCATGCATCATCTGAAAGCTGAATAAATAAGGTTTGTTATGAAAGGACAATATTTGAAAATCTGGAATCTGAGGGTGCCAAAAAAAAAAATTGAAATATTGAGAAAATCATCTTTAAATTTGTCCAAATTAAGTTCTTAGCCATGCATATTACTAATCAAAAATTAAGTTTTGATATATTTACAGTAGGAGATTTACTAAATATCTTCATGGAACATGATCTTTACTTAATATCCTAATGATTTTTAGCATAAAATAAAAATAAGTGGTGAAAACATAAGCGTTCGGCGTAATATTCCAGTGGAAATCTTGCGTCTTATGTAATTCTCGGCTGGGGTGTTTTTCGGTATACTTTGAACCCGGTGTTCTTGAGCTCAAGGCGGCGGCGGCGGCATATATGATAAGCAGAGCTGTGGTCTTAAAACTCGAGGATTTCATGACTTGGTAAATATTAAGTGAAGTGTGGATTTTGTTTGCTTGACTTGAATGAGAACGGTCTTAAGACTATCGCTGAACCCACCGGCGAGGTCAATCAAAGAGCAACACAAATGGCACAAAGGATGACAACCTTTATAAATGTGCTATACACCAATAAAAGGTTGATGCATGAGGCCAGAGACACTGCTATCACTCGATGACTGCAAACCATTAAACACCATAGAAAATGAACAAGGTGTCATATTGTACAAAATTGTTTAAAAGTGCAGAGTGTGTACATTTTATGTTTTTGAAAGAAGTCTCTTGTGCTCACTAAGGCTGCATTTATTTGATCAAAAGTACAGTAAAATCATTATTGCAATATATTTAAGTTTAATTAATCGATAAGCAGTCTTCAGTGTCACATGATCCATCAGAATTTTTTTTTAGGATTCTTTAATTAATTTAAAATGATCAAAATAATAATACTGACCATAACATTTTGAATGGTATTATGTGTGGGAGGCAAAAAAACAGACCTACTCAACTACTGCCTTCTAATAAAAAGATTTAATTTGCTTAAATAATCATTTGCTCATAAGAATCAACAATGTTCACTTTCTCAGTGTTATTCTGTCACTCATTCATTCTTAATACTGAATAACTTTTCATTCATGAATCCAAAATATGATTTCGACTCCGTAAATGAAGACTTGATTCAAGTGTTATCCATCATGACCTAGACTTGAAATCTTGAACGAAAGCTTGAATCAAGTCAAGTCTAGGTCATGATGGAAAAGATTTGAACCCGGTTTGAAGCTGCAGGGTTGGTTGAAGTCATATTGTGGATTACTGAAGTCTGAAATTAAATCTCATCCTCAAGACATGATCCGAGACTTTGAGACTCCTCGTCTACATGACGGGAAAGAGTCCCTGGAGAGCGAAGAGGAGAAGGAAACGTATGAACGAGTGCTGAGGAAAACCTTCAAGTCTAGGCTAACTGGTTCAGCAGAAGGGCAAAAGGCGGCGAGTAGCATACAGAGTCAGGACATGACACAGCGGCGAATGGCGTGATGAGTACAAGGCAGAGACCGAACACTTCGAGATTGAAAAAAACTATGTGTTTTAGACTTCAGCCGTTCGTCAGCACATTCCTGAACGACAACAAAGCATGCCTGAGCCTCTGTGTGCGCCCAGAGCATTGTCATTTCATAACCCTCTGCCCCTAACGCAGCTTTTGCAGAAGGAGAGACTAAATGAAGGCAGTAGATGCACACCAGCCTTACCATAGTGTCAATAGTTGCTTATGAATGTGTAGCTTATATAGTAGCTTATAAACGTGGATTCCACATTTAACACTTGGAACAGAGTTTCTAGAGGCTTAACCGTAGCAACTGGAATGATAAGCTAATTAATCTGCGTTGTCAGTCATCATCAGGACCGCTCTCTTGCGTCTCAAGTGAGCATCAAGTCCTTGTGAATGAGCTTTGATGGGGGGTTCGAGGAGAAACAGCGGAGCGATCTCTTGCGTCTTCGCAGGAAGCAAGAATAGGAAAGTCTCTTCACGGAAAACACAACTAAAGAATCCATACGTAGACCTGCGCCGGGTGAAATAAAGATTGTTCTATTCATTTCTGCCTATTTGCGCCGTAAGAAAACAAACACTAAAGAAGTGCACCGGAGTGAGGCAGACAGTGGTAAAAAGAAGAAAGACAAAAACAGTTTCATCTTTTCTACTCCGGCAGAGAAAAAAAAAGAAGCCTCAAATTACTTTGGCACGGCTCTGAAAGGCCGTCGGGTTAGCGTCTTTAAATACAGCTGCCACCACAAAAGCAATAAATGGAAAAGTAGTCGTGCAGCACTTTTAACCTTTTAAACCCACGGTTGTTGAATATTGCTACTGTTGCTGAGGACCGGGAGGGGCCGTGTTTTTGGGGGCCCGCTGTCTCGTGGAGGGCCGCTCTGGACTCTCATGGTTTCAGTCTGTGGGAAAAGCATGCAGACTCTTTAGGCCAAACCAAGCTCTCATTATGGTCCTAATTTAAGCGCACAGCTACAGCGAGCTTTGAGGAGAGACGCTGTATCAATTACGCCACAGATCGTGGGCTGACTTTAACAGATTTTGTAAGATAAAATGAAAAAATATAATAGTCCTAAAGTGCAGTTTATGCATCTAGGAATGAACCCAGACCTCAAATTCTCAACACCGCAAACAAGGAAAGTCGCCTCGTGGTCTGTTAAAGAATAGTAGTAGTTGCTTATTCGTTGGCAATCTTGCCTTTAGCAGGCTCTTAAAGAGATAAAACACCCTCATGTACAGCCCTATGATCTCCGCATGGCCGGAATCCAGTCAGAAAAATTGAATTTATTGTATAACGCAGAATGTCATGGAAATTTGCACATTTCTGGATGAATAAATCAAAAGTAGGTTGGTAGACTTAAATCAAAACACAAGTGTTTGTGAATATTAAGCTGTAAAAACACCATTTAATTTTGAGTCCTGCATGTTCTGTGTGAATGAATGGAGCAGACGCACGGTTTTGTTTACTACACACACACACTGATCGCTGTGTTTTCAGCCTCCGCCGCCTCAATATATGAACACATGAACATGATCTCTAGAACTGAGTCACTTCATCAGCATTATACCGTTACTTTTGAGAAAAACTATCATATCATCATATACAAACAGAAACTTAAAGGCCTTCACAGCAACCTGTCAAAATAAAAGTTTAACTTGAAGAAACTTTGACAGAAATACATGACACTACTACTACTATTAATAATCATTTTATATTCAATAATTGAATATTCTTACAATTAAAACATTATTTTCCAGATTTTCTTTTACCAGAATTTATTTACCAGAAATATAAACAGACATGAAAAATAAACTCATGAAAAAAGTTTATATTTTTTTATAAAATCAAATAATTAGAGATGCTTTTGATTATTAACATTTATTGAAAATATTAAAATGGAAACCAGAAATTTAATAGAAAACAGAATTTGGGTCAAAATAAAACTGAATTTATTTCACATGGCCTTAAAAAAATGGTTTTGTTCAAATTCTAATACATTGCTGTTAAATTGTGTACGTTTTATCATTACAATTAATTAGACTTTTTTTTATTTAACCATTAAAATAAACAGAAAACAAACAGAATAGAGAGAAATTAAAACGAAAAAAAAAAATATTTGGACAAACATAAACATATTTCATAGGGCCCTACTCTTATCATTCCAGATGTGTATGAGTGTCTTTTTATGCAGAAAACAATGACACTTTGAAGACTGTTGGGGTCCGAATCAACATGTGTTTGTGTTTCTTCAGGTTTGGAACAACGACTATCCCATTATCCTCTGTGATCACTGAGTCAGTGAGCTGATCTCGAGACTGATTCATGAACAAGTCATTTAAACCAGTTTTGTGAACGCTATCGTTTCATTTGATAAGAATGATTCCTTCCTTCACACATC
This sequence comes from Schizopygopsis pylzovi, assembly GCA_027422435.1. NCBI lineage: Eukaryota > Metazoa > Chordata > Actinopteri > Cypriniformes > Cyprinidae > Schizopygopsis > Schizopygopsis pylzovi. The sequence goes on from CM049820.1 coordinate 47,334,847, forward strand.
ACGTCTCACACTAACTCAGTGTACCGAGACGAGATCTCAGTTTCAAATGACTTCAGAAATTATGAATTGTGCAAGTTGCATGGATCAATTTTAGGACATTTTTAAGGCTCAGATCCATTTAAATGTAACAAGATTGGAAAAGAGTGACCAGAATAGATCTTCAGAAATTCCACAGAAAGAATAATGTAATATGGATTAGAAACAGCACGATGATGATTAAATAACCACAGATTGTTTAATTGACGGGTGAACTATATCTTTGAGAGAAACAGAAAACTCACTCATAATAATAAGTATTGTGTTTATGCATAAAAAGTGATCAGAATCGATCACCCGTTTCTCTGTTCTCTATGTGGATTGAAATGTATTTCATATGATCACTTCCATGGTTCAGTGTCATGTCCCTCCCTTGATTTCCCTCAGTATCCTACAAATCTAAATCAGATGTGCTAAGCATTGCAGTACAGCAAGAAACAGCAAGACACCAACGAACACAAGCAAAGACTCACATCCCAACCAAAACCACTCCACTCAAAAACAAACACGAGTCATTTTCCAACCCCAACGCGTTCCACTCCCACAGTTCCCAGTCTCCAGACAGGTGAGAACACGGTTACGTTCCCACAGCCAGTTCTTAACGAGGACAGTGTTTAAACGCACCAGACTGAAGCGCTGCTTCTGCTGCAGGAGTCATCCATCAAGGTATTCTAGGTCAGGCATGTGTGGATATGACACTACGGTGAATGTGGAGATGACAACATGTCAACACCTGCACCGCCAGCGCTCACAGATCATTTCACTTCACTTCTGTTTGTATAAGGGACTTTCAGCAGTAACGGTCATGAACTACACACAATCATGTCTTAGTTATGATGTAGATGAGAGATAAATCCAAACTCGTGCAGAGTTGTTGTGACACTCATTATCTTCCTGAAAAATGAAAGACAGGTGCAACTTATGACAACCACAACTGGCAATGTGAATATATATCAAGACTTGTGTTGCCATTTGTTTAGCCCCATCAATACAGCTCAAGTAGAAATAGCACTATTTTTCCTTTAACTCTGTTATTTGTAGATCTATCTTTCATTTTATAGTCTTGTGTTCGAAATCATGGTTGATAAGATTTGTACTGTTTTTGTAAGCCTCAGCAAGGCTGCATTTAGTGGATAAAAACTGTAATATTGCAAAAAAATATTGAATAACTGCTTTCTAATTAAATACATTTTACAATTCAATATAATTATTTTCCAGTGGAGGCAAAGCAGAATTTTCTGAAGTCATTACTGCAGTAATCAATGAACTATATACAATGTCATCCTTCAGAAATATTAGAATATGCTGATTTGGTGCTCAAGAAACATTTCTTGTTATTATATCAATGTGGAAAAACAGCTGCGCTCCTTAAAATAATTGTGGAAACTTTAATTATTGTGGATTTTTTTTCTTTCAGGATTATTTGATGAATAGAAACTTTAAAAAATAACAGCATTCATTTGAAATATAAATATTCTGTAACATTATAAGAATCTTTTGTGTCACTTTTGATCAATTTAATGCATCTTCACTGCATACAAGTATTATTAAAAAAACAGTACAGACCTCATACTTTTGAACAATAGTGTATATTAACTTATTGCAAAATCCCATTCAGCATTACACAATAAATATTAAAGTCAAAAGTCATAAAATCAACTGATGCTGAAAAACATGCACACACAAAAATGTAAAACATTAAAATTAATTCTTTATACATACAGTTTAACGTTTAGAAGTTGTCATTTCTGTGTAACAAAGTACAAATCAAGGACAAAAATAAAAATCAAATTAGCACTGGTTACACTAAACTAGAAAACCCAGCGTATAAAGAACAACGCTATCAAAGCATACAGCAAACCGGCGTTGTTTGAATGTGTAATGTTGCATGAATAATGATCCGAGTCTAAACTTTAACACGACCTGCAATCACAAGACTTTGCATTTTACAATACTTCAGCCAATTAAAATGTAGTAATCGTGCATCAGTATATTGGAAACCACCGTAAAACATAAGTACAGTCCAAACATGAAGCTGTATTTCAGGGTAAATATTGTAACCGTTCTGCCTTTGAACAAAATTAATAAAGCCAAAACACTCAAAGCACTTCGATTTCTATAATAAATGCATGTAAAAACCACCAGCTAACTAGTCTCCACTGGAGAAAAGACCAAGGAACTGGCAGGAACGAAACACTATATTCAAAACACAATCAGCACGACCTTTCCAAGAGAGAACCACAACTACAGCGTGTAAGAATGATTTAAAAAGACACTGATTTTCATGCAATGAGACCAAACTGAGGCAATCGAGGTTCTAGCCAAGGGGAACATTGGTTTTGTGTATTAGCCAAGAAACGTCGCTTTGCTTCCTGCCCCATAAGGTAGAGTATGTAGCAAATTGAGTTAATTTGTTTGCTTTGGCCTTGATGGTACTCCAGGCTCTCCTTTGTTCACTCGAGGGGAAACTGACAAGGATGTACCAGGACTAGTTTTCTAGACGTGCTTGATATTTCACTATTAACTTAATTGCATACTCAACAGTCAACACCACACCAAAGCCTTGTGTATAATGAAACGGGCATCACATCAATGCAAAACATTGAGGACAGCATCTGTAGTTTGCAGTTTAAAAGCCATTTGGACAGATATGCGCAAGGAAATGTTTGAATGCAGAACAAGAATTCATTCCACAGATATTATGTAAACCAATTATTATTCATACAAACATTTCAGTCTTCATGTGGTTCTTATTCAACCAGCTTCACAACAAAACTCTCACATCTCGACACCATGCAAAGCCAAATGAAAGTATGAAACTGCTGAGAAGCGGACATGGAATAACGGCATTGCTGAGAAGAAAATTGTGAAATATACATTGCAGAGCAGTTAAGAAAATGAGAGAAACAAACAGCGAAGCAAAAGATCTTAAACATCAAGCACATAACGCGTTCGCAGGAACGTACGATGAACACGAATCCAATCTTGGCCTCTGCAACAAAAGCTATACGTCTGAAACTCTTTCACAAACCTCAATGTCCTCTCAACGTAAAGCTGAGGTCCGTCATCTCAGCAGGGTTTACAGATCGAGCCAAATGGCCCGTGCTAAAGGGATGCATGGCCAGTCTAAATATCGAAACCACTAAATCTAAATTTCACCCCACTGGAGAAAGCACCATCGCTGAAAAACCACTTGCCATTTTGAAGAATGTGATACTCACTAATCCTACACATGGGACTGCTCTAACATTACTGAGTACACCACTGTAAACACACACTAGTGAATGATGTGGGACGGACACAGCAGACCTGGATGTAAAAAAGCCTGTATTTTTCATTTTTCTACACTAAAACCACAGCGAGGACTGTATAAGAAAAGCACAGCAATAGTAGAAGCCTTTGAAAGATGGACTACTGGATGCTCAAGCAATACTTTTGACTTCACATACATTTTTGCATTCATCAAAAAAGCATAAGCATGCATCAGGCATTGGCTTCGATCTGCATCATCGCATCCCTTTCACATTAACCATAACTTCCCACAGTGCTCTGTGGTGTCCAACTCGAAGCAAGTGTTTAAGGGACAGATTGTTCCTCTTGGCGTGGCATTCAATAACGTCCCGCTCTTTGATGCCTGTTCTCTGTTCTCACAAGAGGAGGGGAAGAACGACAAACTTTCAACAAATCATGAAAATGGTTGCTCTTAGAAGCATTGCAAACACTCCTTAGAGAACACAAAACCGCATGTGTGCAATAAGAGGAAGAAATCACACGTAGGTGTCCCTGTAGAGATGCTATTTAAGCAGAGTGGACATCTGGACCGCATTATGGAGAAGATTTCTCACAACCTCCAATGAACATTTATATGACAAGTGCATTAGGATTATTATTAATATTATTTAAGAGTAACCTCAGGTCATCTTGAAGGTCTTTTCAAAGCATGCACTGATTTCTACAGGATTCTCACACCTTATTAATATTTACTTCATACTTTTAGCACCACTAGAACAATTGCATTTATTATAAAAATTAATTAAAGTTATAGGAGAAATTCTGACTTCTCCAGTCATATGCGCTTGCATACCTTTTTAAAATGCATTTATATAGATATATTTTAAACACATTGTAAGCATATTTCAGAGATGAGCATAAGCAGATTTTTTTTAAATAACTTTTAATAATTCCCAGGTCTGGAAATCCTGCGTTTATAAATCCTCTATCTTTCCAAGTTTTCATTGATTGTGAGAATCCTGTTAGTGCGAAGTAACACAACGCTGGGAAATGAAGTTATTAAAATCGATAACCTTTGAGATGTTTACCGCTGTCATCTGCGCTACAAAGTTTACACCGTGTTTGTTTCTGCTCGTTATAGTGCGCTTCTGCAGCACACAGCAACACCATTCATGCACGCTGTGCATCCAAGTAACTTTAGTGCATGTTTTGCGAGACCAGAAGCCATTTTGCGAGCGCATAGTTCGCTGGGCTTGTACATCATCCTCGCGCAGTGAACTGCACCCCCACACCCCCTTAAAGACAGAGAAATAAAGTAGCGGAGAGTGAATGCACCGCACAGAAAGCGTCAGATCCCCATGCAAGTGCACCCATAGAGACGGAAACGTACTTGCACGATATCGCCCTCTGCGCTGATAGTGGCTCCGGCTCTGGAGAAGCGCCCTTGCAAACCTGTCGTGTAAGTGGTATAATCACCATTTGGGCTCGACTCAAAAAGCACAACTTCCACAAAGGCAGTATCCTTGGCTAGGACGCTTCCCAAGACCCAAAACAACAGCAAGACCCCCGAATCAGCACCACGAGCGAACCCAGTCCTCGGTAAAATCATCATCTTGCCGGTTGGATCAGCGCCGATCGGAACATAATTTCCAAGGGTCTTCAAAAAAGTGTTGATTCAGAATCAAATTTAAGAGAGCGCGCGTCCTCCCAAAAAATACAAACAACAAAAAAGGGGAGGCAAACCGCAATGGATGGTGCGACGTGAGAATAGCGATCATTAAAATAAAAGTTTGTCCTTGAGAAGAATGTCGTGGCTTATTTCACCATCGCAGCCTGGACTATCGCATTGCTCGCTCTGCCTCGCTGCCTGGCTGCTGCTCGCGCTCTCTGTACAAAGCGGATCTCCTTTGATCTGGGAACACGTGACTCTTTCATTTTTTTTCCACAAAGGGTTAACCCCACCCACCGATCTTCCTGACCCTCTCCATTCTAGTGGCTGGGATTTTGATTCATCAAAGTGACTCGGTTCTTTTGAATCACTTAGTTTAAACGATTCATTCGGTGACTCACGAGTCAAGGTCGAGTTATCGTTCTCTTATTAAGCTGTATTTAAATATGCGTCTCTATGAATCTACAAGGGACTCCGGAGAGAGAGCATTTAAGGATAATAAGCAAAAATATAATTTTCTCCATTTGTCAGCTGCCAGGCGTAACTTTTTCTCAAGCTATTGAACAATAAAACAAAATAGTACATAATTTAAGGAGTTTCAGGAACGTCCTTACACTTTTAAAAATAAAGGTCCCATAGGGGTTTTCCAAAATAATGTCACAGAAGAACAATTCACAAAGAACTTTTCAGTAAATAGCTATTAAAATAACCGTTTCCCCTTAGTATGACTGTGAAGAACGTTTTAAAATCAAATAATCTTTTTCCTCAAGCCTATAAAGGCTTGGTTTATGGTTCTTCATGGAAACATTGATGCCAATAAATAACCTTTATTTTTAAGAGTGTTACATGTAGGTGCATATGGTATGTTTTACTTGTTCATAACTCTTATTATAACCGTGAAGAAAAAGAAACTAAAATATAAGTTGCCTCGAAATGAAACGCAAGGATTCGTTCGTTTAAAAGACTCGTTCGAAGGAACCGATTCGTGAACGTCCGTTCCACTCCCCTGCTCCTGTTAAGGAGGAGCGACACTTTCTGGATGATTCATACGCAGAAATGTGCATATGTAGTAATAACTTTGAAGTTAATAGCAGAGATTGTCATTTCGTTTATACTATAGACATAAAAACGTTTTATTACCTTTGCTGGAAGATAGGTAAACACTTCCCTAAGGTGTAATTAGCCGACTGTGAGGTAACTTGTTGAACTTAGTGTGGACTACCTTAAAGAGAACAACTAACCTTCTTAAATTGGGAATTAATTTTACTCATTTTATAGGCTTTTAAATTCACTTTACACTTGTCTGTCAAGTATTCCCATCTGCCTTTCTGATATGTTTTAGATTATATGTTGGCTTATTTGCTTTAAATCACCTTTGATCGAACAGAAAGGTTCATCTCGGGGACAAAGGCAGATCTCGGGGCTCAAATGTGAAAAAGGGACAATATGAAGAAATATATATATACAGGTCAAAAGATTCGATATATTACTATTTAATATTTTTGCAAGAAGTCACTTAAACTAATCAAGCCTACATTTATTTCATCAACATTTTAATATTAAAATTTATGCATTTAGCAGACGCTTTTATCTAAAGCGAATTAATAATATACTTTATTAATTTACTTAATGCATTTTATGCCATGTTGATTTATTAGTAATGTTGAAAAACTGTGATTTTGTTTTTCAGGATTCTTCGATGAATGAAAAGTTGAATAAGAACATCATTTATTTTAAATATAATTTTTGTAATAATATACATTACTGCTCAAAAGTTTAAGGTCCATATTTTTAGGCACTTTTTTTTTTTTTTTAAAGAAAGTCGTTTTTATTCACAAGGATTTGTTAAATTGGTAGAAACAGTGAGATTGATATTAGAAAACATCTCTATTTTGAATAAATGCTGTTTTTTTTACTTTTTATTTATTAATGAACCCCAAAAAACAGTATCACAGCTTCCAATAAATAAATAAAAATAAATTAAGCAGCACAACTGTGTCCAACATTGATAATAAATCAGCATATTATAATGATTCCTGAAGGACCATGCATTGAAGAATGGAGTAATGATGCTGCAAATTCATCTCTGAATCACAAATGACATCTTTTTAAATTAGTATAAATGTAGGCCTATATTAAAATAGAAAAACTTTATTTTAAATTTTAATAATATTTCACAATATTAGACTGCATTTTTTATGTATTTTTGCTCAAATAAATGCTGAGCATAAGACACGTTCATAATGCTGCATATTTATGAAAAATTGTAATATAATAAAGTCATTTCACATCACCATTTTGCCAGCCTACACTTCACATAACAGGCCTGTAGGTGGCACTTGGGCTTAAATAACAATGAGTTTCATCGAATAGTAAACGGTGTACATCACACATAAATACAGGTAAAGTGAATAGCCTACTTATAACATTATTGCGACTTTTATTGTGACTTCTTTTCGTTTTGTGCAGAACTTTTAGCCTACATTTTCCCAGTCGGTCGAGCAAAACCCGCAACGCCTCAGATTGACAAATATGTAAAAAATAAATAGGAATTTTCCGTCTTTTGAGCGATTAGTTACTTTTTGTACAAATTGTCAAATTACAAATTGTTTTATTGACCGCAATATAATTGCTATTTGTTTGAGAGGGGCATTTTTGAATAATTTTGACGCCCCCCCCCCCCCCTTCTGCACGTGCATGGTTAATCTGTCAAATGGGCTTTGATTAGGTCATATGAACATAAAATAGGCTGTGGTTCATTTTGAAATGATTATTATGTACACGTTAAGAATAGGGATCTCTGGGAAACATAAGACAACAATGTCAGTCTCAACAGAAAATGAAGTTTTTTTTTTTTTTGCAGTGCAGGACCTTTTCATCAAATTGCCCTCACATTAAAACGAAATAAGGCTTTCATAGCCTTTGATTCACATGAGGAATGAGACAAACTCACTTGTATGGTGCCTCAACACTTCAAAAATAAAAGAAGCTTTGAAAGGTTCGACCTTGGCCTGCAGCAAAAGTGCACTCGCTTGTTATCACTTTGGACTGGATCCATCTCATCCGAGGACGTTTATTTTCCAGAGCATGCTTTGTTAAGTGCACCTTTGAAAATAAATGTTGGCAAGATGACCATTTAACAAGGAAATAATAAAACGCTGGAATCTGAAATAATGTTGGATAAGCCTCATGCTGTTAAATAATCTGCTAAACTTGAGGTGCCATATTTTTATGCGGTTCGGGAAGTAGTAAAGTTGAATTTAATGCCTAACAAAATAAAGGCCCAAAGACTTCATATTAGTGTGCAGAAGGACTATTAGAGTTAACTGAAGTGTTATAGAGTTAACTCTACTATTAGAGTTAACTGAAGTGTTATAGAGTTAACTCTACTATTAGAGTTAACTGAAGTGTTATAGCGTTAACTCTACTATTAGAGTTAACTGAAGTGTTATAGCGCTAACTCTACTATTAGAGTTAACTGAAGTTTTATAGAGTTAACTCTACTATTAGAGTTAACTGAAGTGTTATAGAGTTAACTCTACTATTAGAGTTAACTGAAGTTTATAGCGTTAACTCTACTATTAGAGTTAACTGAAGTTTTATAGAGTTAACTCTACAATTAGAGTTAACTACATTTCACTTTTGATTGTACCCTGTATAATTTATCATGTGACAAATAAAGAAACCTTGATAAAGAAACCTTGAACTGAAGTGTTATAGAGTTAACTCTACTATTAGAGTTAACTGAAGTGTTATAGAGTTAACTCTACTATTAGAGTTAACTGAAGTGTTATAGTGTTAACTCTACTATTAGAGTAACTGAAGTTTTATAGAGTTAACTCTACTATTAGAGTTAACTGAAGTGTTATAGAGTTAACTCTACTATTATAGTTAACTGAAGTGTTATAGAGTTAACTCAACTGAAGTGTTATAGAGTTAACTCTACTATTATAGTTAACTGAAGTGTTATAGAGTTAACTCTACTATTATAGTTAACTGAAGTGTTATAGAGTTAACTCTACTATTATAGTTAACTGAAGTGTTATAGCGTTAACTCTACTATTAGAGTTAACTGAAGTTTTATAGAGTTAACTCTACTATTAGAGTTAACTGAAGTGTTATAGAGTTAACTCTACTATTATAGTTAACTGAAGTGTTATAGAGTTAACTCTACTATTATAGTTAACTGAAGTGTTATAGAGTTAACTCTACTATTAGAGTTAACTGAAGTGTTATAGAGTTAACTCTACTATTAGAGTTAACTGAAGTGTTATAGAGTTAACTCTACTATTAGAGTTAACTGAAGTGTTATAGAGTTAACTCTACTATTAGAGTTAACTGAAGTGATATAGAGTTAACTCTACTATTAGAGTTAACTGAAGTGTTATAGAGTTAACTCTACTATTAGAGTGAACTGAAGTGTTATAGAGTTAACTCTACTATTTGAGTGAACTGAAGTGTTATAGAGTTAACTCTACTATTAGAGTGAACTGAAGTGTTATAGAGTTAACTCTACTATTAGAGTGAACTGAAGTGTTATAGAGTTAACTCTACTATTAGAGTGAACTGAAGTGTTATAGAGTTAACTCTACTATTAGAGTTAACTGAAGTGTTATAGAGTTAACTCTACTATTAGAGTTTACTGAAGTGTTATAGAGTTAACTCTACTATTAGAGTTAACTGAAGTGTTATAGAGTTAACTCTACTATTAGAGTTTACTGAAGTGTTATAGAGTTAACTCTCCTATTAGAGTTAACTGAAGTGTTATAGAGTTAACTCTACTATTAGAGTTAACTGAAGTGTTATAGAGTTAACTCTCCTATTAGAGTTAACTGAAGTGTTATAGAGTTAACTCTACTATTAGAGTTTACTGAAGTGTTATAGAGTTAACTCTACTATTAGAGTTAATTGAAGTGTTATAGAGTTAACTGAAGTGTTATAGAGTTAACTCTACTATTAGAGTTAACTGAAACTATTCAGTCTAACTTGAAATAACATAAACAGTAAGTTTACAATAAGCTTCCATTTGTTAACATTAACGAACTAACAATGAAAAAATACCTCAAAAGCATTTATTAATCCTAGTTAATGTCAATATCAATGTTTATAAATGCATTATTAAAATCAAAAGTTGTATATTTTAATATTATTTAATGGACCTGAGCTAACATGAACTAACAATAAACAGTTTATATAGTTTCATTGTCTAATGTTAACAAAGATTAGTAAATACAGTAACTAAAGGGACCATATTGTAAAGTCTTAACAAATAAACTTGAATTATATATAATATAAATATAAATATATCTTGTTATACATTTATATTGATTTAGGCTACTGAAATAACTCAAATTAAAACTGAAATAAAAAATGTATCAGACATATAAAAAAACGAATGACTAAAATGCTAACTAAATTATTAACTAAAACTAAAATTATATATATGAAAATGGTGTATAACAATTTTCACTCATAAGTTGCTGGTAAGTTTCACAACTGCAAAACAAAAAAGAAGAAGAAGCAGGTAACACATTAAAATGAACATTAAATTTAGAAATATTTTTGGTTACACTTTATTTTAAGGTGTCCCTGCTACAGTGTAAAAATTAGTGGTGGGCCGTTATCGGCGTTAACGTGCTGCGTTAACGCGAGACTCTTATCGGCGATAAAAAAAATATCGCCGTTAATCTATTCTCAAAGTTGGGATGGGAGCTGGGTCTATACTACGCACTATGATGACTTTCACCCTGATATTTTAGCGCGGATGTATACCTAGCCGAATTGCACTGTAGGGGGCGAGAACGAGTCTTCGAACTAGAGGCTCGCAGTCCGTGATGGACAGATTGTTAACGGCTGGTCTGTGTGGTAATACAATCGGGCAGGACATCCAAACGCTCACCTATCATTCATCAACCTCAAATATGGCTTTTCATCTGAAAGATGTATGTAGTAGCAACTTTACATGGCCGCTCAATATGATGTTAACCTAGAGAAATGTGCGCTATTGAAGTGTTTGTGTGGAAGCGCGTTTGCGCAGGACAGGCTCCGGTGCGCTCACTTGCTCTTAAAATCTCCGTAATTTTTGGTCATACAGATAAAAGTAGCCTAATACATCTTTCGAATCTGTAAAGACTCTACGTTTATTTGTGTGCACTCAGAATAACAACGAAACGTTGCGCTTTTAAGCAAACAGGATGCGCTTTAGGTCTCATGTGAACTTGAGAATTCACTCCCGTGTCACCCTCTGCTTCGAACCTGTGTGTATGCCTAACGTTACTGTGAAATTACCACATCAGACGTGACGTGCTAACATGGATGCAGCTATGAAGCCGCCGGGTTTGCTTCAGGGAAAATGTATTTTTAAGAAGCTTCCCAATGGAAACTGTAAACAGTTCATCACGACCTCTTATGTAGGCCTACAGTTCAAAATTCATGTTTAACTGAATAAACAGTTAGTAAACACAAGTTCATCTTATTGAACATAGTTTATTTTCATCACCAATTATCATAGTAGAACTGCTTTCTCAAGCAGTTTGTGATGCATTTTGGAAACAGGAGATGAGCCCCTGGTCTAATGCACCACCTGGCTTGAGAAACCCGTTCTCAAAGACTTACTTTTAGCCATTATTTGGGTAGCACACATATTCTGAATGCCTTCGGCAGAATTCAAATGAGCCATTTTAATCTAGATTAATCTAGATTAATTCCAAAATTAATCTAGATTAATCTAGATTAAAAAAATTAATCTATGCCCACCCCTAGTAAAAATACATTTAAGTAATTTTATTGAACTATATGTACTTACTATATGGTTAGGGTTTGATTAGGGTTACTTGCATGTAATTATTATGCGTCATATATTGTTATTTATACAAATGCACAGACCATATTGTTTGGGTTTCAAACAGCATTTTTATGTTGTCACGTCAAAGTTTGAGTTGTTCTGTGTTTGCCTGACCAATGTAAACACGTTCTTCATTCAATCAAAGACTATTTGCATGCAGTAATCTCCCAATATATTCAAAAGGCGAGTGGCTTCAGAGTCTTTTTGGAGACACTGGCTTTATGAAAACCAACCGCACAGCTCCTCGAGGTCAGGAATGTATCAGGAGGAAACATCGGATCCCAAAATGGCCAACATGTGTTCGGACTCAAGCCAGGAGAACCCGAAAGAGCTCGCAGAATGCTAAAGAGGCTGGTTTGCCTACAGCATGACAATGATTTACAGACCAACTCTCGTCTCCGCTGATGATGTAATCGAAGCTGTGCGCTAATGATCCGGAGGATGAGGAGAGGAACGGCTCTCCATCTGTTTTTGAAGAAGACCCTCAGCTGTGATCTATAAAACTATCACAAGATGAGGAACACCGGCGTCTCTGGGTTTTCTTCCGAGCTTCGTAGTCACTTGTTCATCACGATAACATTGCATCATTTCAGTCAAAGAAGAATCTCATATTTGTGGGCAGGGTGGAGTATCTCTTTCCAGGCCGTGCAAACATCTAGGAGAAAATAAAAGTGCCACGAGTTAAACAATAGTTGCATCAGTGGCTGTAATGTTCAACAATCGTAACAAACAGCATGTTTACTATCTCTCCCAGTGTCATATCCATGTGAAATCATATGCAGGCCCTCAAGGGTTGATAAACAAAGAACCTCCTCTGTTTTCATCGATCCGTGGCCTGAGAGAGAAACACAAACGCTAAACTCCTCTGATGAGCAGAAGACTTTATAATAGCGCTATTGTCCTGGACACAGAAGATGTGTGTTCGCTGTCGAAAATAAAAGCAAAATACGGATGCTTGCTTATCAAAGCATCAAACGAGCAGCACAGCCGTGTAAAGTCATATGACTGAGCATACGTTTAATTCCCTTTCAAAAGACACGAGGAGAAGACAGACAGCAGCTTGTTTCCGTGTGTATCCAAGTTCAGAAGATTTCTATTAGAAGATAACACACTGTATCACGCTCACAGTGCATCGCTTCATTACTCTGTCTGTTAAAATGTCCAGCAGCGTGCATGTTCGGGGTTGGCACGTTTTACTTATACACTCATCAAGGCTGCATGCATTTGATCAGAAATGCAGTAAAAATATTAATATTGTGAAATTATTTTACAATTTCAACAAAACTGTTTTCTAGTTTAATATATTTTAACATTTAATTTATTCCCGTGATGGCAAATCTGCATTTTCAGAAGCATTTAACTCCAATTTTACGTCTTTTTAGTGTCACATGATACTTAAGTCGGCGAAATGTGCTGATTTGCTGCGTATTTATTAATATTTCCAATGTTCCTGCTTGGTATTTAATTCCAGGACACCATTTTTAAAGGATTAGTTTCTTTAATTAATATAACGTTTGAAAATGTATTGATTTTTTTGTAAACTTGTAAAAGTTTTTACTGTCGATTGAATGCATTCTTGCTGAACAAAAGTATTAATTTATTTAAAAAAAAACATAAAAAATTGTATTGAGCACAAACTGTTTAATGTTAGTGTACATGCATCGCAGGTGAACGGTGACTTTAAAAAAACTTCATGTTTATGATTAGTTGTGGAAATGTCAGGTATAGTAGTAGAAAAGTTTATATAAATCATTTTCACACAGTAAATGTATATCGATTATTTTGCTTCTTCTTTAGATTTAAACATGCAATAATTCATATTTTTATGAATGTATGCATTTGAAACGTAGCAAGAATAATTATTCAGAAAGGGTAAAAGTTAAAGTAAAAAAACAACCGCTGACACATACGAGTACCTAAACTTGAAGAAACACCCTGAAATAATAACCTTTGCCTCAGCCCTTGAATGTTAGAGGTTATGAAGATCAAGAAACATCTAAGGGAACTGAAATGCTGTGCATAAACAATTTCAAATGTAGAGATGCTATAATTATCCGTGACAGCAGTTACAGCATTTCTCCATTCGTAAGGGTTTTTGTTTTGTGTCTGAAAGAGAAAGGGAAGGAATGAAAGGATGGAGGAGCACAAATAGTCTTCAGTTTATTCGATTCAACTCTGCCCTCTGGTGGATCTGAAATCTACTGCAGTCTGTGATTATGTTTACACTCTCTTGGAACTGTGTGTGTGTGTGTGTGTGTGTGTGTGTGTGTGTGTGTGTGTGTGTGTGTGTGTGTGTGTGTGTGTGTGTGTGTGTGTGTGTGTGTTTATGTAGTTTATGAGGACACAAATTTGTATAATGACATGGGTATGACATAGGTATTACAAGGAGAAGGTGATTTTTGAGGACATTTTCAGTGTCCCCATAATTTAAAACGCTTATAAATAATGCAGAGTGAGTTTTTTTGAGGGAAAGTAGAAATGCACCGTCTCCTGTGAGGGCTAAGTTTAGGTGTAGGGTAGGTGTAGGGCAATAGCACATACAGCTTGTACAGTATAAAAACCATTACGCCTATGGAAAGTCCCCGTAAACCATAAAAACCAACATGTGTGTGTGTGTGTGTGTGTGTGTGTGTGTGTGTGTGTGTGTGTGTGTGTGTGTATGTCTGTGTGTGTGTCTGTGTGTGTGTGTGTGTGTGTGTGTGTGTGTGTGTGTGTGTGTGTGTGTGTGTGTGTGTGTGTGTTGAGAGGCAGATGTCTGGGAGCAATACATTTGTCTAATTGATCAGCACAAATGGGTTATAGACCCATATATTTTCCCTCATATAGGTGCACTTCCTGAGAGTTTGTGTGAATCTCATAAAATTATTTACTACCATGTCTTCTAACAAGGCCTTCTATGAACTAAAGTAAGCGTCCTTGTGGGCTGTCGACATCCTCTCACACATATAACATCATCTGGCTGTAACATCTTCTCAGAGTCGGTGGGAGAAAACATTTCCATCTGTGGGTGTCCAGGGGCCTCTTAATTGTTTTATGTAATAATACACTGCAGTGTTGTGAGTTACAGACACAAAAGTAGGGCCTCTTCATCATCTCTTTTCTTCATCAGAGGATAACGTCAGAAGGGCCCCATCAAAGACACGAATCACCGAGGGATGTCTGATTTACGAGCACGGTTCCCAGAGCATTGTGAGGATCACACACATGTGAAATGGCTTCTCTGGTATTTATAGAAACCCAAGTGGCATTGTGCTGGAGAGAGGGGTGAGAACATGAAGAGAGAGAGAGAGAGAGAGAGAGAGAGAGAGAGGGAGAGAGAGTGAGTGAGTGAGTGAGTGAGTGAGTGAGTGAGTGAGTGAGTGAGTGAGTGAGTGAGAGAGAGCGAGCGAGAGAGTGAGTGAGTGAGTGAGTGAGTGAGAGAGCGAGAGAGAGTGAGTGAGTGAGAGAGCGAGAGAGAGAGAGAGAGAGAGCGAGTGAGTGAGTGAGTGAGTGAGTGAGTGAGTGAGTGAGTGAGTGAGTGAGTGAGTGAGTGAGTGAGTGAGTGAGAGAGTGAGAGAGAGTGAGTGAGAGAGCGAGAGGAGAGAGAGAGAGAGAGAGAGAGAGAGAGAGAGAGAGAGAGAGAGAGAGAGAGAGAGAGAGTGAGTGAGTGAGTGAGTGAGTGAGTGAGTGAGTGAGTGAGTGAGTGAGTGAGTGAGTGAGTGAGTGAGTGAGTGAGTGAGTGAGTGAGTGAGTGAGTGAGTGAGTGAGTGAGTGAGTGAGTGAGTTGGAGCCCTCATCCTCCAACAGAGTCCAGACCACCATCACAACTCAAGAGCTACACGGCGGCAGTTCAACGACCACAAAACCCTGCAGCTGCAGAACTCAACCAGATAAGACGTCTGCTGAACACCGTCTGCTCCAGACTCATGATATAAGTCACACACCTTTACATACATGTACATATACATGCACACACTTTACACACAAACCTATTCATGAAGTCTTTTAAAATCAGTTGTTGGAATATACAGGGTCTGCACTCTTCTACTTTCGGTAACAAGTCTGCAGACCAAGACTTACTCAGCAGTGTAACAGATATGGACATTTGTATCTTTCATGAAACGTGGTGTCGCAGTAATGAGGCTTTACATTGTCCAATAGGATACAAAGAAATTATTGTTCCTTCATTGAAAAAATCTCAAATTAAATATGGCCGTGACTCAGGTGGAATACTTATTTGGCACAAAGACAATTTGAAGCACTTGATAAAAAAAATTAACATTGAAAATGCATCTATTTAGCTTGAAGTGAAATCAGTCATATCACAACATAATCTTTACCTCTGTGCACTCTATATTCCACCTCACGACTCTCCCTATTACAACGAGCAAAGCTTTCTACAGCTACAGACTGACATCTTGCACTTTCAGTCAAGAGGACATGTTCTCATATGTGGAGACTTAAATGCCAGGACCGGAAGAGAAATTGATTATGTAAATATCCAACGACACCACGTTTCATTCTTCATTAGTTATCACACCAAGAAACAGCTATGATAGTTTAGTCAACACCAATGGAAAACAAGTGTTAAAACTGTGTAAAGGTTTAGGGCTGTACATCATTAATGGCAGAACCAGAGGAGATAGTTTGGGTAGATTCACCTATTGCTCCAGATTAGGAGCCAGTGTAGTCGATTACTCAATTACAGACATAGACCCAAACTTTATTAATGCCTTTATAGACCCCTTCAATGTTTGTAAACATCGGAAGCCTAGGTTGGGTGCGCGCGCAGCTTGGGGTCAGAAAAATGGCGCGGCTAATAGACCCCTTCAATGTTTGTAAACATCGGAAGCCTAGGTTGGGTGCGCGCGCAGCTTGGGGTCAGAAAAATGGCGCGGCTAATAGACCCCTTCAATGTTTGTAAACATCGGAAGCCTAGGTTGGGTGCGCGCGCAGCTTGGGGTCAGAAAAATGGCGCGGCTAATAGACCGGCATATTGTGTCAAGGAGAAACAGACAAGCCTTATAGATAGATAAGATACTTTTTTATTATTATTTGTACCTTTCCATTTTTGTCTTAGGTGTCTGGCTTTGTTTTGTGTACACAAACAAGGAGGGCACAAATTCAGGACTACTGGAGTCAAGTTATGCCTCTCCTACAAAAAATTACAACACGATCTACGTTACAGTGAAAGCGCTAATGTAAAGCTAGTCTGCGATCTGCTAAGTCTGTAGCATGCCACAGGTCACAATTTATGCCAGATATCAAACTTCACCTAACTATTAAATCAGTCAACAGTTTACAGAAAACATTTGTTTACTTATCATGGCTTAACTCTACCGTTGTTGGCACAATGTTGGCGCTAGCCTGCGGCTAACTACTAGCAGCTGGCTACGTCTGTAGCATGACACAGGTCCATGACATTTACAACACTATTAACTTGCATAGCTTAACGTACAGAAAACTGTTCATGCAATCCAGGCTTTCGAGTTTAAGCAAACAGAAAGGGATGATAAAGGATGACTTAAACGTTTCCTGATATGAAGTGAGCGCTACCAACACGAGCCTCTTTGATCGTAGTATTGTCCCAGTCTGCCCGTTTAATAGCTTGCAGTCACAGATGTCGTCTATTTTTTTAAACGGATGAGATCCTGCAGGAATCCTGAAAAACTTGACTCCAGAACTGGTGCGATTTTCACAGTCCACGACGCAACAAGTAAGTTAGGCATTTTGTCTAGGGCTGTGATGGTGGCCGTGACAACCGCATCACCGGCGGTAGTGCACGTGACGTCACACACCGGGTGTATTTAACTTTCTCATTTAAGGCTACTTTCCTATTTAACTGTATTATTTATTTGATATTTATTTTAGTGTTTTGCAGGCTGAGTGTTGACTGACGTAAGTGCTAAAATAAACACGTATGTTTGTTAATAGACGATTGTGCCTCATTTATTTATTTTTGCGTTTCAGAATTATATATATATCACAACACCGCGCCACCTGTAGTAGTTGGTCCATTACCACCGCGGTGGTAAAAATCTGCCACCGTCACAGCCCTAAGTTTTGTCTTGACGAGAAATTCTCTGGTTAACACAATGGGATGGAATGAACGTTCTGACCCCGACATGCGCACTGCGAACTTCTGTGACGTATACCGTGAAGGGGTCTATAGTTAGAGTCCTTTAAAACAGTCCTTTACCTGAATCAGTCAATTGACCGGGTCAGTACCGCTCCCCTCAAACATGAAAAACTGTTCCCTTTAAAACCCAAACTCCGATGGAACCAGTCTAATGCCGAGCAATTCAAAGAGAACATGAGCAACTCTGTTATACTAAACATGCTGGACCACTTTATGTCCACAGATTTCACTCCAGATACTAATGGAATAAATGCAGCTACATCCAATCTTATTCATATATTTCAAACTTTAGCCAATATATCTAACTCTAAACCTCCAAACAAACATAGAACAAACAAACAAAAAATCAAAAAGAATATGTGGTTTGATAATGAATGCACTTGTCTCAGAAAAGACCTTCGACAACTTTCTAACGAAAAGCATAAAGAACCGGCCAATCAGACGCTACGGCTCGCCTACTCCGACTGTCTGAAAAATTATAAAAAGCTCATCTGCAACAAAAGAGATCAATATTATGAAGCTAAAATTGATGAAATAGATGAATCAATAGACCAAAACAATTTCTGGAATCTCTTTAAAAAATCTGAAAGCCCCAAATCAAGGCCATTTCTCCAGTGCGGCACAATCTGGAGGTCTTACTTTAAAACCCTTTACCAACAACTTGAACCAGACCTCAACCAGCCCCAAACTAACACAAAGAGAAAACTAGAAGAGTTACAGAAAACGATCAAAAATTACCAAAACCCACTGGACATGATTATAACAACATCAGAAATAACAGAGCACATTAAAAAACTCAAATTAAAGAAGGCATGTGGACAAGACAACATCAGTAATGAAATGCTCAAACTCAGCAGTCCTTACATAATTCAAGCTCTGGCAAACTTATTCAACCTGATCTTATCCTCGGGGGACTTCCCTGAGACCTGGGCTGAAGGACTCATCACTCCAATATATAAAAAAGGAGATAAATTCGATCCCAATAATTACCGTGGTATCTGTGTGGGCAGTAACCTAGCAAAGCTTTTCTGCACTATAATGAACAACCGCATAGTGACATTCCTTACAAGACGCAGCATCCTACATAAATCACAAATTGGCTTTTTACCGAAACAACGCACAGCCGACCACATCTATTCTCTCCACACTCTAATTAACAAAAATCTAAAGGGCAAACAAAGAAAAATATTTACATGTTTTGTTGATTTAAAAAAAGCTTTCGACTCTGTTTGGCATGATGGGTTACTATACAAATTATTACAAATTGGCATTGGTGGAAAAACATTTGATGTTATCCAGTCCATGTATAGAAACAGTCGATGTGCAGTCAAAATTGGTAATTGCAGGACTGCGTTCTTCCAGCAGGGTCGTGGAGTGAGGCAGGGATGCAGTCTGAGCCCAACCCTGTTCAACATCTACATCAACGAGCTGGCAGAAGCTCTGGACCGCTCCGGCAACATCCCGGGCATCGCTCTACACGACTCCGAAGTCAAATGCCTGCTGTATGCGGACGACCTGGTTCTGATGTCCCCCACAGCCGAGGGTCTCCAGCACAGCCTGGCCCTGCTGGAACAGTACTGTGAGGAATGGGCTCTGACGGTCAACCTAATAATAATAATGCCACAAACCAGGACTGCAAAGCTCTACAGAGAGTCGTGCGCTTAGCTGAGCGCATCTCGGGATCTACACTCCCCTCTCTGCAGGGCATCTACCTCAAACGCTGCAGAAGCAGAGCTGCTAAAATCACCAAAGACTCAAACCACCCCGGTAACCATCTTTTCCGTTTACTGCCATCTGGCAGGCGCTACAGGAGCTTGATGGCAAAGACAGAGAGACTGAGGAAGAGCTTCTTCCCTCAGGCCATCAGGCTCCTTAACACAAACTCTGTTCCATAAACTTTCACAAGACTCATTATTATCTGTAAAAAAAATAACAAAACATTCATATTCTCATCATCCATATTGCCGCTATGTGTGCATACCCAGTACAACCCGTTGCACATCCCTCTCATCCCTCCTGTTTATACTAATATTTATTAAGTCCCATATACTGTTTTTTGCACATCCAATTTGTTTTGCACATCTTACTGTTTTACTGTTTTGCACTTTTCTTTATTCTATTGCACATTTACTTCTTATTTCTTTTTTTTACCTATATATATATATATACTCTTGTGTGGTGTTACTTTTATATAATTTAATTTTGACTTTATTTTTTATTTTTTTATATATATATTTTATTTTTTTTAATTCTTTGCACTGTCCACTGA
>CM049820.1:47360013-47392513 GCA_027422435.1 Schizopygopsis pylzovi
CAAATGGAACACTTCATGTGCACTTGCGGTCTTACGGACTTACAATGGCCGCCGCGTGCGCGTGTCCGTTAAGTCCACGAGACCGTAGAGTGTCCCATTCCTCATTTTAGCGTTCAGAAGAGTGCTCGCGAGCGGCCGTTATGTGCCCTCGATCCGCACGTCTGCCGAGCCTAGTGTAGGTGTGTAAACTCTGCAGCAGACTTCTACATGACAGTCAAAGTGGCATTACATCACGAAAGTGCGGACTCAGATGAAGACCGCGAGGGTTTAGGGTGCCATTTGGGACAGGGCCCTTGAGATCAGAGATAAATGTGCACTTCTTCTATTCTCCACCAGATGACAGCACGTGTGTTTCTGGTCTACCGCTGTTCATTTGGAAAATCTCACGCAGTGTTTGGCTCATGTTTGGAAACTATGGAAAGCCAAATGGGTCAGAATTCGCCTGGTTTTCACCGCCGTGCGATTATTAAGCAAACTGGATGCTCAGACTTGCCGTAGATTCCTCGTAGCCATGAGAGGTGTGTCAATGTAGATAAGCGAATAAATCTGCATCTTAAGTGGCGTGTGGCGTTAACTTAACGTCGGTCGGCGCCTGGCGTTATTTTAACGCGTGGTGGCGTCTGCCGTTAACTTATCGCCTAACGGCGCTTATTTAACGCCTTGCGGCGTTATGAAAACGCCGTTTTAATAATCATACGGCGGTGAAAACCAGGCGAATTCTGAACCATTTGGCTTTCCATAGGAAACTTCATTAGCCTACTCTCACTGTTTCTCCATATCCATTATGATTAACTGTTATCAACCATCTCGTTGTTTAATTGTTTGGACAGCTCAATTAAAAGTGCAAGGTAATGACGTCACGTGTCAATAACTCTGTCACATTTACACACTCTCGTAGGAAAACAGTAGCATCGAGTCTTTATAGTGCACAGTATGCAGTACACAAGTATTCCATTAAGAACACAGCTTTAGGAAACCAGCGACAATAATAATTACTGGGGAGTATAGACCTACACTATAGGTTATATCATTATCATATCTATAACTGATGGAAACAGACAAACCCATCTATTAATCTTAGAGGTGCAGCTAAACTGGCACAAACTGAAACATATTAAACAAGTTAGAGTAAACACCAAAACTTGAGTATCATTATCAATAATATTAAGATGTAATTAATGACATTAGTATTAAAGTAGTCTCAGCCTCAGACGGCCCGTTGGCTAAACGTCTTATCTGGAAACACTTCAGGAGTGTCGAAGTCGTCGTCGGATTGGTTGAATTATACAGGATTTCCGGGAGACGTGTATGTCGTGTTCTTTAACGTTCAGCCTGGAAACAAGAGGAAAGCCGTCATGTTTACAAATGTGACGGCGAACGCTTATCAGGGTCAACTAAACATTTGTGTTTCAAAATTATGTGAAATATTTTCAAGTTCGCGGTATAGAATCTTTAAAATACGTCCGAGAGTTTCACACACCGGTCTGTTATCGTGGCGACATTTTCACGCCCCGAAACGAACTGTGATTGGTTGTTTGACATGTCTGTCAAACGGCCTCATGGGCGGGGCTTGGCCAATGAACGCAGCCATCTATTCCAGACCTTCAGTCGTCAGTCTTTCTGCGCGCGACTAGTATTAAACGCCATTTCCCCTTAATAATAATAATAATAATAATAATAATAATAATAATACAACTATTATGTTATAATTCCAACTCCAAAGGTTAAAAAAGTAGATTTTTATGTCATAATTTATATGATAAAGTAGATTATGACATATAAAGTCCTAATTACAACAAAAAATGTTTTAGGTCGTAATTTGATGAGTAAACTTTTTATGTCATTATTATTATTATTATTATTATTTTAAATGCTGACATAAGTCATAAATTTATGAGATAAAAAGTCATAATTATGACAAACAAAATGAAAATGATGGTTTTATCATATTTTAATCCCATAATAATGACTCCCCAAATGATTTGTTTTCTTATATGGGGGAAATGGGCTTCCATACATTAAACTACATTCATTATTTTTTTTTTCATTTTGGGTGAAATATTCCTGTAAGACACTTTCCAGGCTGCTTGCACTGTTTCTGCCATTAAAAAGAAATGCTAATAATAGGTTATGAATTCATCAATGGTCTTCAAATGTGATAATTACAAGCTCAGGTGGTGATACGGTTACCTCTTGTGATCTGTTATTTTCCACCAGGAGGTGCTTCAGAGTAGAGGTCTGCTACCCGACCCGAACCCGCGGGTCCCGAAATACTGTCGGGTTTCGGGTCGGGTTTCGGGTTAATGTTTAATGGATAGCCTCGGGCTCGGGTCGGTTCGGGTTTGTAGCCAAAACTATATGCAGAGGCTTTGCTGCTTTCATAGACGCACGCACACACATTGCCCACAGATATCAGAGATCGCGCAGAGCACAAACATCACGGACACTTTTATTAGTAAAATAGCTTCGACAGGCTACTGACTCGCAAGTCACAACATTATATTTATCTGCAATGAGGCGGCAAAATCGCTGTTTTTGAAGTAACTAAGCCTCATTGCTTGTAGAGAGAGACGCGCAGACGCAGGTTCACATGCACGCGCAACTTTCCTCTCTCGCTCGCTCGGTCTCTCTCTCTCTCTCTCTCTCTCTCTCTCTCAAATAAATGATTAATTCATTCAAATAAATACAATCTTATTTAAGATCTTATGTCTGATTTAAAGTAGACAGAATGCTAACGAGCCTTAACTGACAAAAAATGACCATAATTTGTACGGTGGAAGAATTATCTTCTTCATACAAAATTCATAAACTCGGCAGAATGTATGCGACCGCTGCACCTGATGTTCACAAACTTTCATAACTGGTAAATGTTTGTGAAATGGCAGAGCCTTGATTCATCTATTTCTTTGCATGCAATCGTGAAATGCAGCCTTTTTCCTTTTTTTTTGTTGGCTATTCGTTGGGGGGGGGGGGGGGGGGGGATCTCGGGTCGGGTTCGGGCTCTAAATTTAACCGTGCCGCTCGGGTCGGGTCGGGTTGGGTCAGACAATCTCGGGTACGGGCCGGGTTCGGGCTTCAGTTTTGAGCCCGTGCAGACCTCTACTTCAGAGAAAAAACACCCTTAACCTGTTGACTGTGAAGCTCCACAAACACTTCAACGACACTTAATGAACAGAAGAGCACAAACACGGGGCAGTTAAGTGCATGACAGAAACCAGGCGAACGACCCTCAAAAGAAATCCATATTCAAAGTACAGACGTAGAGCATGCAACCATGGTGACTTTCACAGAATTTCCATTACAGTGATGATGCATCACAGCCGGAATCGAATGACCAAATGTTAGCTTATCGCTCAGTTTCTGACAGTTAACTGTGCATTATTCAGGAGATGTGCTCTTGCGAGGTCTGTTTGGGGTCATGTAGTTGTTGTTGTTGTTTTTACTGGCAGACGGAGCCAGTGGCTGAGCAACAAAGACCCCGCACTGTCAGCTATTCCTCAAACAAAGCCCAGCTTATCCTGCTAACAACAGCAGAGACACCCCCGCAACTACAGCACACTCACACCAAAGCAAGATCCGCATAACACATCTATTCCCATTCCCTCATGAAAATGCTGAGGTTTGTGGATGCAGTCCGTGTTAGCTTGGAGGACATTGATATGCTAGTGCAGATATTTTACTCCTAAAAATATATATTTTGAATAATGTTGATAACCTAATGTTTCAGGCCCCACTGGCTTCCATACACAGAGTCAATGGGACCCAAAACATTCAACATTCTTCAAAATATCTTCTGTTGTGTTCCACAGACGACAAAAACAAACGCACACAGCTTTGAAACGACATGAGCGTGAATACATTATGACATAATTTGTATTTTTGGGTGGACTGTGCTTTTAAGGCCTTTGCACTAGCAGACAATATCAAATGCGTTTTCCTTGTAAGAATATTTTATTAGTAGTGAATTTACAATTTAATAGTCCATGATGTAAAAAACACTGTATAATAAGGCATAACGTACTGCATTAATTTGAAGACATATCCCATATTTAGTTGTACAGGTGTTTTACCTGTATTTTGAACTTTATACTGCATTGTGTTGTGTTTTAGAGTTAATGTAAATATCTGTAAAACTAATGTATAATGTCCTGGTAATGAGCTGCAAGTACTTTTTCTGTTCTTTTACAGATTTCATTCTTAATTTCTTTCTTTTTTTCAAACACAGTTTAGCGCTCTTCAAAAGTGTTGTTCTAGGAGATTAATCTATTCCCAGTATTTAAAGCACATGCAAATACTGATAATCTCCTGGCCAGATAAAACATAAGAAAGTCATGCAGACCGTTTGATCAGAGATAAAGTCATGGCCGTGTCACCTTTGAAGCTTCACAAGTGGTTACGCAATCATGAAATGTGCAAGAGGACAAGGATGTGTTATGATACACACCACCGTTCTCCAACATGTTTTTAATTAATACTTTTATTCAGCATTAAATTAAATGCATTAAATTAATTAAAAATGAGAGTAAAGACATTTATAATATTACAAAGCTTTCTATTTTAAATAAATGCTGTTCTTTTGAACTTTATTATTATCAAAGAATCCTAAAAAATGCATTACGCATTTTTCCCCCCCCAAAAAAAGCAGCACAACTGTTTTCAACATTGATAACAATCTGAAATGAGCAGCAAATCAGCATATTAGACTTATTTCTGAAGGATCATGTGACATTAATGATGCTGAAAATCCATCATACATGTTTCTTTGCATCACAGGAATAAATCACATTTAAAACACAATAAAATACAAAAAAGTTATTTTAAGGTGTAATCATATTTTACAATATGTGTTTTTTTTTCTACTGTATTTTGACCGTTCCCAAACTTTTGAACAGTACAGCAAATTTAAGACCTTAAATGAGGTGTGTCTAAACAGCAAAGCCCAAACTTTAAAGGGACAAATGCTGAAGAAATCTTTATAGAGAGCATTAACTCAGGTTTGCCAGTGTTCTCTGCTGGACATGGGTGCGAAAGCAGCAGACGGGGTGCATGCAGGCTGGGATTGAGTAAACATCGTACAAACCTTGGGAGTAAACCAGCTGTGTGTGTGTGTGTGTGTGTGTGTGTGTGTGTGTGTGTGTGTGTGTGTGTGTGTGTGTGTCTCTGTGTGTGTGTGTGTGTGTGTGCTGTCTCTGTGTGTGTGTGTGTTGTGTGTGTGTGTGTGTGTGTGTGTGTGTGTGTGCGTGTCTCTGTGTGTGTGTGTGTGTGTGTGTGTGTGTGTGTTGTGCGTGTCTCTGTGTGTGTGTGTGTGTGTGTGTGTGTGTGTGGTGTCTCTGTGTGTGTGTGTGTGTGTGTGTGTGTGTGTGTGTTCTGTCGTGTGTGTTTGTGTGTGTGTGTGTGTGTGTGGTGCTCTCTGTGTGTGTGTGTGTGTGTGTGTGTGTGTGTGTGTGTGTGTGTGCGTGTCTCTGTGTGTGTGTGTGTGTGTGTGTGTGTGTGTGTGTGCGCGTGTCTCTGTGTGTGTGTGTGTGTGTGTGTGTGTGTGTGTGTCTCTCTGTGTGTGTGTGTGTGTGTGTGTGTGTGAGAGAGAGACGGGTGTGACCCAACTACCCATTCTCCCTACAACACACACAACAATAGGTCAAATGCCACCTTAGCTGGAGTGTCACTGTGGGTTTTGCAATAAGAGCAGACATGTGACATACATACAAAGAACAACTAGTCATGCTAACGATCACTGTGGTGAAAAGCATCATTGTCATACGATCGTAACAATCTGACCCTTTAGCCAGACTTGATTCAGCACATGCTACATAAAACCCTGTGCCATTTAACAGCATTCGAGCTATTTCAAAAACAACTCAATTCATGTTGAATCACTTTACTATTACATAAAAGCTTGACAAATAAATAAAGCGATCTCTGTCATGCTGCAACGGGACTCATTGTTCTCGTGGTGAATATAGCTCTATTCGTTCATCGAGTATAACGACCCGTCCATGACACAGATTAATGCTATTTCTGTATCACTGAAACGCTGGTGTGTTTTGTGTTAATAATTTGAATTAGATTTAATTTTATATTTTTTGTTTTGTTATAAATCTTAGTATATTTTTATATGTCCAAATACATTTTTATTAAATTCTAGTTCTTAGTTCATTTAACTTAATATTTTTTTAGTAAATCAGCTTAATCTAAACTGAAATGCGAAATGTTACAAGCTAAACATTTCATGACAGATGGAGCTTTGTACTTTTTCTATAAATACATAAAATACATTTCCTTGAAACAGTTATGTTTTCTCATGAGATCTGAGTGTCGTGGTATTTTTAGACTTTCGACTGTACACAAGTGCCTCTCTGAATAAATTGTAATGCTAATTAATGCAAATGCAAGCACCACTGAATCTAGATTGCACTATTTAACGGTCAGTTTAACCCCCGATATATCCGAACAGTCAGTTTAACCTACAATGTATTGGCACACTTTGTAGCACAATGTCACAACAACTTTGTCAAGAGTCACTTATAACGGGAATAGCTGGTGAGTTTCATCATCCTCTAGTCGGTTTGGCAACGCACATATTGTTTTTCATCATTCAAAAACATGCTCAGTTCCTGTTTCACAGGAAGTAGATCAAAACTAATACTAACACATTAGTGCAGCGAGAGAGAAACCCAGGTGCAATTTAGGGACCCCCCTTTGAGAAATGCACAGTGACAGTTTTGGTAGTTTTTGAAGAAAGTCCCTGTAAAAGAGAAGCTAAAGAACAGAGAAAAGTTTCTCTCATATATTACATACAGCTGAATCCTAAACAAGCTAGTATCGAACACGTACAGTGACCAAAGTCCTATCAGTTTCTTCTAGTGTGGACCGTCCCTACGATTAGTAAGCAGCAAGATGAGGAGCAACTCCAAAAGATGAGGTTTCAGTTCCCTTTCACAGTCCACTGTCCAACAGAAACAGATTACAGGCACGTTACATCATGAATTAAATACTATAACACAACACCTACTGTGTTTCTACAAAAAGGGAAGGAATGAGACATGTATTTGGATGTTTTTGGACACTTAAACATGCACACCGAGGCGTCTGCTATACTGTTCCAGTGCGGTGTGTATATTCTACATCTAAGTTCACGATGTTGATTGTTTTTTTTATTTTTATTTAACCTTTATTTAACCAGAAGAGACTCTCTGAGATTAAAAATCTCTTTTGCAGGAGTGTTCTGGCCAAAATGGACAGCAATACATCAGTTTCATCACAACATGTTACAACACAGACAGACTAGAGACACTTAAAAACAGTTACATCTAGTAACGTGGTACAGGTTACACACTACTAGAACAGGTACGTCTATAGTGTGTAAAGCAAACAGTCGCTGTTTGTTCTCCACACAGGTGACAGACTTCTCATTCAACAGGCTGCAACTCACAGCTACACCTTTTATACACAATGCCTGCACTTACGGAGGATCGCCCGTAGATTATACAATATATAAAACATTCCTAATAATCCGTGGTAAAAAACACAAAAATACAATCTACATAAACAGATGCAAACATTAAATGAATCTTCTGAAAGTTCTGAAATCTTTACTACGAGGGTTCCCTCTACAAGTGTTATCATAATCACATGCAGATTTTATGCAAAAGTATCCATGCAAATGCATGCTGTCCAAACAGGGAAACTCTTTCACTCTCAGGAGGCATTTTTAGGACATGAAAGTCCCCTCAGAAGTTTCTCCTTCACCCAGCTGTTCCTTCGACTACAGACCTACATCTTCACTCAAGTCAGTGTTTGCTAACGAGCCGGTTACAACTGCAGCTGATGTATTGTGACCTCCTTCAAATGCTAGTGCACAGGCGTTAGAATGGGTCTTAAACACTTGATCTGGTTTCCTAATGAAATGACAGGATTTCAAAACAAAGATTTTCTGATGCAATCCCATGCAATAGTTAAATGCAACTTTTACTACTTTTTCTTACAATAATGTAGACTACAATAAAAGCTGCAGCATTTAAAACCAGGTTCAACGGGTCTCTGGGTCAATTCATTTCTCAATTAACTGAAAGGGTTAAAAATGCAATCCTCTTCAAAAGGAAAATGCGATCAATATTTACATGATGCACATGTAGTTTCAGAAACATTACAATTGTCAATAAGCAAAATAGATCAATTCACAAAGGGGAAAACTAAAGGCATGAAATTACATTAATAACTTGAATTTCACATAAAGCAGAAACCCCACATGATGCTTTGCTTCTTCATAAAATAATAATAACGTTTATACCCCCACATTTTTTGTGGAATTTACTCATAAATAGATCTAAATATGGTTAATTATTAATAGGTTCATACTTTTTGCAATGCTATTTACAGAATGGTGACTCTTGAAGTCACTTGACGAATTTCTGAAAAATTTTCCATATCAATAATGTCATCATGAGTGTGAAGGGATAAGAGTAAACACGAAAATTACATCAGCTATTTTAACCCAAGGAAAGTCTGACGTACAAACACGTCAGAGATCCCGGCAGCCAATCACAGCGCACCACGGCGCTAGAAAAAGAACGCGAGCGTCTCCGCTTCTGCAATTTTCAGACATCGCCGGGGGAAGATATACAGGGAATTAAGACGACTTTTCCCACCCCTAAAACAAATACCGAAAGGGGTCTTCACACAGATCCTAAACCAGAAAACCACACAACATGGTCGTAGTGACAGCAGGGACCGGAGGAGCCCATAAAGTCCTCCTGATATCGGCGAAACAGAGCCGCTCCATATCCGTCATGATCCCGAACCAAGCCTCTTCAGACTCCGACTCCACCGTCTCTGGAGCACCGCTCCGCAAACGGCAGAGACTCACACATCTGAGCCCAGAGGAGAAGTCCATGAGAAGGTGAGACGAGTAACGTTAGGGATTTACGTTCATTTCATCCGGTTTGAAACCGGTTTAAACCGAAATAACTCACGAGGGGTGAAATATTTAGTTTTAGACTTTTCATATATCGACGTTATAGTATGTACATGTTGGTAATCGAACCAGTTTGACCCTTTCATATGGAAGAATTTGAATCTGAGCCAAGATCAGTGGGTTTTGCCGGTCAGTCCCTCCCCCTCTGAATCAATATTACCACATCTGCCTGCGTGGCAGGAACTCGACTGCGCATGCGCGGCTTCCTCAACACTGGCTGACCTGCCAAAACTGGGTTGCTTCATACAACGGAAATGGGTTAGAAGTTAATTAGCAAAAACAGATCACTCCGTTTTTATCAATTTCATTGTGCATTCCAATTAATCTTAATCGAAGTGCAGTTGGGTTATTTTGATTAGGTTAAAAAAAAATACCTAAAGTACAGCTAGCACTATAAACTTAGCATAATATTTTTTTTTAAATCGTTGAAAATGGAACAATTAAAATTACTATCTGTTTTTGCAAATAAACTTCATATAATGTTACACTCCTGTCTATCTGATCATAAGACTATTTAAATGGAAATTAATAATTTTATAAACACAAAAAAACACGTCCCAAATAAATCCTGTTTGTTTAGCCAAAAACATGCATGTTTAATATCTATGATGAAATCTTTCAGGAAACTGAAGAACAGAGTTGCTGCACAGACAGCAAGAGACAGAAAAAAGGCCAAAATGGGCGACTTGGAGCAGCAAGTCTTGGAGTTGGAGCTCGAGGTACTTTGACTCTTATCTGAGATTATTTGTTTCTCTTTTTTTTATCCCTGTTTTGAGGAAAGGTTTAATTTCGACATGTTTTCCACAGAATCAGAAACTTCACATCGAGAACAGGCTGTTGCTTGAGAAGACGAGCGATCTGCTCGGAGAGAACGAGGAACTAAGACAGAGACTGGGGTTGGATACTTTGGAAGAGAAAGAAAAGGTAAATAAATAGGTTTGAACCCGTGCTGGTGTTAGTTAGAAGAGCTGAAGAGTGTGGTTTTATTCCCGTCCCGCTGACGCCTCTCACTCTCTCTTAGGTTCAGGTACTGGAGTCCGTGGTGAGTGATTTGGGTTTGGTGATCGGGTCTTCTGAGTCAGCAGTACTCAGGCTACGTGTGCCTCCGCAGCAGGTGCAGGCCCAGCAGTCCCCAAATCTGAAGACTTCTCCATGGATCCTCACAGCCCTGGCCCTTCAGACTCTGAGGTGAGGGTTTCAGAGGCGTTCTTGATCATTATGCTGAACACATGTGACCCTGGACCACAAAACTAGTCATACGGGTCCATTTTTTTTTAAATTTAGATTTATACATGGCTCTCCATTGATGTATGGTTTGTTAGGATCAGACAATATTTGAGAGGCAACTATTTGGAATCTGAGGGTGCAAAAAAAATCTAAATATTGAGAATCATGGAACATGATATTTACTTAATATCAGATTTTTGGCATAAAAGACAAATTGATAATTTTGTCCCACACAATGTATTGTTGGCTATTGCTACACATATAAGTCAGCGACTTATGATTGTGGTTCAGGGTCACATGTTTCATTGACCGTTTCTGTACCAACAAAATCTCACTTTCAATCATCTTCTCGTCCTGCAGTCTGATCTCTTGCTTGGTATTCTGGACATCCTTGACCCAGAGCTCTTCCTCAAGACAGAAGCACAAGAGCCCCAGCCAGAGCTTGTGCTGGATGGGGGTGCAGGAGAGCAAGTACCTGCCTCCACATCTGCAGCTTTGGGGCCCGCACCAGTTAAGCTGGAGGCCCTTAATGAACTGATCCACTTTGACCACATCTACACCAAACCCGCCGAGGTGGCGAGTGAGGAGAGCATTTGCAATGATTCGGTCACCTTCTCAGAGAATCGAGGTGGAAAGCCAAGCGCTGTCTGTCAAAGACGAGCCGGAGGAGGTGGTCATCCTTGCGGTGGATCGGACTCCAGACACGATTGAAGATTTCTTCTCCGATGCCTCTTCCTTCGGCGGCTATGAGAAGGCTTCGAGTCTGACGGATGTGTACAGTGACTCTGGATGCGAGAGATCTCCTTCCCCCTTCAGTAACATTTCATCCCCCCTCTGCTCCGAGGGCTCTTGGGATGACATGTTTGCGACTGAACTCTTCCCCCAACTGATCAGTGTCTGAAGGTTGCACACAAAGTCCAATTGAAAAAATGCCTGCCTTTGCTCTTTTATTGTAAGTGATTGCACCACAGTAGCATGTAACTCCTCTTGCAGTTTAGACCAAAGGCATCGCTTTAAGACTTCTGTTGTAGTAATGCGCAGAACTTGTGGCGACTCTGTACAGTTGAAGTGCAACTCAGTATTTTGTTGGGGAAGGGGTTGGGGGCTGATTGTTTTTAAAGTAGATCTATTTATTTGTGTATCTCTCTTTTCCAGAGTTTACTGTAATGTAATCCGTCTGCTTTTGTACAACTTAATTTTATTGTAAATGCTCTCCTTTAACAATATTGCATTAAAAAAATGTTTTTGCATTGCATCACATTGAAGTCTGACTTTTGGTGTGAATTTGAACATGTGCCAAAGCTCTTATCTTCTGCTTTGTTGCACAAATTTTTACTTCCTTTAAAGAGACCACACATTTTTTAGATTCGGTCACTTACTTTTCTTCACATTGTTCCAAACCGGTTTTGTTTTCTGCAGAATGTGGAAGACACACTGAAGTTTCACATGTTTGTTCATACAAACATCATACTTTGTGTTTCCGAAACATAATCTTTTGTGTCCCACAGAAAGTCAAATGAGACGCTGGAGCACAAATCTTAAGTCGTTGGGGTATATTTGTAGCAATAGCCAAAAAATACATTGTATGGGTCAAAATTATAGATTTTTCTTTTATGCCAAAAATCATTGGGATATTAAGTAAAGATCACGTTCCATGAAGATATTTAGTAAATTTCCTACCGTAAATATATCAAAACTTAATTTTTGATTAGTAATATGCATTGCTAAGAACTTCATTTGAACAACTTTAAAGGTGATTTTTTTTTGCACCCTCAGATTCCAGATTTTCAAATAGTTGTATCTCAGCCAAATATTGTCCTAACAAACCAGACATCAATTGAATTATATTATTTATTCAGATTTCAGATGTATAAATCTCTATTTAAAAATATTAACCCTTATGCCGGGTTTGTGGTCCAGGGTCACAAATAAGTTTGGAACTACATTTACATTTTTTAAACTATTAGTAGCTTCAGTTGGATTGTGGGGCAAATATTAGAACCAAGTAACCACCATCAAGACCATAATTATAAATCTTTAGTGTGTGTATACGTGCTCTAAACTGGATAGAGGCGTCAACTCTCTTTAAATAGAACATATCCATACGCTTTGCATGTAAAATGCTCGTACATACGGCGAGAACCACAAGCTATAGTATTTTTAGTTCCAGTACCATGTCAAACTGCCCTTGGGACTTTGCCATCTGCTTTCTGTGCTTTTCTAAAACAAGAGGTGATAAGATGAGCTTTAGAGTAAATGATTACACAACGTCCATCGTGTCAAAACAGCTTTTTCATCTGATTACGTCAAAGCGTAAACTGGCAAGAGAGGCTCTGTTCTTTTTACAAAGAGTTTCTAAACTAAACCCATTGAAACTTTACCCGAGTTTCAGACCAATGTATTTAGTGTAATATGACACTAGGATGGTTTACACCTTTTTTCTCCTCAGGCTAATTCAATCTTGGTTTCCAGTGCAGGGTGGAGACTTGGGAGGAGGGCGATCCTCCAAAACCCCCCAGGAGCTTAAATTCCAGACTACGCCTCTGAAAGCTGACTACCTGATTTTCCTCTTTTGCAAGACCAACAGCTTTCCTGTTATAGATCGTTTGTTCCTCCATCAAAATATGTACCTACACTACCGTTCAAAGGTTTGGGGTTGGTAAGATTTGTTAATGTTAAAGTCACCAAGGCTGCATTTATTTGATTAAAAATGCAATAAAAACAGCAAATCTGTGAAATATAACAATTTAAAATAACAAAAAATAATGTATTCATGTGATGCAAAGTCTGTTTTTCTGCGTCATTGCTCAGGCAATACAATCATTCTTCAATTCTTCTGATGAGTTAGAAACAAAAACCTCTTGTATCTTTATAAATGTCACTTTGAATAAATTGAATGCATCCTTGCTTTAGAAAAAGCATTGGTTTCTATAAAAAGGCCATCTTACTAAGCCCAGACTATTGAACGGTAAACACTTTGTAAGTCAGGTATGTGATGGTTTTGTCTTACAAACACAACATTTCACCAGTCGTCCTTTTTGTGAGAGGAAATCTCCCTTCATGACATTTGTGTAATACTACGTTGTGGTACATCTGGTCTCAACACATCGGGTGAAGTTCCTGCTGGCGTAGATTGTGGGTTTTTGTTTCATCTAACAGATATTTTAGAAACAAGATATACACAGAATAGGTGTACTGTATATACTGACATTAATGATTATGGATTGGTCATACATATGATGTCATCTCTAATTCCCCAAAAATATGTATAGGCCTGTATACTTTGCTATGTACTAAAACACGGGCTCAAATTAGAAGGCCTTAAAATGACTCTATCATCACCTTGGGTGATTGAGATAAATCCTACAGTAGCTCTCATCTTACAGTCACGGATACAGCAGATATATGGAGACCAGCAGCTGATGCATGCTGGGAAATACCCACAAATGCCCCACCGGTCTCGGTTTCAGGGACTATACGCCATCTGACTTTAAACTTGGATAAGGAAAATGTAAAAATGACAAACTACCACATTATATTCCTCTTTTTTTTTGCATGCAAAACCACCACCATGATGCTAGGGTGCTGAGAGCGATTGCTAAGCCAAGGCATTCTGGGTATTTTTAGCTCACTGATATGCAGTTGCTGGTGTGCTCTGGGTGGTTTTGTACGGCCCGAGACCTTTCTATTGTCCATTTACTGTCCAGAAAACTGAAGCATATCTTGGAAAAGTAATGAATCCAAAACCTCCATGTTGCCTGACGTCAAGATGAATGCATCGGATCAGAAGCAGAAACCTTGCCGAGATGTATTACGGATCAAAGTCAACTGTGAGAAAGCATTTGGGCTGAAGATCTCAGAGAAGGATGAAAAACGACATGTGATGCAGAAGGTCAAGAAGGGCAACAGCTTTCACAGGCATTAACTTCTCAAGTCTTCTTGAGTGTTTTCACGGTTCTAATTAAAATACAATTATAATTACCGAAACACACACCAAACGTCTTAAAAGCATTTGGAACTAAAAGTACAAATCAATAGCATGCATGTATTAACTTGATATCTTACCTCACAATGATTTTTATACTTTAACCAATGCAATTAGTATTAATTAAGCACATTTTCTTAATCCTAACGAAACACGGAAGCAATAGAAGAGAATACGCACCAGTCTTTCCTGAACAGGTGTGTGAATAACGCCTGGTTTCAAACTGACTCGGTGCGTCACCATAACCAGAAATACAAGCTTACGATGACAAAACTTTGCTTTTCATTTCCTTCTCGTCCTAAAGAATTATGAGGCCTAGAGTTTTCATTGTCAAGAGGTTTACATTTCTATTTTCATATGTTTTCAGGCTTAAAGGATTAGTTCACTTTCAAATGAAAAATTCCTGATTATTTACTCACCCCCATGTCATCCCAGATGTGTTTGTATTTCTTTCTTCAGTCGAAAATAAATTAAGGTTTTTGATGAAAACATTGCACGAATTATGTCCATATAGTGAACTTCAATGGACTCCAAACGGTTGAAGGTCAAAAATACAGTTTCAGTGCAGCTTCAAAGGGCTATAAACGATATCAGACGATGAATAAGGGTCTTATCTAGCGAAACGATTGGTCATAAAAAAAAAAAACAATGTACAGGTGCATCTCAATAAATTAGAATGTCGTGGAAAAGTTCATTTATTTCAGTAATTCAACTCAAATTGTGAAACTTGTGTATTAAATAAATTCAATGCACACAGGCTGAAGTAGTTTAAGTCTTTGGTTCTTTTAATTGTGATGATTTTGGCTCACATTTAACAAAAACCCACCAATTCACTCTCAACAAACTATAATATGGTGACATGCCAATCAGCTAATCAACTCAAAACACCTGCAAAGGTTTCCTGATTCTTCAAAATGGTCTCAGTTTGGTTCACTAGGCGACACAATCATGGGGAAGACTGCTGATCTGACAGTTGTCCAGAAGACAATCATTGACACCCTTCACAAGGAGAGTAAGACACAAACATTCATTACCAAAGAAGCTGTTCACAGAGTGCTGTATCCAAGCATGTTAACAGAAAGTTGAGTGGAAGGAAAAAGATGCACAACCAACCGAGAGAACCGCAGCGTTATGAGGATTGTCAAGAAAAATCAATTCAAGAATTTGGGTGAACTTCACAAGGAATGGACTGAGGCTGGGGTCAAGGCATCAAGAGCACCACACACAGACGTGTCGAGGAATCTGGCTACAGTTGTCGTCAGAGGCGTCTTACCTGGGCTAAGAGAAGAAGAACTGGACTGTTGCCCAGTGGTCCAAAGTCCTCTTTTCAGATGAGAGCAAGTTTTGTATTTCATTTGGAAACCAAGGTCCTAGAGTCTGGAGGAAGGGTGGAGAAGGTGGAGCAGGTGGAGAAGCTCATAGCCCAAGTTGCTTGAAGTCCAGTGTTAAGTTTCCACAGTCTGTGATGATTTGGGTGCAATGTCTTCTGCTGGTGTTGGTCCATTGTGTTTTTTGAAAACCAACGTCACTGCACGCGTTTACCAAGAATTCTGAGCACTTCATGCTTCCTCTGCTGACCAGCTTTTTAAAGATGCTGATTTCATTTTCCAGCAGGATTTGGCACCTGCCCACACTGCCAAAAGCACCAAAAGTTGGTTAAATGACCCATGGTGTTGATGTGGTTGACTGACCAGCAAACTCACCAGACCTGAACATAGAGAATCTATGAGGTATTGTCAAGAGGAAAATGAGAAACAGGAGACTGAAGGCCACGGTCAAAGAAACCTGGGCTTCCATACCACCTCAGCAGTGCCACAAACTGATCACCTCTAAGTCAAGCGTGACCTTTTCAACATTATTACGTATTATGTGAAGTCTGGGACGCACATCGTAGAACAGGCGAGCATTTGTGTTTATAAAGCATAAAGATATTTTTTTTTAAATGACCGATCCTTTGAAGCTGCACTGAAACTGTAATTTTGACCTTCAACCGTTTGGAGTCCATTTAAACTAACTATATGGATACAAATCCTGGAAAGTTTATCAAAAACCTTAATTTATTTTCAACTGAAGAAAGAAATACATAAACATCTTGGATGACATGGGGTGAGTAAATTATCAGGAATTTTTAATTTGAAAGTGAACTAATACTTTAAATACCCCTAGCTTTACTTGGGAAACAGCTTTGCTGTGTGTGTGTGTGTGTGTGTGTGTGTGTGTCTCTCTCTCTCTCTCTCTCTGTGTGTGTGTGTGTGTGTGTGTGTGTGTGTGTGTGTGTGTGTGTGTGCGCGTGTCTCTCTCTCTCTCTGTGTGTGTGTGTGTGTATGTGTGTGTGCGCGTGTCTCTCTCTCTCTCTGTGTGTGTGTGTGTGTGTGCGCGTGTCTCTCTCTCTCTCTCTCTGTGTGTGTGTGTGTGTGTGTGTGTGTGTGTGTGTGTGTGTGTGTGTGTGTGTGCGCGCGCGTCTCTCTCTCTCTCTCTCTGTGTGTGTGTGTGTGTGTGTGTGTGCGCATGTCTCTCTCTCTCTGTGTGTGTGTGTGTGTGTGTGTGTGCGCGCGTGTGTGCGCGTGTCTCTCTCTCTCTGTGTGTGTGTGTGTGTGTGTGCGCGTGTCTCTCTCTCTCTGTGTGTGTGTGTGTGTGTGTGTGTGTGTGTGCGCGCGCGCGTCTCTCTCTCTCTCTCTGTGTGTGTGTGTGTGTGTGCGCATGTCTCTCTCTCTCTCTGTGTGTGTGTGTGTGTGTGCGCGCGTGTCTCTCTCTCTCTCTGTGTGTGTGTGTGTGTGTGTGTGTGTGTGTGCGCGTGTCTCTCTCTCTCTGTGTGTGTGTGTGTGTGTGTGTGTGTGTGTGTGGTGTGTGTGTGTGTGTGTGTGTGTGTGTGCGCGCGTGTCTCTCTCTCTCTCTGTGTGTGTGTGTGTGTGTGTGTGTGTGTGTGTGTGTGTGTGTGTGTGTGAGTAAGTGTGTGTGCGTAAGTGTGCGTGCGTGCGTGCGTGCGTGTGTGTGTGTGTGAGTAAGTGTGTGTGTGTAAGTGTGTGTGTGTGCGTGCGTGTGTGCGTGCGTGCGCGTGTGCGTGTGTGTGTGTGTGTGTGTGTGAGTAAGTGTGTGTGTGTGAGTAAGTGTGAGTGAGGGGGAGGGTGTTAACACCGTCCACGTTGGCACCGTACGAGATTACCAAAACAGGAAGCATAACCGAGATTAGGCAGCTTTGTCTCACTCTCCATTCTCTGGAAATCTACACTCATTTCCTATATTTCATAACTCATGCTTTGTGTTCTGAGAAACAAAGATCATAATAGTTACAAATATCGTTTCAGACTGTCTTAGTAAAGTTATGCAACAATGCAAAGCTAACAGCAAATGTACCTAAGCTGCTATTTAGCTAATTGGTGGTTACTTATTTAGAAGACACTCAAAAAACACCAACACAGCCTATGGTTAGGCCCACAAAAGATATATAATATCTGGTAAAAGCTATTCGTTAACATCCTCATTCTACTTAATGGCAGCTGCTTGACCGGCGCATGAAACCTTCTCCTGCTCTCCTGCCTTCAAGTGTACTTAGTTCTGGAAAACATTTTGTGCCAATTACCCGAGTCATATATGTCATGTGACTGACCTTTCTACAGTATTTAGAGTCCATTTCACACTAAAAGCACTCTGGCAAAACATGAAATACATCAAATATAATTTATGTGATTTTGTGAATCATATTAGTATACGCTGTACACAAAACAGACCCCCGCTCACAAACGCTGCTTTATCAGACAATATATACAAGATGAAATGAAAATGACATCCAAATCAGAAATACAGTGATATAAAAACACCAGCGCGGGTTTTGATTTTGAAAAGTGCAGAGCTCAACCAAGCGTTCTCCCCCCTGGCTAACCATTCGAATCCCCGGAGGCGGGATTATCTTTGTGATGTCACAAATACAGGAAAACAGCTTTGTAGTCCAAACGAGCCGTCCGTTGTAGTTCTTGAAAAGAGATTTTTTTTAAACGAAATATCTCCGTTTGGAGTGGACTTTGAGATTCGTAACTTTGTAGGTCGTTTTATGGCCAATCATACACACTACACACTGACTAAAATACAAAAAGTGAAAAAGCATAATAGGACCCTTTTAATATTTTGAATTCATTTGTATAATTTTACATTTTGTTTTCATTTCCATTTTAGTTTTTTTTTTATAGATTTTTATTTCAGAATTAGTTATAGTATATCAAGTTAAACTAAAAGAAAACGAGAAACGCTGCTTTGGCAAGCTTAATTCTTTTGTACTTTTTTATTTCAGTTGCAATTTATATTATTCAAAAGTTTTTTTATGGTTTTAGTTTTAGTTGACGATAATAACCCAAACAATCACAAGAAAAAAATAAAAAGCTTACAAAATATAATGTTGGTAATGCAAACAGTAGCCACTGAAATAGTACTATGGGGAAATAGTACTTATATGGAGGTCAATGGCTACCAACTGTTTGGTTACCTTGTTCAAACTATCTTTTGTGTTCAAAAAAAAAGAGACTTGAGGGTTTTCTTTTTGGGTTAACGGTCTCTTTAAGGCACTTACCTGCTAACTGCTGAAGCTAAATATGGACACTGCACTTACAGAATTACATTAAAATACCTCAGATTTCCACAGAATTCAAAGACGTGTCATTTCTGTACAAATCTCAACACAATCCCTGTGTTTCACGTGTTGCTAAGAGTAGAGCTCTATAATGAATTCTACAAAAGCTGCCCTACAATCAACACATCAAATGCTGTTTAGAATCCACTTGGGCCTCCAAATAGTGCACAAATGACATAGACTCCAGAGAGACTATCTCAAGCCTTGGATAAACGTATTCCACAAGGCCTGAGTGTTGATCTTGACCTCTTTTGGGATTGAATCAGTAACTTATAGCTGCTAATTTCACAATTAAACCTTCCATTTCATGCTTAGGCAGAATGAACTGAGAGAAGTAGAAAGACTGATTAAACCACCTTCTGCTGTTGCAATGCTTTCATTTCCTGAACATGTGACCGCTCATATCATCAAATCACACAGTTATCGAAACAATCAACCACTATATCCCTGCAGAAAGTGCACGAGATTGTATCATGCTGAGACAACAACAGCAAGCTATGCAATGATTCTGAGTTTTGCTAATGTTATTAATCAGATAGGATGACTAATAAAGACAAGAATAAGTGTTTACTTTTGTCACTTCAATTTAAACTAAACTGTGTATATTGATTCACCATCAAAACCCTTGAAAGGAGGTCAAAGTTCACACATCAAGAAGCTGTAGTGCTCACTAGCCAATGAGCAAGATAAGACCAGGGTTGCCAAGTGCATGGATTTTCCACCTGAATTAGGCTGCTTTTACAGTTTTACCCATACTTAAAGTACCTTTTCTAAACTCTTAACACAGCAACACACCTACATCACACAATTAGCCAATTGGTTGATATTCTGGCCAAAACCACATTTTGTTAAATAAATACAAACTCTACATTTCAAAATGCTGAATAATGTTTTCTACATATACTAACTCTTACTAAAACACAGCAAACCTGATTCAAAATAGAGTCACTTGGTCAAAACATTAGCACTAGTTTCTATCCAACAGAAACATATAGTCCATCATCATAGTGCATTGACTGTCAAAATGATAACAATTAATGGCATTACAAAAACTGCATTACTTGTCATGTCTCAGTTCTACCTGCATATAATAGACAATATAAAAATCCATAGTCTTCAGTTTACCTTCATCTGAAACCCATTTTACTTTTTTAAGTGTTGAATATGTTCATTCTTGGCAACGTACTATCTAAAATATATATATATAAGTATTGCTTTTTATTTATGTTCTTTCTTACTGCTTGTTTCACTTCTGTTTTAGTTTTTATAACCCATTCTTACTATGTGAAAAATAAGTATACTTAGGCGTTTATTGTTATGTTAGAAATTATTATTATACTCATAACTTTTCTTGATTTAATATTTTGACTTATTTTTAGCTTTATTTTTTGTTTTCATTTAACGTAAATGTTTAGTTTTGAAATGTTGTTAAATGTGTATAGTAGTGGTGGGCATAGATATTTTTTTTAATCTAGATTAATCTTGGAATTAATCTAGATTAATCTAGATTAAAATGGCTCATTTGAATTCTGCCGAAGGCATTCAGAATATGTGTGCTACCCAAATAATGACTAAAAGTAAGTCTTTGAGAACGGGTTTCTCAAGCCAGGTGGCGCATTAGACCAGGGGCTCATCTCCTGTTTCCAAAATGCATCACAAACTTTAATCTCTTCCCGTCCCAATCCCACGAAAAAACTGGAGGAAAATCCCGTTCCACTCCCGGAAGAATGACTCCCATTCCCTCCCACTCCCGTGTTGTTGTTTTTTTTTGCCGATAACTGTCACTTACAGTAAAAATATAGTACAGATCACAGCGTGCCCACCTTATTAGTTGAATAAAAACCCAAAATGTCGTTTTTGTTATTATATTGAACTGAAAGCCATCTTATGCACAGTGTTGCACAGATTACATTTCATGTAAATCATCCATGCTAACACACACGTCTTCTATTTTTATTTTTTAGACATTTCACTCTCTATAGATATATTTTTCAAAGACGGAGTTTCGAAGTTTCTCGCTCAAGTTCAGATGAGACCTAAAGTGCATCCTGTTTGCTTAAAAGCTCAACGTTTCGTTGTTATTCTGAGTGCACACAAATAAACGTAGAGTCTTTACAGATTCGAAAGATGTATTTGGCTACTTTTATCTGTATGACCAAAATTGACGGAGATTTTAAGAGCAAGTGAACGCACCGGAGCCTGTCCTGCAGCAAACGCGCTTCCACACAAACACTTCAATAGCGCACATTTCTCTAGGTTAACATCATATTGAACGGCCATGTAAAGTTGCTACTACATACATCTTTCAGATGAAAAGCCATATTTGAGGTTGATGAATGATAGGTGAGCGTTTGGATGTCCTGCCCGATTGTATTACCACATAGACCAGCCGTTAACAATCTGTCCATCACGGACTGCGAGCCTCTAGTTCGAAGACTCGTTCTCGCCCCCTACAGTGCAATTCGGCTAGGTATACATCCGCGCTAAAATATCAGGGTGAAAGTCATCATAGCTTGCGTAGTATAGACCCAGCTCCCAACCCAACTTTGAGAATAGATTAACGGCGATATTTTTTTTTATCGCCGATAAGAGTCTCACGTTAACGCAGCACGTTAACGCCGATAACGGCCCACCACTAGTATATACACTATTTATAGTTTTAACTTTTAATTTTAGTTACTTTTTCTTATTTGTAAGTCGCTTTGGATAAAAGCGTCTGCTTTTTGAATGAAAATTGAATGAGTCATTACTTTATAGAATGTACAATAGAATAAATAGGGTCCTCTATGCAGAAATTCTATTGGAACCTTCATTGAAATAGCTTTTCAGTGGGGGGAGGGGGGGGCATATAGCTGATGCCCGTGATCAACACAAATTACATGGCCTTTGTTTACTATGCAAGCTTGTTTCCATGACAGAATAAAAAAGTAAAAACCATATACTTTTTATCTCAGAATTCGGACTTCTATATTGGAATTGCAAGTTAACATCTTGTAATTCAGACTTTATCAGAATTGTGAGATACTGTAAATTCACAATTGCAAGAAGAAAACAAATCTGAGATAAAGTCACAAGTTCCCATTACCCTTTATATTCCATGGCAGAAATAATATTTCATATGTTCCGCTTGTGTAAGAGGAAAAAACAAACAAACATAAAACATGCACAGTCCAACGCACACTCACTCCTCTCTCTCTCTCTCTCTCTCTCTCTCTCTCTCTCTCTACACCTGTGTTGTTCTGCATCCACAAAACCCATTCAAACAGGTATTTTTCACTCTATGTTGTTGTAGATGTAATGGAAAGAGCTTCAACACCTGACTATTCCTCCAACTGAGACTGGAATCAGTTATTTCTAAATATTTCACTGATCTGTTACTTAAAAATGCTTATCAGTTGTTACAATATTTTATATATAGAGATTTTTTTAACACTTTTGAGCTGCTGTTGTTGCAAAAGTAGAAGCTTTATACTATATTTAAGGTTTGGAACATTAGGTCTTCATTTCTGACATGCTGTGTTTAAGCATTTGTAAATAAGACTAAAAAGATTTTGGTTTTGGGTAAGCTTGTATGAAAAGAAAATGTAAACATGATAATTGGCTGTATATTGTATATTGCATGAAAACAACACCTCCGATTTCCACAGAATTCAAAGACGTGTCATTTCTGTACAAATCTCAACACAATCGCTGTGTTTCACGTGTTGCTAAGAGTAGAGCTCTATAATTAATTCTACAAAAGCTGCCCTACATTCAACACATCAAATGCTGTTTAGAATCCATTTGGGCCTCCAAATAGTGCACAAATGACATAGACTCCAGAGAGACTATCCCAAGCCTTGGATAAACGTATTCCACAAGGCCTGAGTGTTGATCTTGACCTCTTTTGGGATTGAATCAGTAACTTACAGCTGCTAATTTCACAATTTATCCACAATTCCTTCCATTTCATGCTTAGGCAGAATGAACTGAGAGAAGTAGAAAGACTGATTAAACCACATTCTGCTGTTGCAATGCTTTCATTTCCTGAACATGTGACAGCTCATATCATCAAATCACACAGTTATCGAAACAATCAACCACTATATCCCTGCAGAAAGTGCACGAGATTGTATCATGCTGAGACAACAACGGCAAGCTATGCAATGATTCTGAGTTTTGCTAATGTTATTAATCAGATAGGATGACTAATAAAGACAAGAATAAGTGTTTAAAAGCAATTCTCATGTCACTTCAATTTAAACTAAACTGTGCATATTGAATCACCGTCAATTAAAAACAATCTGATAGAATAAGTGTACCTCCATACTATATTAAATATGTATCATTGTATGAGCATGTAATGAACCTCTTGAAAAAGACAAATGATTAATGCCACGATTATAAAAACCATCACATAAATAAATAAAAACAAGGGATACATTGTATATTTTGAAATATTCAAAAGTTTATTGATAATTCACTTTACAGAACACGCTGCATGAATAGTTAACTAATCAAGTAACGCAGCACACCTGCACGAACATCCCTGCTCTCCTCATCTACAACCCGTGGCACTGCCACAGTCTCTGCTGCTGGGGGTAAATCACAAGCATTCATAGACCTCTCCATTACTGTTAAACACATCCCCTGCTCTCCTCATCTACAGCCCGTGTCACTGCACCACAGTCTCTGCTGCTGGGGGTAAATCACAAGCGTTCTCATAGACCTCTCCATTGCTGTTAAAAACATCCACATGCCGAGAGTGAAGAACACTATTCCGTCTCCTTTCTTTGTTGTGAGTTTGTTTGTGGCGCGTTTACGATGATGTCACGGCAGTAGAGGCGGCGCAATTATAACGACGCGTTAATAATCCCGCCCACTCTATAGCGGTACTAAACTGCGGTGGAAACGCAAACCGACCCGAACTGAGCCGTACCGTACCGTACCGTACCGAGCCGTGCCGAACCGTACCGTACCATGCAGTGGAAAAACGCCAATACATGCAGTTGTTTATCCAGATGAAATTAAATGAGCCTTTAGTTAAGGTGTGGATTATGTCATTTATTGTAGATTGCAGCACTCAAGAACTGAAGGAAGCAGTTAGAATTATTAGACAACCTGGTTTTTAAACTTTACAGGAA
Organism: Schizopygopsis pylzovi; assembly: GCA_027422435.1. Taxonomy (NCBI): domain Eukaryota; kingdom Metazoa; phylum Chordata; class Actinopteri; order Cypriniformes; family Cyprinidae; genus Schizopygopsis; species Schizopygopsis pylzovi. The sequence continues at coordinate 47,383,941 of CM049820.1, forward strand.
AAGTTTTCTAGTTGGGGCATGAGTGAATGAAGTTCCTTAAACTACCAGGAACAACGGTTCGAGACGGGACTCTGTTCGAGACGGGACTCGGTTCGAGACGGGACTCGGTTCGAGACGGGACTCGGTTCCAGACGGGACTCGGTTCCAGACGGGACTCGGTTCCAGACGGGACTCTGTTCGAGACGGGACTCTGTTCGAGACGGGACTCGGTTCCAGACGGGACTCTGTTCGAGACGGGACTCGGTTCCAGGCGGGACTCGGTTCCAGACGGGACTCGGTTCCAGACGGGACTCGGTTCCAGACGGGACTCTGTTCGAGACGGGACTCGGTTCCAGACGGGACTCTGTTCGAGACGGGACTCTGTTCGAGACGGGACTCGGTTCCAGACGGGACTCGGTTCCAGACGGGACTCTGTTCGAGACGGGACTCGGTTCCAGACGGGACTCGGTTCCAGACGGGACTCGGTTCCAGACGGGACTCGGTTCCAGACGGGACTCTGTTCGAGACGGGACTCGGTTCCAGACGGGACTCGGTTCCAGACGGGACTCGGTTCCAGACGGGACTCGGTTCCAGACGGGACTCGGTTCCAGACGGGACTCTGTTCGAGACGGGACTCGGTTCCAGGCGGGACTCGGTTCCAGGCGGGACTCGGTTCCAGACGGGACTCGGTTCCAGACGGGACTCGGTTCCAGACGGGACTCGGTTCCAGATGGACTTCTATTTGAAAAGATCTCTGTTCGAAACTAACTCTGTTCGAAACTAACTCTGTTCGAAACGAATTCGGTTTAAAAAGAACTCTGTTCGAAACGAACTTGGTCAAAAATTAGCACTAGTTTCTATCCAACAGAAACATATAGTCCATCATCATAGTGCATTGACTGTCAAAATGATAACAATTAATGGCATTACAAAAACTGCATTACTTGTCATGTCTCAGTTCTACCTGCATATAATAGACAATATAAAAATCCATAGTCTTCAGTTTACCTTCATCTGAAACCCATTTTACTTTTTTAAGTGTTGAATATGTTCATTCTTGGCAACGTACTATCTAAAATATATATATATAAGTATTGCTTTTTATTTATGTTCTTTCTTACTGCTTGTTTCACTTCTGTTTTAGTTTTTATAACCAATTCTTACTATGTGAAAAATAAGTATACTTAGGCGTTTATTGTTATGTTAGAAATTATTATTATACTCATAACTTTTCTTGATTTAATATTTTGACTTATTTTTAGCTTTATTTTTTGTTTTCATTTAACGTAAATGTTTAGTTTTGAAATGTTGTTAAATGTGTATAGTAGTGGTGGGCATAGATATTTTTTTTAATCTAGATTAATCTTGGAATTAATCTAGATTAATCTAGATTAAAATGGCTCATTTGAATTCTGCCGAAGGCATTCAGAATATGTGTGCTACCCAAATAATGACTAAAAGTAAGTCTTTGAGAACGGGTTTCTCAAGCCAGGTGGCGCATTAGACCAGGGGCTCATCTCCTGTTTCCAAAATGCATCACAAACTTTAATCTCTTCCCGTCCCAATCCCACGAAAAAACTGGAGGAAAATCCCGTTCCACTCCCGGAAGAATGACTCCCATTCCCTCCCACTCCCGTGTTGTTGTTTTTTTTTGCCGATAACTGTCACTTACAGTAAAAATATAGTACAGATCACAGCGTGCCCACCTTATTAGTTGAATAAAAACCCAAAATGTCGTTTTTGTTATTATATTGAACTGAAAGCCATCTTATGCACAGTGTTGCACAGATTACATTTCATGTAAATCATCCATGCTAACACACACGTCTTCTATTTTTATTTTTTAGACATTTCACTCTCTATAGAGATATTTTTCAAAGACGGAGTTTCGAAGTTTCTCGCTCAAGTTCAGATGAGACCTAAAGTGCATCCTGTTTGCTTAAAAGCTCAACGTTTCGTTGTTATTCTGAGTGCACACAAATAAACGTAGAGTCTTTACAGATTCGAAAGATGTATTTGGCTACTTTTATCTGTATGACCAAAATTGACGGAGATTTTAAGAGCAAGTGAACGCACCGGAGCCTGTCCTGCAGCAAACGCGCTTCCACACAAACACTTCAATAGCGCACATTTCTCTAGGTTAACATCATATTGAACGGCCATGTAAAGTTGCTACTACATACATCTTTCAGATGAAAAGCCATATTTGAGGTTGATGAATGATAGGTGAGCGTTTGGATGTCCTGCCCGATTGTATTACCACATAGACCAGCCGTTAACAATCTGTCCATCACGGACTGCGAGCCTCTAGTTCGAAGACTCGTTCTCGCCCCCTACAGTGCAATTCGGCTAGGTATACATCCGCGCTAAAATATCAGGGTGAAAGTCATCATAGCTTGCGTAGTATAGACCCAGCTCCCAACCCAACTTTGAGAATAGATTAACGGCGATATTTTTTTTTATCGCCGATAAGAGTCTCACGTTAACGCAGCACGTTAACGCCGATAACGGCCCACCACTAGTATATACACTATTTATAGTTTTAACTTTTAATTTTAGTTACTTTTTCTTATTTGTAAGTCGCTTTGGATAAAAGCGTCTGCTTTTTGAATGAAAATTGAATGAGTCATTACTTTATAGAATGTACAATAGAATAAATAGGGTCCTCTATGCAGAAATTCTATTGGAACCTTCATTGAAATAGCTTTTCAGTGGGGGGAGGGGGGGGCATATAGCTGATGCCCGTGATCAACACAAATTACATGGCCTTTGTTTACTATGCAAGCTTGTTTCCATGACAGAATAAAAAAGTAAAAACCATATACTTTTTATCTCAGAATTCGGACTTCTATATTGGAATTGCAAGTTAACATCTTGTAATTCAGACTTTATCAGAATTGTGAGATACTGTAAATTCACAATTGCAAGAAGAAAACAAATCTGAGATAAAGTCACAAGTTCCCATTACCCTTTATATTCCATGGCAGAAATAATATTTCATATGTTCCGCTTGTGTAAGAGGAAAAAACAAACAAACATAAAACATGCACAGTCCAACGCACACTCACTCCTCTCTCTCTCTCTCTCTCTCTCTCTCTCTCTCTCTCTCTACACCTGTGTTGTTCTGCATCCACAAAACCCATTCAAACAGGTATTTTTCACTCTATGTTGTTGTAGATGTAATGGAAAGAGCTTCAACACCTGACTATTCCTCCAACTGAGACTGGAATCAGTTATTTCTAAATATTTCACTGATCTGTTACTTAAAAATGCTTATCAGTTGTTACAATATTTTATATATAGAGATTTTTTTAACACTTTTGAGCTGCTGTTGTTGCAAAAGTAGAAGCTTTATACTATATTTAAGGTTTGGAACATTAGGTCTTCATTTCTGACATGCTGTGTTTAAGCATTTGTAAATAAGACTAAAAAGATTTTGGTTTTGGGTAAGCTTGTATGAAAAGAAAATGTAAACATGATAATTGGCTGTATATTGTATATTGCATGAAAACAACACAAATGGTGTTAATGGTATGGTCACAACAGACGGATGTTGTGCTAACTGTGTTTAGAGTTTTGATTGGACAAAAAGGATGTTAGCAACTGAAAAAAAACGTAAACCGTAAAGTTGATTTTTGTCTCATGGTTGAACTTGAGGGTAACGGTTGACATGATTGGGTAAACAGACATGCCAACTGTGGTTATGATAACAATAAAGTGAATTTACATGTGAAACAGTACATCTGCTGTATTGAATTATCTGTCATGATAGATATATCGATCTAGATCTAAAGTGACATTAAAGACCTTTACATTGTTTACAAAAAAGTATATTTCAAGTAAAAGCTATTCTTTTTAAATTTCTGTTCTTCAAAGTGTAAGAGACTTCTTTCAAAAACATAAAAAATCCCCAAACCTTTGAATATGCCTTATTGAAAAATGGTGTCTAATATTTGCATTACATTTAAAAGAAAAGTTTGATGCTGCTATTCGTGAAAGAGACTGTAAAATATTATTATTAAAATGTTTTATTGGTCATTTGCCTTGTTTGAACTATTTGTTTATGACCTGGCAATCTTGTACACGACACCGAAATCAGGTTTATTTTGCTATCTTGCACTTTTTTACTGATCCCAGTTGTTTTAAGACACTTACATGCAGTTGTTTATCTAGATGGAAATTAAATGAACCTTTAGTTAAGGTGTGGATTATGTAATGTATTGTAGATTTCAGCACTCGAGAACTGAAGGAAGCAGTTAGAATTATTAGACAACTTTTCCTGTAAAGATTAAAAACCAGGCTTTCTAGTTGGGGCACGAGTGAATGAAGTTCCTTAAACTACCAGGAACAACGGTTTGAAACGGACTCGGTTTGAAACGAACTCAGTTTGAAACGAACTCAGTTTGAGATGGACTCGGTTTGAAACGAACTCTGTTTGAAACGAACTCTGTTTGAGATGGACTCGGTTTGAAACGAACTCTGTTTGAAACGAACTCTGTTTGAAACGAACTCTGTTTGAGATGGACTCGGTTTGAAACGGACTCGGTTTGAAACGAACTCTGTTTGAGATGGACTCGGTTTGAAACGGACTCGGTTTGAAACAAACTCTGTTTGAAACGAACTCTGTTTGAGATGGACTCGGTTTGAAACGGACTCGGTTTGAAACGAACTCTGTTTGAAACGAACTCTGTTTGAAACGAACTCTGTTTGAAACGAACTCTGTTTGAGATGGACTCGGTTTGAAACGAACTCTGTTTGAAACGAACTCTGTTTGAGATGGACTCGGTTTGAAACGGACTCGGTTTGAAACAAACTCTGTTTGAAACGAACTCTGTTTGAGATGGACTCGGTTTGAAACGGACTCGGTTTGAAACAAACTCTGTTTGAAACGAACTCTGTTTGAGATGGACTCGGTTTGAAACGAACTCTGTTTGAAACGAACTCTGTTTGAGATGGACTCGGTTTGAAACGAACTCTGTTTGAAACGAACTCTGTTTGAGATGGACTCGGTTTGAGATGGACTCGGTTTGAAACGAACTCTGTTTGAAACGAACTTGGTTCGCAACTAACTCGGTTCGAAACTAACCCTGTTCGAAACTAAATCTATTTGAAATGAACTGTTTGAAATATAACATCAAGCAGACACCGAATGATCACCACAAAACCACAAGTGTTGAGACTGAATCAAAGGCATGTATTTCTTATGCTTCTCACAGAAAGACAATATTCGATTCGAGTGTGGTTGAGTAAGTTTCCTGTGCTCTTGTCTTCTTTACTCACTGTGGTTAATGTGTGGAGTTGTTCATACTAAAACAAAACACCTGACACATTATCTCCTGCGTAGTACTTGTCTGAGACGAGATGGACTTTGAAATCACATTCTAACCACCGATGGCCATAAAAAAGTCAATAAAAATGTGATATAATTAGTTAATGTATATATGCAGTCACTTATTCAATTTAAGCTCCAGTTAGTTTATTGTGTAAAATGTTTGAGGGCTGCGCCGGGGGTCAAGTCACAGTGACCTCACTAATCTCATATGACATCACCGCTGTGACACCTTCAGAAAGTTCAAGACCATCACAATGTACACCGAACACACTCACTGTGTCATAACGACTTCTGCAGGAATGTTGCCCGACAGGCTTTTCCAATAACGATTCTTAAAAATCTTTTTTTATTTTTTCAATATGAGTTCTCTATTTGAAATGGGCAGGCCACATGGAAAATGCACTAGATTTAAGTGAAAATGAATTTAAATGGTACTATATTAAAAATACTTTTGAGTTTTTTTATATAAACATTACATGAAATAAAAGTAAATATTTAAAAAAAATCTTAAACTTGTTTTATTTTAGATGATAGCAAAGTAATTTCTCATTTCTGCTTAGCTTTAAGTTGGAGACTTAAAACTGAAACTTATGAATAAAAAATATTTAAAAAATATTATATAGAAATATTTGGGGAAAATATATTATATATATATACACTTCCATTAAAAAATAAGGTTTTAATATAAGGTAAAATATGTAAAATACGGTAAACACGTTTTTTTTTTTTTATTACTCACAATCCTGCATTTATTTGATCAAAATACAGTAAAACAGTAATATAATGAAATATGTCAAATAGCCGTTTTCTGTTTTAATATGCTCTAAAATGTAATTTATTCCTGTGATGACAAAGCTGAATTAGAATTTATGCTGATTTGGTGCTCAATAAACATTTCTTACTATTAGAATTATTTAATGAATAGAAAAATGAACACCATTTATTTGAAATATTTTCGAAATTATATATAATTAGACCATGTTTCTTTATAGGTGAAGATTTTTTTTTTTATAAATAAAAAAGAAGTTCAAGGTCTGAAGTTCATTATGTCATGTGACTGAAGATAAAGTCAGGTCAACTTTCCATCCGGTGTATATCTGGAGGGGGCTGCTGTAATTGAAGAGTAAATATTGAACTTTCCTATAAAAGAAACAAGACTGCGGCGAAGCGCAAGGACAGGCTTCATTTCCCGGCAGACACACTCATGCAGACAAACAACTGAGCAGACTCATGCCCACATGTGTGCACACACACACACACACACACACACACACACACAGCACACCAGAGACACACACACACACACACACACACACACACACACACACACACACACACACACACACAGACACAGACACAGACACACACAGACACACAAGCACACACACACACACACACACAGGCACACACACAGGACACAGAGACACACACACACACACACACACACACACACACACGAGACACAGAGAGACAACACACACACACACACACACACACACAGACACACACAGACACACACACACAGACACACACACAGAGACACACACACAGAACACACACAGGCACACACACACACACACACACACACACAGAGATAGACACACACACACACACACACACAGCACACACACAGACACACACACACAGCAGAGACACACACACACACACACACACACACACACACACACACACACACACAGAGAGACACAGAGAGACACACACACACACAGACACACACACACACACAGACACACACACACAGAGACACACAGGCACACACGCACAGGCACACACACACACACACACGCGCACACACACGCACACACACACACACACACACGACACACACACACACACACACACAGCACACACACACACACTCTCTCTCTCTCTGTTATGTTGCTCAATCTGGTTAATTTGAAAACACATTAAATAAGTAATCTTCCAAATGTCTCCTCTCATGCCTCTCAAATGTAACATTTCTATTTAAGTGCCTGGCAGAAACATGGCTAATGTGGCCAAATCCTTTCAGAACAACAAACATAATGCAACAGCTAACATGTTTGCGAGGAGGAAAAGCATAACGCAATCTGCAGAAGTCCCACAATCCTGAAAGAGGCGGAGATGTGTCCCAGACAGACGCTGAGGCATTGTAGAAATGTCTGGAAAACAGCACGGCTCCCCTCCCTTTACCCATCATGCCCCTGGGTGAACTTTGACCCCATGGGGAAAACAGGACAAGCTTATCACAGGGGCAAAGGATTCTGCTTTATACTTAGAACTGATTTTAAAGGCACACGCATGGGTCATGACGAGTTTATCAGACAGGGTTTATTTGTCAAATAGTGTCTTTAATGCCAGAATGAATGAAACAAAAAAGTTTCAATGACAAAACTGCCTCAATATTTAGCACAACATGAACTGAGTGGGATGAGTGAATAGAGATGGATCTGTGCTGTTTGCGTTGGTCAAGCGTTTTAACAGACAGCAGAGACACATGGACGTCTGTCATGGATGACTGGGACGTTTGGTGCAGTAAAAATAACTCTTACTGGAATGACTCCCTCGAGATATAATACAAATGTGCTTTTGAACAAACGGAGAAGGGACAGAACATGAAAACTGACCACAACTCGGTGAAATGAGATGCCTCATATTTTATTAGAAAGAACAGTTATGCTTTATTTTAAGGTGTCCTTGTTTCAGTGTAATTGTATATTTAAGTACATATATTCATTAACCACACATACTATATGGTTAGGGTTTGGCTTAGTGCTACTTGCATGTAATTATGCATAATATATTGTTATTATTATTATAGCAAGTTACGTGTAACAATGACACATTCAAATAAAGTGTTACCGAAAGTAGACATTGATAGAGAAATGAATATAAACATACTAACACAAAGTTCAGATCCTGTTAAGAACATCATTTTACCCCCAAATAAAATAAATATATAAATTGCATAACGATAATTAAATCTATTTTTGTGTTATCAAGGTTTGCATTGTGACATTATTTTCATGAATATTTAACTCTAGACTCTCTTCACTGTAATGCCCAAAAATATCAAACTGTAAATTACAGTAATGAGAAATATACCTATCAAATTAAAATATTTAATAATTAAGCAATTATTCATAAATACATAATTATTAAATACATAAAATTAGTAACAAATTAAATTATTGTGAGCACTTTTACAAGTATTTGAAAGGACACTTTAACATTTTAAACGGAAAAGAAAATTAATATAATA